>PVJA010000343.1:25270-180205 GCA_004027025.1 Myocastor coypus | reverse complement strand
CTCATTGCCAGTCAGCGCTCATGGCTCACAGCTTGGAACAAGGCCGTCCCCTGCCAGCAGCCTCACGCGTTCTTTTTCCAACACACTCCAGGTTCCATAGCAGGCAGCCCGACCCTAGCAGTGACTCTTCTGGGACGCTTTACACCACATCCACAGTCACATCCACGCGCCTATCTCCTGTCACACACCCCCTGAATTGTTATTCTAAAAAATGGGGATCACTACGAGGACCTGTGAGGAAGGTGATATGGAAATACTATACAAGAGGGCACTGTTACAAACAAAAAGTGTAAAGAGCCAGCCAGGTAGCTCGGTGGATTAAAAGCACCTGCTTAGGCAGACGCAGGGACCAGGGTTTGATTCCGGGCATGCTTTGTCGGCCCCCGGACCCTGAGATGCCATGTGACAGTGAATGAGACTGGGCGTGGTGGTGCACGCCTGTAATCTCAGCACTTGGGAGGCTAAAAACAGGAAAATCACTGCGAGTCCCATCTGGGCAGTGAGCCCCTGTAGACCGTGTCCTAAATGCATACGATTAAAAATAAATAAATAAATAAATAAATAAATAAATAAATAAATAAATAAATAAATAAAGTGTAAGTCGAATCCACAGCAAAGGGCAGACAGGTAGTTTTTCTACGAGGTTTTTGGCGACTCAATGAGCTTTTGCCTGTAGACACAGTTCGTGCAAGGACCTGCGATCCCATGGCCCTTCTTGAGGTTTATTCTCCCGCAGGCAGGAGGAGCACAAAGGGCTTGGCTGCACGAGTCACTCTGAGCCATCCACACCCGAGCCGTCCTGGCGCTCTGGCCGGAGCCGCCCCGCCTCCGTGCACCTCACATCTATGTTCTCCACTTGTGGTGGAAAGAAGGTCGGCAGAGTTGAGCGGCCCTTTCTCTGCGAGAGTGACAGGAAAATGGCAGCGACACGTCAGTTTCTGTTCCTGTCCCACAAACGCCACAGCTTGATATGACGAGGACCTAGTTATCCCTATCGTGGAAAAGGGATAGTGAAAGTCTGGTGAACTGAAAGGAAGTCAGAGCAACGATGGCCAGAGTGGCGGTGGTGACAGTGATGATGGCGACGACCACGGCCAGTCACTGAGGACAGTGACTACTTTTTAAACCCTTCGCCCAGCGGCGTTGCCAGGCGATTAGCAAGGCCTCTGCTAAGTGTGCTGCACCAGCTGCCTTTCCAAAAGGGAGGGCAGCTGCTGAGATAATGCAATAGGTCCTTGAGCAACTATGAGGGTGCCTTGTAGAGAAGGCAGCTTTAAAAAAAAAATGAGTGGAACAGCGACTATGCGAAAGACTAAAAAAAGCTCACACCTCCCAGCGAGGCGGCGAGGCAGCGAGGCAGCGAGGCAGCGAGGCAGCGAGGCAGCGAGGCAGCGAGGCAGCGAGGCAGCGAGGCAGCGAGGCAGCGAGGCAAACGGCAAGATCCCTAGGCCCCGGCCAGGAGGAGATGAGCCACCTGGCGTCAAGGCAGGGGCCGCTGCGTCCAGCCTGCTCCCCCTCTGCCCCTGAAGGACAGCAAACCACTCCTCGTGCTCCCCACGGTTTACTGATCTCCTTCAGTTGAAGGTCGTGCCCCATCCGGGCACCACACTGGGATGACTGTGACTCCAGGCCCGTGCTGTGACCTGCAGGAGCGGCTGTCCTCACGTGGTTCTCAACCCCCGAACTGCGGAGTATAAGTGAGGAGCTGGTGCTTACCTTTCCTTTACTTTGAAATCGCTCAAATTTAAGTGTAAAACCTGAAATCTGATTTCACTTTTTATGACCTTTTGAGTTTTTCTGGAACTACCCGGATGTGTGAAATTACTTTAAGTGTGAATTTCATGAATTCTAAATGCAAATGAGGTATTTCTAATGAAGAATGTTCAAATTGAGATGTGCTATGTATGCAAAACACATAACTGGGTTTTTAAAGACAGTAGGCAAATGGATGTAAATCATGTTATTAGTATTTTTACATTCACTCTGAAATTATGTTTTGTGCATGTCGAGTTAAACGTGATACCACAATTAATTTTGCCTGGTTATTTGTACCTTCCCAATGTGGTTAGAAGAAAATTGAAAATTACATGTGTGACTCTTGCTGTATTTCCACTGAATAGTACTTACATAGGAAATGCAGATTGAGATATGCAATTTCAGGTACTGCTTGGCCACGAAAGTGTCCTGGCCATTTGATGGCCTTTGCAGTGGACTTGTCAGGTGGGCTGGGTCATGAGCACTGAAGCCACAGGCTAAATTGGAATCTGTCTTTCGCCCGGTGCAGGCTTCATGAATTTAGTCTTGCCGTCTGAAGTTTCCTCGAATTCCAATGCAAGTTTAAAAGTATTTACTCCCGCTTTATCTGTACATCTTTGGAAGATCTGATGAATATGCCTATCTGCTTGAATGGTAAAAGGTGGTTTAATTCATCTGCGGTGACTTCACAGAAGAAGTATGAATTCCACAGCACGCTCCAAATGCCCAGCATTTCTTGTGAAAGTGAAGACACTGCACGGCCCCTCGGAGGGGCTCCTATGTACCCACACGTTGGTTCCTCAGCCTCACCGAACATGGCTCCCTCACACTCCAGGGTTGCAGCCTGGACTTCCTTCCTTCTCTCCCCATGCAGAGCCTAATCAGTTGCTCTGAACTGAACAACTGCCAGACGATTATTACCCAGAAAATACAAACAGAATTTACTTTTATTTAGAAAAATAAGCTCACTCTGGCTTACAGGGCAGATGACTGGACGTACTGGAGGGGATGCATTTTGAGTGTGGTCAACCACTCAGTGTTACTGTGAATCAGCTGTGCTCCATGTTGGGGGATTAGGTGGGGATTTGATAACATAAGAAAAGCAGGCCTGTCGATACCAAACTGTCTGGAAAGCGCTTAACACTGTAGATACCCTCGGAGCATGAACTCTGACTTTAACTAACTATCTCTTTCCTTAGAAGAGGATCTTCTCTAGCTTAATTCTTGCTCACTAAGTTTTACTTTTTGCTATTACTCTTCCTCCTCACTCTTTCCTTTAACGTATCCACACATACACACACATGCACACACACATATCTCAATATGTAAGCCAAGTTTACAGATTTTTTTTTTGTTATTTATTTATTTATTTTTATGGCCAGCTCAGCCTCAGGGCTGGTGCAGCATGTAGTGCAGGGGATCGAACCGCAGTCCCTGTAGCCACCTGTAGGTGCTTTAAACCACTGAGCCATCCTGCCAGGCCAAGTTTACAGATTTTAGAGGGATAAAACGTGTAGTAAAATGAGCAGAAGAAGAAGGGGAGAGAAATAAGTGGTAAAATACAGAATTTCAAAAGTCAGAACTGAATCAACTTCTTTAAGTTCTACCTGTAAAGTGGAATCTAGGCTGATACAGTTGTCAACCAAGGGATGCTATACTAGTGGGAATTACTAGGTATAACTCACTCTTAAAAATCCAAGGAGTGCCATTATCTTTTTTCTTATATGGAGACAATTTAAAATAATTAGTAAGACTACAGTTGCTCTGAATTAGAACTCAAATTTCAATTTGAGAACCTATTATTAAAATAGCAAAAAAACAGAAAAACAGTGGAAAGCTAATTGTGGACTAAGCTACTGTGAAAACTGTCAGTGTCTAGTGGATCGGCTGCATCGAGACATTCATTAAGAAGAAGGGTTACAAGCAACGAGCAGGAGCCTGGGTTATAACATAGGTTGGAGAAAACGCATGCATCCAGCTGGACAGAATGAAATAGAAGAGAAGCTATCTGTGCTGTGGAGGGTCAGAGCTAGCATGCAGTAGGCACTTACTTTTGAGGCCCAGGTCACCTCATCAGACCCAGGGTCATGTGGCATGTATTCCCACTGACCAAAGAAAACCATCAACAAGTTGGTGCTTTAGATTGTATAAATATGACAAAGATAACTCACCAACCATGCCTCATCTCATACCACTTAACACCATATAATTTTCTTTGGACGCGCAAGATAAACTACTTTTTTTAAAATTTTATTTATTTATTTATTTATTTATTTATTTATTTATTTATTTTTCTTGTTTCAGAACCTTTGTTTGTTTATTCACTCATTTTTATGGCCGGCTCAGCCCGCCCTGAAGGCAGGGCTGGCGCAGCATGTGGTGCCGGGGATTGAACCGCGGTCCCTGAAGCCACCCAAGCTTTCCCAAGCAGGCGCTCCAGACCACTGAGCCATCCCACCGGACCCTAAACTACTTTTTAAAGTTCCTGGTAGCACCATTTCTAAAAAAGAGCAAAAACAGGACCCAGGGGATAGATTGGAGGTCTAAGTGCCTGCGTGTTAAGAGCAAGGACCTGGGTTGGATCCTTGGTACCACAACTCACTCTGGCCTCATGCCGTGCCAGCCAATGAAAGCAGGCATGGTGGTGCACACCTGTAATCCCAGTGCTGGGGAGGCTGAGACAGGAGGATCACTATGAATCTGAGCTGTGTAGTGAGACCCTGTACCAAGTTAATCAATCAATCAATCAATCAATCAATCTTTAAAAAGAAAAAAAGAGCAAAAACAATGGCTTGAGCCAAATGTGGGATCAGGGAACACTGCTTCAGGAATTCATAAACCTAAAATACAACGGACTGTGCGTGTCTACCAGGGAAGTCGGCAAAGATCAAGCAGCTCACAGCCCCATTCCTCCTGTATCTGTATGAAACAGAAATTTGGTACTTTTAGAGCATCCTGCAGCTTATAATTCAGATATGAAGCTGGGTGTGGTGGTGCATGTCTGTAATCCCAGAACTCAGGTGGCTGAAGGAAGAGAGTTGTTGTGAATTTGAGACCATCCTGGGCTACACAGCAAGACCTTGCTGTCTCAAATAATGACAGCAACAATAACAACAATAATAAAACCAATTTAGATATGAATATTCGCTCCCTTCTCATTCATTCATTCCACATATATGAAATGAGAACCAAATACAGTGTGATGAAACTAGGTCAATACAGCTTGGACATCTCTTTTACAAAAGACGTGGGACTAGAATTATTTCAATATTTGAACTTCTTTGGGTTATGGAATATTTGCATACATTTTATCATCCCATCATGTAGTAAGAGTTTGAAAGGGAAACAGTACAGGACACACAATTTATAGTATTATTTTATAACAGTCCCCAAAGAGTACAGTGCAAAGAGTACAGGAAAGCTGTCCATACACTACAGACGCAAAGAATCCAGATGAGGGCCTCAATCCCATGGTAATATCCTCCGTGAGTCCAGCTAAAGACCTAGAGCCCATCACAATGCCACTCAAGAGTCCAACTGGAGGCCAAGAGCCCGTGACAATATCTCATCCAGGCCTATTTCAAGAATCTGCTCTGCGAAGACCCTGAGATTAGTGGTGGAAACTAGAAAGTCTGTGCCAGTGGGATGAAGGATCAGTGCCAACAGGCTGAAGGTCCTACACTAGAGCCACAAGGTAATGTTCAAAGAAAGAACCAGAATTCCCCTGAGAAGTACCACAGATGACCCCATCAACAGTGAGGTCCCAAGCTCCTCTGACAATGAGAACAGCCACATTCTCATCAGGAAAGTCAACCTGACACGCCTGTCCAGGAGACTGAGCAGTGCTCACCTTCCCCTCTGGAGCCAGGAAGTAAAAATCACTGTAGCCATTTACAGCAACAAGGTCCTGAGCTCCTCAGGTGCTAAGAAAGCCACCATGACAAGCTCCTCCAGGAGCCCCAAGAGCCCCCTAACAGCACCACTTCTTCTCTAGCCCTCCTTTTTATGCTGTTGGCAACAGTCCTGAGGGGAGAGGGCTCCCATATGCAGTACTGCACTGACTCAGTTCAGCTGAGTGCTACAAGCAGACCACTAGTAGTCCATCCACCACATTATAAAAATTTGAAATATTATAGATTCTAAAGTAGACAACTTTTGGAGTAACATTGCTGCTCAAAAAGTTTCAGAGTTTCAAATTAGAGAAGCTCATTTTATAATTATTTATAAAAATAAAATATTTTTACCTGAATCACAATGCTCAGCACATTGTGGGCCACAAAAAGTGTGGAAGATCAAACACTAGACAGGGAAGAAATGGTGTCACCTTCAAGGCAGACACAGCAGGAAGAGTAAGGAGAGGGAGAGGTGACTTCTGGATTGGAGGGTCAGGCGGGACTTGCACAGAGGGCTGAGCTCTTGTGGAGACTGCTAGACTTACAGACAGTTGAGCTCACAGATTCAGAGCAGGCAGGTGGAAGAGAAAGAAAGAAATGTAGCTGTGATGAAGACAGTTCATATAATTATATTATATTGCATCCTGATCACAAACTGTATTGGCAGATATGGAAACAAATGTAGAAGAATTAAGCGGTTATATCCACGGTTACAAAGGGAAGATCCCGTGCGTCTGCATACACTCAGTCATTATTTCTCACCCCCTTACTGGGTCTCTACAAAGTGCTAAAAGCTGTTCCAGCTGCTGATGATCCAGAATTTAACCCCAAATTGCTGCTGCTGACCTTCAAGTGGTCTTCTGATGAGAAAAGACAGGCTTCTTTACTCCCTGCAGAGAAAGATAAAAGCCAGAAGCACACGGCAAGACAATGGCCGCACAGCGGGGCCATGAGTGTGTGGGCCTGCGTGTAGGAATGCGTGGGGTGCGTGCATTTCTCGAAGTAGAAGGACTTGGAGCTTCTCTCTCAGGAGGTGTGATTGGAGCTGAGACCTGAGTAACCGGAAGATTTACTGTTGTACAGACCTGAGAGAAATCCTGACAGACCTGGAGGGGTGCTGATGTGGCTTGAGATGGGGCCCCGGAGGAGTGACAGTGGGTGCCGTGGAGACAGCACCAGCTGAAGAGCGGAGGCCGAGGAGCTGACGTGGGAGGTCAGGTGCAATGCACAGCAGCTTATTTTTCCAAGAGGAAGCTCAGCGATGCAGTGATTTAAGATCTTGGCGAGCCACACCCCATTACTTCCACAATGCTGCCAGAACAACCAATTTTTCTCGAGAAGGGAGTTCTGGATACTCCCTAACGCAACACCTTATGACAAACAAGGAACCGATAATATATAATTGATGCTTTCAAAAGCTCACGTTGGGTGTTCAGTGGAGACTGTGCAGGAGATGAAATGGGCAGGAACACAAGGACCTGCTGGGCCATGGAGTAATCAGGGTGGGAGGAGAGGACAGTGGGGTCGGGGGCTCCATGGTGGTGACATTAGCAGTGACTGAGCGGCACGTATGCTCCTAGCAGTTGCTTAAGGGAAATAAAGAGGCAAAAGACCAAGACAGAGTGGGTGGTCATCTATTCAAACCATTTATTTTGTCTTCTCTTGGGCTTTGAGATGTTTTTGACCTGGAGAGCTGGACAGAAGGAAGCACCATAAAAGAAAGGGACGAGACACAAGAAGGAGCAGGTTCTGATGGTGTGAGGGGCCAGGCCATGGGGATGTTGGGGTTCTGCTCCACGCATGATGAGCGAGGACAGACTTCCAGTTATCTGGATGAATGTCAGCTGGCAGTAGCAGAGAGCTGACTGATGCACAGGCTGGGAAGCGCTTGGACAAAGCTGCTCCATGTGAGGCCCCCTCTGATTACAAAGCAGTGCACCCTGGAGCTGGGCCTGAAAGCAGTGAAAAGCAATAATGAGAAACCACTTTAGCAAAGTGGAGTGAGACTTTGAAGGACACGACTGATGAAGTGGTGCATTACTGGTTTATTTCCTCAATGGGTGTAAAGTCCATGTCCCTTAAGTGCGTTCCTATCACCATTCATGAAGAAAGATAACTGAGTTGAAAGTATGCTTCAGTGAAAGTATGTCAAAACAGGGAGATTTAGTAACTTGTAAAAAGTTTTAACATAAAAGTTGGAAAAGCTTGGAAATATTTTGAGATCTGCGGAAAACATGGAGAAGTGGTGGGAAATAAATGCGGGCATCATTTTGCTACCTCCCTGGGAGGCCTTTTACAGGGAGAGCACAATCTATTCTAGTAAAAAATAAGGTAACAAAGTGAGTATATTTAAAATGTACTTAATGCTAATTAGGTTCATACTTTGGCAGCAAGAAGAAAGGATGTGTAATTTATTAGGTTCCCAGTAGGAAGAAATAATGAGCTGGATTTTTTTTACTGCAATATACAGAAACACTTAGCTATGCGGTGATTTAAGATCTTCGCAAGCCACACCCCACTATTTCCACAATGCTGCCAGAACAACCAATTTTTTTTTTTTTTTTTTTTAAGGAAGTTCTGGATACTCCTTAACGCATTTATCAGAACACTTTTGGAAAGCAAAGACCAAAACCAATAAACCTCAATGACTGTTAATAAACAGATCATGGGATTACTCTGGTGGCAAGGTAGGCTGCAGAGAGGGCGCAGGTCTCGGTCTTCAAACTGCCTATCTACCAGTTTGCAGCGCTATTTGGCAGGCCATGTGCTCCACAGTTCATAATAATGTAGGCAGGGGACAAGGGCCGCTGGAACGGTATCGGGGCATCAGATGCAAGGGCAAGCTCAGACGACCCTGGCTTGCAGAGTACGGTGGGCTTCGCGGAGGTGAGGCATCTTACGTGCATACTGGAAGAGATGCGCACACGTGCGCGCGCGCACACACACATGCTTACCCACACATTTGCTGAGCAGAAAAGAAGATAGTAAGAAAATGTAAACCCAAATGCAGGCCATAAGCAGAGCAAATGTGACAGGAGCCAAGGCTGGCAGAGAAGCCAGCGCCCTCCAAGAGTGTCTTCCCAACTTGAATACTGAAGCGGAAGCTGCAGGGAGCACACACTGGCACGCGCACACTCAAGTGGACGGCTTCTCCCAGCTGAGGGCCTCTGAACTCCTTCCCCCCAGTTTCTGAATCGAAGTAGGAAAGCAGTGATAGGAAGAGAACAGAGAAAGTCTAGGGCTTGCGCGTCCTTCCTGCGGAGTCGGCCGCTGGTGTCCGTGTTCTTAAGTTGTTATACATTGATCCCTGACATGCGGTGCTGACCCTGTCCCTGGGGCATGCCGATTGATACTGGGCATGGTGGTGCACACCTGTAATCCCAGCTCTTGGGAGGCTGAAACAGGAGGATCACTAAAAGTCCGATCTGTGCAGTGAGACCCTGTACTAAAAATATCTCTGTCTCTATCTCTATCTACCTATCATCTATCTATCTATCTATCTATCTACCTACCTATCTATCTATCTATCTATCATCTATCTATCTGTATCAAAGCTTAGCAGTTAAGTGCTTCCATAAAAATTTTGTTTATCTCCACAACTACCCTGTGAGGTAGGGCGATCAGGGCATTTGAAAACTAAACCTGTGTTACTTGTCCACGGCTCGCTCTGCATAATAAATAATGAAATAGTGCTTTCTTTTTGTGAACTGGATTGTTTTCAAGGGAGTTTCCTTTGGCATTCATGCAGGGGAATCCGGTATTCTCTACTTGTTTACACATGCATCAAAGTAAAGTCATGGACATTCAAAAATCTCAGTGTAATTTCTACTTGTTTACTTGCAGAATAGTGGTGTCTACATTATAAACAAAGACTTATTTGTGGTTCTGGGGAACACAGGATGAGGTTTACTGGAAAATGCTGCCCAGAATTTTGCATGTTTACCTGTTCAAAATGCTTTAGTAAATTTTTGAAAGCACTAAAATTTTATGATCTTAAAAGCGTAGCGAAGTTAAATATTTAAAAATCATCATCGTTATTATTTAAAAATGATTTTGCTTCCAATATCTGAAATACTTAGCTAGGCAAGCAAATATATGTACAAGCATACAGTTCAGTGAAAGTGAGGATTAGTCTGGATAGATGGGGTGGTTAGGGCCAGGCGTTGGCAAAAAGGCAAAAGTGGGGGTGACAGCAGTGCTGGTGCAGGGGCTCTGAGTTTCAGCTACTCTGGAAAAGACATAAATCCAACCCTCCCCTTCCAGGAATGCTGTAGGACTACACATGGGCCCAGGTTCTTTGCTGCCAAATCTCTGGGGCCGGGCCTCCAGGAGTAGGGCCTCTGCTACTCTCCCAGTTTACCGTTCAGAATCTAGATGGAAGAGAAGACAATTCAGATGAATAGCTGATGCAAGTCGTCACATTGATTTTGCATTTTTTAAGCAAAGCCTCCCTTAGATGTTAGACCCAACATTAAAATACGCAGACGTTCAAGAGCTGGATATAAACATTTGCCAAGTTCAGCCTTGGCACTGCTGAGGGGAGGCAAATGCTGACCTGGTAAATTCGCTTTCTGCACACCGTCCAGAAAAAGGGAAATAGATGCGGAAAAATGGGAACTCCTGGCGGTGCATGGGGGACCGTTTGGCAGGACTGTCTGCTCTCATTCATATTTCGAAGTATGTATTATATGTACCCGCTACTCACAAAGGACAAGATGGAACGGAGTCAGGACATGTTTCCTTTTGCATTTGTTCTGTATTTAAGACAGGTCTATAGGGTCTCGCTATACAGATGGCACTTGTAGTGATTCTTCTATTTTTCAGTCTCCCAAGCACTTCAATTATAGGCATGTGTCACCATGCCCAGTCTCAAACACTGTCTCAGTGCACCTGGGGTGGGGCCAGCAGGGTACACCGGGGATTGAACCCTGGCTGCGGCACTCTGCCTAAGCAGGCACTTTAGCCTGCTGAATTATGAGGCCACCCCTGGGACATGTAGTTTTACTCTAAGGCTGAAAAACAGTGTCTCAGTTCTTACTAAAGAACACAGGCTTGATCACCAGGCTCTGATCTAAAGCCACTTCAGTCCAGGAAGGCTGGTGGAGCAAGGGCCTTTTCCAGCCCATGCTCAAGTCATATACCAGGAGAGCTTGTGCCACGGGGTCACCCGGCCCAGAGGGAGTCTGCAGCCCGTGGCCAGGCAGTCCCCTTCAGAGCAACTGGTCTGCAGCACCAAGGGTGGCTCCCTGGCTGAGGTCAACCTAGCTGTCTCACACTTCCGCGCTCCTCCATACACGTCTATCTCCTTCGCTAGGCCAGGTAGCGCTGGAGCGGAGTCCAGACGTTCGCAGGTAGCGCTCCTCTCCATATCTGATGCAGCACATTCCTCCCTGAACGGTCACCATGTAGCAGGGGCTTGACATTAAACAGCATCATGCAACTTCAGAGAAGCCGAGTATGCCAGCCCCAGTTGGCTCAGTGGGCTCCTGCCGGAAGGATGCCAGTGCCTTCCCACAGCGGCATCAGCACCGGGAGGTGACTTGGTGCACAGGAGAAACTGCCAGGAACAATGGTTACTGCAGAGAAGGCGCTGGATCGCCGACTAGATTCAGGTGCGCACCTAACAGGACTATAAACTAGCTACCCTTTGCTGAGTGGCTACTGTTTTTCTTGCAGCTGCAGGCCCCCTCCCTAAATTTGATTCCATTTGCCAGTTTCATTTATTAGTTGTCACCCTTAGGCAGAAAATATTTAGTGGGAAATTCAAGTAAGAAGTAATTCACATTATTTAAATAACTTTGTGTTGTGCTATAGCTATTTTATTGTAACCTTAGCATTATTATGCTCCTGTTGGTCTCAACTTTTTTTTTTTTTTTATGGCTAGCTCAGCCTGCCCTGGGGGTGGGGTTGGTACAGGATGTGGTGCCAGGGATTGAACCTCAGTCCCCGCAGTTGCCTCAGCTTTCCTAAGCAGGTGCTTTAGGCCACCGAACCATCTTGCTGGCCCTGGTCTTACCTTATTAATTGAACTTTATTATCTCTGTCTTTCCTGTCTGTCTGTCTGTTTGTCTGTCTGTCTGTGGTATATATGTGGACTGACAGGAAAAGAGATAATGTATTGGGGTTGGCTACCATTCTTGACTTCAGGCATCCACTAGGGATATTAGTGCAGCCCCAGAAAAGGATGGAATGCTATATGTGACGTGTCATTGAAATATTACAGTAACTCCTTAGGACAAATATTTTCATTTTGAACTCATTCCATGGGTAACATGAATGAGATTTGGAGAGGGTTAGGGGCCCTCAGGGCAGGTGAGGGGTGGATTTTTGGGCTTCACTACAGGGCTGATGGTTCTTATTACCAGCTTACAGGAGAAAACAGTGCCACCACCTTTTCCAGATTCTTCCCACTTTGGAAGCTTGAGATTGGCCATGGTAGCAATCCTTAGACTATGAAAAGCAGTAAACACCACTAATCAGGGATTTTACTTTCCAAGTTAGTTTTTTCTCAGTGTGTCCACAGCCTAGGTCTGTTGGATTCCAAAGTCCCTGTGCTAGTCAACCAGTAACCATATGTACTCAGTAATAACAGACACAAACTTGGCAGTAACCGGAAGGTTAAAATGAGAACAAAATATATTGATGACTCTCCTCCCTATGTCAGTAGACCAGGGCAGAAAAATTGAGGCTAAGTTCTGTCAGGGAATGCTCAGGACTTATGAGAAGGAGGCTGTGTTGGAAGAGCCAAGGTACGTTTTTTGGAAAGCAGGAGAAATATCTCATTAATATCTATACGAGGCTGAAAAAGAAATACCCATGTGCCAGTGTGTCTTCTCTGACAGCTCTCTGATTCCTGGGAGGAAGAACATTGTCTCAGTTACTCTTCGCCCTTCTCTCATCGCTGGGACAAAATATCCAATGATCAAAATGAAGGAAGGAAAGGTTTACTTAGCTCACAGCTACTGGAGGTTTCAGTCCATCCTCAGATGGCTCCAAGACAAAGCAGCACATGGCAGAGAACAACCTTTCATGGCAGAAGCAAATAACAAAAGGGGGGAGTAGCAGCAACAATGGCTACAGAGGGGGGAAGTCTGTCTCCCTAACGCTGAATTCAGGCTATATGCCCCAGGATGGGTGCAGTGCTCACACCCATAATCCCAGCAGTACTAAGACCCATAAACCTAGTGGATCATGAGTTAATCTCAAACTGTAGAAGTCCTCTACCCATGAAAACAGGTAAAAGAAGAAGGGAGCAAAAGGAGAAGACAGCCAGTTTCATCAGAGTTCCGGAAATCTACTTTCACTTCCCTAAGAGCAGCTTTTCCCTGGTTGGGCCGCATTACAAAGCATGGCTGAGAAACATTTGCAGATAAAGTGCAAGCAATTCTTTAAGTCATAAAACCCTAAGACAAGCTTCAAAGGCTGACTTTTATGGTCCTCGATAGACTCTTGCTTGCTATAAAACAGCATCCGAAGATGGCTATAGCTGTGGACTTTCATTTTAAGATTCATAAATCCACACGAATTTAATAGAAATCAATAGGTCTTGGAAGCCTATATTCTTTGTAATTAGTGAGAAATGCCGTTCTTTATCAGCGTCAAGGGTGAGGCCTCTAGTCAAATGCAGGCAGAGGGTCTTAGAACAGGCCAGAAATGCAAAGGGGATGAAACAGAATGAAAGGAGACACCTCGCTCAGTTCAGAGGTGCTCACAGCACTCCCAAGTGGTCCCTGCGTGCCTTGGCAGTTTCAGACTATATGGTTCTCATAGGCTTTACTCAAATGTGTACAGTCTCTACTTGGGCATATATGCATACATATTATGAACACATGCAACTGGGAGTACAATTGTGTATATATGTTTATGAACCATATATATATATATATGTATATATATATATATGTATATATATATAGTCATAGTTATTTCGCAAATTTTCTTAGGTTTTTCATGTCTTGGGCTCAGATTCTCCAGGGGCAGTCTGAGGTGGCAGTCAGCAACGGCCTCAGCTGATCCCAGGGGCTAGGATGGTTCTGTAGTATCATTCCACCTTAAAGGCTTCTAGAACCAATGGTTGGGGCCTGTCAGTAGCGAGGGCAAGGTAACTCTTCATTCAAAAGCAACTTCTAGAGATGAGATCTGCTGAGACTCATCAGCTTCCTGCCGCTCCTCCCAGAGGTAGGAAGGGAGGTGACTGGTGTGGTGAAGGGCCAAAGGTACAACAGGCTTCCAAGACTCTTTGTCCATTCAAAGAGTTGTAGAATCAACGACGATCAACTACTCTTCCCTGAGCCATCTTCATGTTTCTTCCTCAGGGAAACTCTCACTCCTCCAACATTGGCAATGCAATGCTCCAGCCTCTGCCTCCCAGAAAGAACTGTGCCATCTTTCCTATTCCAACTACCACAACTCTTGTTGGCCACAGTGGGACAGACCAGACTTTCATGATAAAGAAAAAAAGGGCCTCCTATTCCTAATGTCCTTGAATTTTTGATCCATCTGTCCCTTTCAGGGGCATGGTCACCTGGAATGAAGCTCCTGGGATCTCCATTCAGTCTGTTTTACTCATAAGAAGTGAGAGTGACCTACTGAAATTGAGGTGTACTTGTTAAATAAAACCAGGCACATTTCTTTTAACAGGATAAACACATACTATGGGAACCAAGTTCACACAACCTCATTTAATTATTTCCTGTTCTATACATTTAACATTGACCAAAAAACACTGTTCATGTTTAAAGTCTTTATTTCCTCCACCAAATATGGGGCAAATGTTTATTTCTACGTTCCTTCTTTAAAGGGACAGAGCAATTGAGACCCAAAAATGTGATGCAGGAAATACAGCTTGTTTGCTAGACTTCCGGTTGTGAATAAAGCCAAATCTGTTTCCTAAACTGATCCCTAAGCTTGCTAGAAATAGAAAATGCCCCCTACTGGCCCCACCATCCTCCAGACCCCTTAACAGAGGTTTTTGTTCATGAACTGCAATACTTTAAACTGAAAAAAATAATGTTTTAAGGATTCTGACCTATTTCTCACATAAGAAAGAAAAATTATATGAAAGTATTTGTTAAATATTGAACTACTTTAGAAAATACATGATATATCAGTTTGAAATATCATGTATTAGCGACATAAGATTTTTCCACTTAGCACTGTGCTGTGGATTCTAACATTCAAGGCCTGGATCAGGTATCTACAACTCCTATCATTTATCTTACTTTCAGCAATTATCACGCTGAAGTCCATTCTTCAAATTTGCTGTTGCCCTTAATATCTCCCTACACATTTCAAGCTAAAATATATGTTGTTTTTGAATACAGATTTATTTTATTTTTCACAATTATGTATAAATCTTTTAAGCACCAAGGACTAGCATACACAGTATCTGCTAAGCTCATTTTATGCAGAGTTTTGTGTAGATTAAAGCAGAGAAGTTCATAAAGGAGCAAAACAATAATAAAGTATTAGGATCAAAGAAAAAATGGTGCAAGAACACCAAACATAAATTATCCAGTACTCAATTTCAAGTTGGAGTCTCCCAGAAGCCAAAGGGAGAAACAGAAATTTTTCTATTTCTCATCAGAAGAGAAGACAGGTCTAACAGAGATATAAGTATGATTCTGAAACACAACCCTTGTGTTGGAAATCGCACATTATTTTCTACAGTGTCTTTCAAAAATTGTTCACAACCATGCCCAGTACTAATGTACTGCAAGCTAAGAGCTGTTAAACAAAGAAATTTCATCAGCATCAACAATTGCAGCTTCACAGCCATAGTTAAGCAAAGAGCTCCTTGCTGAGGGTATGCGCTTCACTACCTTTACATGTTGAAACCTTCTGCTTCCCTCCAAGCCCAGTGCAAACCCCATCCATCGGTTCCGTGGCTCTTCCTTGATCATGTCTGGATTATGACTGCATTCATTAAGTAACTATCTAGATCTGATTTACCAGTTCTGTTTGCATAAATATCACTTAGCGTTGTTCAATGGTGTGCTCTTTTTTTCAACTAGATACTGTGGTCAGTTAGAAATGACTTCAAATTTTCTCTGAGAGTTTACTTACTCTCTCATTTTAACCAGGTTATTTTATTTTATTTTTTGTATTTTAGGGAAGGGTCTGAAGTGTGTTCAGGGTCTCACTACTAGATCAAACTTGTAGTAATCCACCTGTTTATAGCCTTCCAAGAGCTGGAATTACAGTTGTATGCCACCACGCCCGCCACACCAGTCTCAGTTGCCATCTCAGTGTGCCCCGGGGGTTGGGGCTGGCATGGCAGGTCCAGGGATTGAACCCCAGGTCTCTCAGCCAGCTTGCAGATGCTTTAATCCACTGAACTATTTGTCTGGCCCCATCCAGGCTGTAATGATTTATTTGAATAACAGAATTTAGGAGAGGTACTCAAAATCTGATTACAAGATTGTTCTCTCAGCAGCAAATTTGTTTGTCCTTAGAAGCCCAAGCTATCACATGTGGGACACTAATCGGGAATAAAAGGCCACATGTAAGAGGTCTGCTCCACCCTTCCGGCAAGGCTGGCTGACCTACCCCTTGCCGTGTATTACTGTTGCCTGCAGATCAGCTCACTAGGCAGCTAAAAGCAAGCAAATGACCACCATGCGGGACGAAATGATGAGCAGCTCATTTCTGCCCAAACTGCTATACAGTGTTGAAATTTAACGAAATGCTGGTTGTTTCACAACACTAACTTTTGCCAGGGTTTATTAGGCACTCTCTCCCTGCCCATCGATCACAAGCACCTCCAGCCTGATGTCACACATTCGGGTTCATTTGCCCATTCAATTCAACTCTTTGCTATGGAAAACCCACCAGGTACTACGCGGCATTAACAATGGGAGATGAAATGAAATGAACGTGGCAGAAGTCTGTGTCCTTGCTAAACTAACATTTTAGCAGGGAGATCCGACAGACACGCAAACGCATAGCATTACCTTGGCAATATCCAATTGCTAGGCATTGTGTCAACCCCAGACAGCGACTAATGGAAGGTATGCTTTGGTACACACACAACGTAGCTAAAGGTATCATTCTTGATTTTAGCTATGAACATAAACAAACACAAAACAACAGAAGAAAGGCAGAAGGCAAGAGCTAGCCAAATAGCTCAGCGGACTAAAGCACCTGCTTAGGCAGAGCCCAGGGACCGGGGTTTGATCCCAAGTGTGCCATGCAGGCCCCACCTCCGAGGCATGCTAAGATGACCACTGAGCCTGGGCACACTGAGCCTGGGCACACACCTGAAATCCCAGTGCTTGGGAGGCTGAAAACGGGAGAATCACTACAAGACTGATCTACATACAGACCCTGTGTACCCTGCCTTAAATACATTAAAAAAAAAGAAAAGAAAGAAAGACAGAAAGAAGGAAAGAAAAACAGAAAGCAAGGAAGACGTAAGAAAGTAAGGAAGGAAAAGAAGCCAAACCCAAATATATTTGAAAAACTATAATTCACTAACAAGAGAAGTCAGATAAGCCAGAGAAGTTTGTAAACACATTTCTGGTGCAATGATTACAGTAACAAGATGTTTATCTTTTTCTTTAAAAAGCAATGACTCTTGAGTCTGGGACATCCTACTACTTTTATCAAGAGAAAAGGGACAAACCTTTAGCTTTTAGAACCATAGGTTATTCTCTAGTCAGGATAGAATGTATTGCTTCCTAAAATGTCAACATCAAAACAATATAGAAAAAAATAATTACAGACAGAGTGAGTGTTGTAAGCCGATAAGGACCAGATGGTCCTTTGTATTTATGGTTTTCCTTCTGCATACAAATGCTTTGGGGATCCAATTAGCCTTCTACAAAACTCAAACTGGGTAATTACTATCATTATCCCCTTTTCAAATAAATCTGAAGTCTAAACTGCAATTACGTTTTTTATCTTATGTTTGGTATTCACGCATTTTAAGAATTGTTCTTTGCCATCTACTGAGAACATTCTTAACTTGGACTGAGGTAACTAAAGTGGAGCAAGATTATAAAAATTTTTAATGGCTCGCTCTGTTGGAGGAAAGCGCTGCCACCCACTGAAGCACCGCCTCCGAAGTCCTCCCTCTGTCACACTGTCACTCCAATCAGAGAGAAGGTCCCTCTTCTCTGAGACTTTGTATCTCCACTTCTGCTTGACACAGCAAAAGCTAGGATTTTTTCTACATGGAGACATGAGCAGTCACACGTGGTAGAGAAGGGGCTTCTCTGGGAGAGGAGCTGTGGCAGCCATTTCAATTAGCTTTGGATTCTTCCCCCAAAGTGCAATCCATAGGCCGGTGATGAGCTGTGAAAAGGTAGTGGTGCACCTAACAAGCCTGGGATGTCATTTTTATGGGACATGTGACCTCCAGACACTCAGCGGCATGGTAGTAACATCTTGGAACCACCAAGCAGAGAGGAGGTGATCACGCGCACCGGCGAACGCATAAGAGAGTTCATCGAAATGTTTCTCTGGAGAGAAGCATGCACGAGGAGCGGCTTGTGGCAGCTGTGGCTTTTTAGGTGTAAAACTGAGGAATGGTGACACCAGGGCCCAGGTATGTGTCTCGCCTGGCAGGAGAAAGCCCCGACACTGACAGGTGCCAGAAAGTACGTTCTTCCTAGTATTTTCCAGGGAGGAGGTCACGAATACTCAGAACATCTGCTTGATGTCTCAAAATTTAGCCTCCTACTCACTGGTCCGGGAAGCAAAATCTGGAAATAGTTAAAAGAGGGGCAATTCAGGCTGATGAAGTGGAACTGAAGGGGCTGCCTGGCCCTGGAGAGGCGCTGCTGCTAAAGAAGGATGTCACATGTCAGCAAGGGCCTGGTAGGTGGCCCCCAGCTTCCCTGACAGAAAGGCAGCCGCAGGCTGTCCCGGCAGGCAACAGCACCGGCACCAGCGCATGGGCAAAGCCTGCATCCGGTCAGCGCTTCATCCTGCGAGGTGGGGGCAGCAGCCTGGCAGCGCAAGGAGGAATCCTGAAGACATTCATCCCTTTATTCACTCATCTCACAAATATTTGCTAGGAACCTACTTAGGGCGATGCTCTATCTGAGGAAACTGCAAATTCAGATGTCACTGAGTACTGCCCTGCTAAATATTGACAGGATCCAATCATACAAGGTGCTAGAGACCCCTCCACAGCCTGGGCCAGGGCCAGAGTGCTTAGAACAGAACTTCTGGCTTATAGTGAATGGACACAGGTAGTGGCACAGTCGTGTGTCTAGCGCTTCTGTGTGAGCCTGAGGTGACCCGGAAGTTATCATAGTAACCTAGCATACAGCAGTGCTAGATACAATTGGGCTTCATATTAGTGGAGACACGTTTCTAGTTTACAGGGCATCTTTTCTTCAGCATCTTTCCTGTTGGCCATAACAGGTGGCATTGTCCCAGTTTTATAGATGCAGAAGATAGACATCAGGCACCCAGCGCCTTGTCCAAAGCTGCACAGCATATAAACAGTCTAAGCAAAACTCATATGTATGTCTTCTCCCTACGGATGTACAGGCGACCCAGACTTCTCTCACTGTGTCAC
This sequence comes from Myocastor coypus, assembly GCA_004027025.1. Taxonomy (NCBI): domain Eukaryota; kingdom Metazoa; phylum Chordata; class Mammalia; order Rodentia; family Myocastoridae; genus Myocastor; species Myocastor coypus. The sequence goes on along the minus strand of PVJA010000343.1, from coordinate 161,029 downwards.
CGAAACTTTTGCTGACATTTCTAAGCAGAAGCTCGTTGCCCAGGGCAGCCTGCTGCTGAGCTATCAGAGCAGTCTATTTAGCTTAGGCTATTAGGCTATTTTGTATTGTTAATGCTTTTCTGCCTTTGAAAATGCTGACCTAAAACAAACTTCAGGGGGGAGAAATTTTAAACAGAGCAGAACCAGCTTACCTGCATTTGTCTACAACCTGGTACAACAAAAAGAGAGAAGATATTGAGAAGGCCAGGTCTCAGTTTGATCTAGACAAGTAACCTAAGTTCTTCAGGACTTAACCTTCTCACTAGTCATCCTATATATGGGTGGGTAGCACGTAAACGTGAAACATTAGCACCCTGGAGCTGTTACCATGTGTTCTACTTCACGTATTCATTATACCACTTCCCAGGGTTACTATGAGAATGGAGTAAGCTGACGGGGGCAAAGCACGGGTCTAGGGCCTGGCAAAGAGTAAGGCCTACTGTGCCAAGCTCCATCTGGCTCTTCTGTGGGTTTTCTTCTAGTCAGCTATGGAGGAAAGAAAGCCTCCGGGAGCTCCCCTGATAGAATGTTCTGCACTCCAGGCATCTGGGGAAAGCCTTTGCTGCTGGCTACGTGTCAGGAAGGAGACTGAGGGAGTGCCAGTCATGACATACAATCTATTGGCTCCCAAGGAGTAAGGGGCAAGAAGCCATGTTTCTCTGTGCTTTCCAGAAAGGCTCAGCCATCAAGTGGGCAGTGGGGCTCCACTGTCTACCTTATTTACGGATGCAAATTAAAGGGAAAAATAACAGCAACCATTTCTGCATTATCATAAGCCTTTCTTGTTGATTTAAATGTAGTCTAGATTACCTGGTTAGGATGAAATCCAAAAATCTTCCAACATCTGCTTAGGAAAATAAGCTTCCTGCCAGTCAAATAGCCATGTGGGTCTCAAAAAATAATTTAGGTGACAGCCCAGGTTTGCACTGGAGGTTATGATGTTAAATTGTGTCAGCTTTCTGCCTGACCCTGCCAACATGTTGGGCACTGCTGGTGACGAGTAAAGGGAGCCTGGCCATGCTCCCACATGCAGACATCTCTGAATCACGGCACTCAGGGAACAAATGGTGATCCAAAGGTGAAGACAGCTAGTGGGCAAGGCTCAAGGCCAAGGAGTGTCTTCCAAGGACTGTCACCCCTCGTGTCTGTAGCTATCTGGGATCAGATTCTCAGGCTTTGCAGAGGCAGGTTCCAAAGGAAGATTCACAAGTCTCCCCTCTTTAGACATATGCATCTGCTGACCTACCATAGATAGCAATTCTCATGTGGGAAGAGAGACGTGTAGGCCAGGTTCCGTAGGTGGCTTTTGAAGAATTCAGCCTTCTTCAAGGGGCTCCCGTAAGTACGCTTTGTGATTTGCATTCAACCTTACTTGTAAAGGTCTCAGTCACATACTTGGCATATGGCTATAAATTTTTAGTTATTCTTAACGATTATCTTTTAGTTTTAGAAATACACTTCACATTCAAATTTTCCATGAATGAAAGTAACAAAATGACTCTATAATATATGTATGGGCTTAATAGTGCATTCCTGAGAGACATGTTCATTTCAACCTCAGTAATCATGGCCCTGCTGAGACACCAAGTCAGAGTTCTGGACTCGAGAGCTTTCAAAGAATGAATTACTTATGTTTTGAGTCATGAAATTTATGGTAAATAATTATGGATGCTTTAGAAAACTGAGTAAAGGTCCGGTGAGATAACTTATAGGACTAAGTGCCTGCTTAGATAAGCGCTATGCCTGGGGTTCAATGCCTGGCACCACAGACTGTGCTGGCTCTGTACCTGGGCACTTTAAGCCAGCCACCAACACTAGCTGTGGTGGTGCATGCCTGTAGTCCCAGAGAGCCTGAAAACAGGAGGATCGCTATGAGCCTAGTGAGACAGTGTACCAAATACACACACACACAAAGAAAAATAAGAACCTATTAAAGTTTATGTTATGTATATGTTTAACATATACATTATACATTATGTAAAGTATATAAATGCAAGTATATATTTATTAATCAGGGGAGAGGGAAGACCATGAGCCTAATGACAATCAACCTTGCTGGAGGGGAGAACCCTGCCCACTGCACTTCAGCCCCCAGGACACTGCCCTCCCACTAGCCAGGGAGCCACAGCGAACCTCAGTGGGCCTCAGGAGCCTTAGGGAGCTGCATGGGAGGGAGAACCCCCCTGCCAAATGCACGTCCCTGCGTCTCCACCATCCCTGGAACAGCAGTGAGGCTCAGAAGCCCTAGAAAGCTCAAGAGCTTCTGTGAGACCACGGAAGGGGAGAAACACCACCTAAAACCCCTCCACCATCCAGGGAGCTAAAGTGAGCCACAGGAGCAACAGTAGCCTTGGAAACCTCAGTCCAGAGGAACCCTGGTGCCTGGCCCCTCCTGCTACACTGCAGGAAGGGCTGCCAGCACAGGAAGCACCCGGGGCACAGCAACCAGCATATCCAGAGGAGCCCAGGGCAATGCTTCCCTAACAAGGGGCAATGCTTTGCAGACAATCTCCTAACCTGCAATCAGTTCAGTTATATAATTGTAGACTTCCCTCCCATGGTCTAACGTACAAAATCAATGGTGACTCCTTAAGTTGTGCTTACTGATAACTTTGCTACTTTACCTAGATGGTCATATCTATTATAATCACTTGTTGTTTATTGTGTAACAATATTGGGAAGCTCAGGGGTAATAATATCACTGCAGCCCTACATCAAAAGACTAGGGACTATAAACAACCTCTCACTCTCAATGAATTGGGAAGTAAGTCTCATGGGAGACACACAAAGCAGGAACCTCCTACACACAGAAGGTACCCCTAAAGTACAGACTGAGGCCATGATAGCAGTGATTCAGCTACCTACTACCAAAACCTACAAGCATTATCACGGAAAACAAAATAAAAATTTTGGTGAAATACAAAATGTAAAACAAAGGAGCACAATGCAATCTGAGACTTCCAGCTCACCCTGCACAAGTCCAGGAGACACAGGTGCGGACATAATCGGAAACCACACACCTGAAATTTTTGAAATGATGGCAACTGCAGTAAACAAATTACTCTATAAGGCTATAGAAGAATTCAGATCAGAAATAATCTTTCACATAAAAAAAAAAGAAATGAGAACTACAGTGAAAGAATTGCTCAACATAGCTGAAGAAGAAATAGATAAAAAAAAATAGAGGAACATAAAAAATGAAGAAAATATTCGATGACCAATATGGGAAAGAATTAGAATGCATCAAACATATTAAAGAGATATCCAGGAAATCAAAACTTCAACTGAAAGTTGGAAAACCCATTGGAGTAAAATGGAAGATTTTCAGACATTGAAGGCATCATTGCAGCTAGTGATTGCCAAAGGAAAAGTGGTTTAAAAATGGAAAAGAACTAAGAAGTAACAATTCGACACCTGCAAGATGATGAAAAGATGATGCAAAGTAATATAACATAGGATTTATTTTGTGAGGGAAACAGCAAATATCAATAAAAATGACATAGTAAGACTATTGGCAGAAGTATTAGAATAAAATTTCACAAGCATGGGAAAGAATCTGAAATACAGCTAAGTGAGGCATACGAAACCCAAAATTACCCATAAGCAAAACAAATCTACACTCAGATATATAATAATCAAGATTTCAGAAATTCAGCACAAGAATAGAATATTAAAAAGCTATTAGAGGAAAGAGATATCTACAAAGGAAAGCCCATCAGAATGACAGCAAATTTCATAACAGAAATCATTAAGTCAAGAAGAGTTTGAAGTGAAGAAATTTAGCTCCTAAAGGAAAACAGCTTCCAACCCAGATTAATGAACCTTGCAAAACTGTCTTTCAAAATTCACGGAGAAATAAGATATTTCCTTGACAAAGACCAACTGAAGAAATTTATGACCATCAAACCAGTGCTACACAGAGTATTGAAAGTCGTTATACAGAAAGGTAAAAATGACAATCCTAAGAACAACAGACAGGAACCACCAAGAAGGGCAAGCAGTTAATCAGAGGGAAAAAGTGAGGAACCCACAGCAAGAAAATAACATAATGAAGATAAGTCAATACGTACCAGTTATAATCATCAATGTAAATAGCCTCAATTCACAAATCAAGAAAAAAAAAAAAAACTGGCAGAGTGAATCAAGAAATAAACTCCAACAATACGCTGTATATAAGAAATATTTAATTAAAAAGGAAATTCATAGACTGAAAGTCATAAAATTGAAAGGGAAGCAATTCTTTATAAATTATTCTTTTGGTATTACCTTGATACCAAAAGCAGAGAAAGACTCAACCAAAAAGAAAGATTTAGGCCAATCACTCTAATGAGCATAGATGAAAAATCCTCAATAAGACACTAGCAAACAAAATGTGGTAAATAATCAAAAAGATTATATATCACAATTAAGTCGGATTCATCCCAAGTATTCAGAGATAGTTTTATATATGTACATCAATAAATGTAAGATATATCATCAGAGCCAAAGACAAAAATCCCATGATCACTTCAATAGATGCAGATTTAAAAAAAAAATTTCAAAGTCCAACACTCAATCATGATAGAAGCCCTATAGAAGATCAGAATAGATCGTTTTTATCTCAATCTCATAAAAGCCATCTATTCCCAATAAACCAACAGCTGCCAGGCCATGGTGATGCACGACTGTAATCTCGGCAGTTGGGAGGCTGAGGCAGTAGGATCAGTGTGAGTTCAAGATCAGCCTGGGCTACAAAAAGTGAGCTCAAGGCCAGCCTGGACTGCATAGAGAGATCCTGTCTCAAAACAAGACAAAAATAAAATAAAATAAACCAACAAACAACATCATACAAAATAGGAGAAAACTGAACACTTTCACTCTAAAATCAGGAGCAAGATAAATAAGTACAATATCACCACTGCTATTCAATATAGATTTGGAAACATGAGCCAGCAGAATTACACAAGAATGAAAAAAGGAATAACAATAGGAAAGGAAAAGGTGCAATTTTTATTTGCAATGAGCTGGTACTCTACATACAAGATCTTAAAAACTCCACCAAAAACTTCTAGAATTAGTAACCACATTCAATATTGTGGTGCAATAAAAAAAAAACAACACTCAGAAAGCTATAGTATTCCTGTACACAAGCAACCGACTGACAGAGAAAAATTAGGGAAAGCACCGTTCACGATAGCGTCCCTCCAAAGATGAAATACTTAGCAATCAATCTAACAAAGGAATTAAAAGATCTATACCTTAAAAACTGCAGTACTCTCTGAAAAAAGTTCAAAGAGGATTCCAAAAAATGAAAAGATATTTTTTGTTCATGGATAGGAAGAACCAGCATTGTAAAAATGGTCATACTGGGGGCCAGTGAGATAGTTCAGCCATCCAAAGCACCTGTTTAGGCAAGCTTAGGCCAGTGAGCAGACTGTGGTTCGATCCCCAGCACCACTTGCTGCGCCAACCCCACTCCCAGGGGCACATATGCAAAAAAAGCAATACTTTCAAAATAGTAATACAGATTTAATTCAGCCTTGATCAAAATACCATTACCAGCCAGATGTGGTAGCACATGCATATAATCCCAGCACTTGGGAGGCTTAGGCAGGAGGCTCAGTGGGAGTTTGAGACCAGTCTCAGCTACTGAGTGAGCTCAAGGCCAGCCTGAACTGCATAGTGAAAACCTATCTCAAAAAGACCAAAAAAAAAAAAAAAAAAAAACCTCAAAAATCTAAAGAAAACATTCTAAAATTCATCTAGAACTAGAAGAGACCTAAAATAGCAAAAACACTCTGAGACAACAAAGGCAAGGTAGGAGGCATCAAAATTCCTGACTTAAATTATATGACAAAGCTACTGTGATAAAATCAGCATGGCACTGGCAAAAAATCCAGACTTGAGGAGCAGGGAGATAGCTCAGTGGCATACGCACTTGCCTGGAAATCACAAGCTCCTGAATTTTTGGTATCTCGGGTAGCAAAATACAAATAAAATAAAATACTAGACTTGAAGAACAATGGAACACATTACAAGATGCAGGCACAACGACAAACACACTCCGTTACTTTATCTCTGACAAACTGAGCAAACATGTTTACTGGAAAAAAAGATAGCTGCCTTGATAGTGCTGGACAAACTGTTTTTCCATATGCCAAAAAGACGAAAATTGAACTCATGTCTATCACCATGCACCAAACAAAAGTCAAAATGGACCAAAGACCTAAATATTAACGCAGAAGCACTACATCTACTGGAGGAAAATGTAGCTAGAAAGCTCAAGGATATAAGGGTAGATAGAGAGTTCATTAGCAAAAAGCATGGGGAATACTTCAAATAATCAACAACTGGGATCTCCCTGAACAGTTTTTGCATATCAAAAGAAATCACCAAGAAAGAAAAAAGAAAACCCATGAATTAGGAAATTACATTAGCCAACTGTCTCTCAGAGAAGGCTTTCTATCTAGAACATGTGAAGTATTAAAATAATCAGGCCCCCAACAGTCAAAGATGCAAAGTGAACATCTCAGATGGATACACACTTGTCAGATGAAGAAATACCAATGGCAAATAAATATATTGAAAAACATTCAGCAACACTGGTCATGTGAGAAATGCAAATTAAAACAACACTGAGACTCCATCTTATCCCTGAAAGAATGGCAGTTGTCAAGAAATCAACCAATAACAGATACTGGAGAGGCTGAGGGATACAGGAACCCTTCTCCACTTCTGGTGAGAGTGTAGCTTAGTGTAACCACTGTGGAAACCAGTGTGGAGATTCCTCAAAAAACTCAGATTAGAAGTCCCATTTGGCCCAGCTGTTCCCCTTTTGGGTATTTTCTCAGGAGAGTTGAAAATATCAAACCACAATATATGCACACTCATGTTTATAGCAATGCATTTTGTTATAGCTAAATCTTGGAAACAACTCAAATACCCATCAACTGAAGAATGGATAAAAAAGATGTGGCACTGTTAGACAACGGTATTTCACTGTGCTATAAAGATAGTAACCACTGTTAATTTCCTCTTTTCTTGTTTTCCCATCTTCTTGTATTTAGAGCTGGGTGGTTCTCTTAACATTAAAGGGGATATCACAGAGTGCTATGGTCGTGACGTCATCGTCCACGTATCTCTCTCTCTCTTCTTCTGGGGTGTTCTAGCTCTACTGGGAGCTGTTTATCAAGCATGGTGCTCAAGCATTTTCCTGAGGACAGAAATAATCCAGCAGCAGAAACACCCAAAAGTGATGTGCGACAGGGAGAAGGATGAGTTTCAAGTGTCCTAGGGGTCTGCGTATATTGGGCTTTTCTTTCTTTACTCATCAGTTTATAGATAGGCTCTGCGGCTGAGAATTACTGTTTAGTCTGATGGACTATACAGGCTTTGCTCCTACTTAGCACTTCACCAGTATGTTTTCTAGAGTGGAAATCTAATTCATTCATCACCTCACAGGAAAGAACTAAGGCTGCACTCGGGTTCATGCGCTTGGCATGAGAAGTTTCCAGGGACAGCGCCAGGCCAAATTCCCAAATGTCCCTATGTACCGCCCTTGCTTATCTCTCCCCGCGAAGCACCCATTTTCCTTAAGCTTCCTGTCCAAACCTTGCTCTTACTTTTGATAGTTCCTGATGACAAGCCGTCTTTGTTTTAGCAGTTTGGAGGCTTTGTTGCTTTTTGTTTTGAAGTGCGATGTCTTCATACTGGGGTAGGGAGTTGGAAGATCTGCATCAGTTTCCTAAGGATCATGAAGACGTAGGAGAATCCTGCAACAAATTTTTATTTTGCCTGCTCCAGATCCGCTGTGTACAACTTAGAGCCTATAGCTAAAGTCCCAAAGCTGGGAGGCGAAACCTATCAGAGCTGCTGATGTAAACAGCGAGGTCCAACCAGTCACCTCAGCCTGCTGAACAGAATGTTTGCTCTTTTATCTGAAAAACAGATACTTTATAATGATCCATTTCCCGGGGGGGATTCTGTATGGATTTGTTAAGCAAGGTCAGGCACATAAATGGCACCTGGCATAGAAAGTGCTCCGTGATTATTAATCACAGCCATTATGACAGCTTCATTTTCATTAATGGAATAAGTTAGAAACGTAGGAGTTACATAAGTGTATACACATAAATATAAGGGCATGAAATTATATGTTTATATAAATCATTACTATAAATTTCCTGCTCAGACAGCATATGTTATCTTCTTTGAATATTCATTTTACTAATGCAGTAAGCATGAAAGACTTTAGTCCAATTTGCCAAGCATTTAAGGATACTTTCTTAGTAAAAATGGCTTGTCTCTTTTTATATCTACTTAATTCACATTTTATGGGCTGTAGTCTCATTCCTTCCTGCATGTGAGGTAGAGTTGTTGACTGTGGTTGGCCTCTCCTGTGACATTAAATTCAACAAGTAACGAACATGATTTTGTATCCTATGATACAACCTGGGGTGATGAAAGAATTAGATCACATAAGAGAAAAGAAACTTTTATCATATGCTATTGTCTCTTACTACTCTGCCCTTCTCTCCTCCCTATTGTTTTATCTTAAAGAGAATTTAAAAAAATAAACATGATAAAGAATTTCAAAACAAGAAATAGTACAGTGAATAAAATAGACTGTTCCTCAGTGTAAGGAAAATGGGAGACAGCACTGAAACAGTTTCTCAGAATCTTGCTCTCAAGTGGCCAACACTAAATCTGAAGCCACCGAGATGCTCACAGCAGATGTCAAGGTTATTATTATCCCCACCTCCACCTTGCAGCCAGCAGACATCAGTTCTCATATTAGAGAAAGGCTGGCTGGTTGATTCCTGAACAAAAGAGCATTTAGGCTGGAAGGCAGACTGACTTAATCCATCTGTGTCTGTAGCTATTAGCATGAATATACTTACAATATTATAATAACTAATTAATGCATTAATCTGGAGAAATGTGGATACATAGGGAATAAATTGTGCTGATTATGTCTGCGGGCATGAGATCTTCATCTTCTCCATTAGACATGCCTGTTAGACTAGTGGGGGTTCTAAGAGGTTAATAATAAATTGATGAATAAGTACCATTATAGTCTGAAACATGACTAATTTCATCCCATACTAATCATCACTGAGTTCCTTTAAAAATGTGACAGTTTCAGGAGAGAGTAGCAGGCATTAGAAATGCACTATACAAGTGGTCCAGATTTACTTACTCATGTGAGAGTATAGCTCAAAAAACACCAGAAAAGCAAAATTCACACAGGAATATTTCTTATAACTCCTGAATACTGTTACTGGAGAAGATGCTTGCTGCATCATCTGGTAAGTTTCTTATTCAGTTAATTGTCTACACTGTGTCCACATATGCAAAACAATGGAAGGTGCCTCATTTCAGAATCTATGTTCATTTATATTTAGGGAATGCACCACCCTGAAGAAATCCAGAAGATCATCTATATTTACTTCAAAAATGTGTATTCTAACAAGACAGAAAATGTAGAAAAAATGCACAGATTCCTAGATACAAGTAAATTACCAGAGCTCAATCAAGAAGTTATAAAAATCCTAGCTACATCAGTATCAATCAATCAATCAATCAATCAGTAAAATTAAAAATGTAGTTAAAAACCTCCCAACAAACAAAAGCCCAGGCCCTGATGGATTCAGTGCTGAATTCTACAAGAAATCTATCATCCATCTAGCTGTCTGTCTATCTATCTATCTATCTATCTATCTATCTATCTATCTATCTACCTATCTACCTATTTTTATGCATTTACTACAGGGTCTACAGGATCTCACCGCACAGCTTAGACTCAGAGTGATCCTCTGTTTTCAGTCTCCTAACTGCTGGTATTACAGGTGTGTACCACCGTGCTCAGTCTCAATCTCAGTCTCAGTACGTCCTGGGGGCGGGGCTAGCATAGAATGCTGGGGATTGAGTCCCAGTCTCTGTGTCTGCCTAAGCAAGCACTTTAATCTGCTGAGCTACTTGGCCAGCCCTTCTACAAGAAATTTAGAGAAGATCTAACATCATTACTTCTTAAACTCTAATGAAATCGAAAGGCATGCATTATTTCCAAATTATTTCTTGGAAGCAAGCCTTATCTTGACAGCAAAATTGGAGAAGGACCCAACTAAACAAGAGCATCACAAGCTGAGGCTGGGGAGATAGCTCAATAGAATAAGTGCTGGCCTGGTGAGCAAAAGGGCCTGAGTTCAATCCCCCATTCAGAAAAAATGAAAGAAAGAAAGAAAGAAGGGAAGGAGGGAGGGAGGGAAGGAAGGAAAGAAAGAGAAAGAAAGAAAGAAAGAAAGAAAGAAAGAAAGAAAGAAAGAAAGAAAGCACAAACCAATATTCCTAATGAGCAAAGATACAAAACTCCTTAATAAGATACTGGCAAAATCAATGAAGCAAATCATCAAAAAGATTATACACCATGACCAAGTGGGATTCATCTTGGGGCTGTATGGAGGACTCAATATATGTAAACAATACATGTTTAATATATTAACATATTAATGGAGCCAAGGACAAAAATCATATAATCATCTCAATAGATGTAGAGAAAGCTTTTGGTAATGTCCAGCACCCAACTATGATAAAAAAAAAACCTACAGAAAATTGGAATAGATGACCTTTATCACAATAAAAGCCATTTATGACAAACTAACAGCCAACCTCATACTAAGTGGACAAAAAAATGAAAGCTTTTATGTTAAAATTAGGATGTGCACTATCTCATTTTTCATTCAACACAGACCTGGAAACTTTAGGCAAGTCAAATAGACAAGAGAAAGAACTGAAAGGAATAACAATAGGAAAGGAAGAAGTGAAATTATCATTATTTGCAGATGACACGATACTCACGATACTCTACATACAAGACCCTCAAAATTCCACCAAAAATTTTTCAGATTTAATAAATAATTTCCTTAGTGTAGTTAGATAGAAAGCCAACACTCAGTGATCATTAGCATTCCTGTGTTAGAATAACAAACTGGTTGAGACAGAAATTAGGAAAATAGTATGTTTCATGATAGCATCCAAAGAAATAAAATACCTACAAGTGGATCGAATGAAGGATATAAAAGCCCTCTGCATTGAAAACTGCAGTACTCTGAAAAAGGAGACTGAAGGAGGTATCAGAAAATGGCAAAACGCCCCTTGCTCAGAGATAGGAAAGACCAACAATGTGAAAATGGCCACATTCCCAAACTGTTATACCAATTTAATGCAAGTTTGATAAAAATTCCAATAGTGTATCTCAAAGATCTAGAGAAAACAATCCTAAAATTAATGTGGAACCAGAAAAGACCGGGAATAGCAACCAAGACAAGGATGAGGACATCACAGCCCCTGACTTGAAATTATACTGTAAAGATACAATGATTAAAAATAGCATGATAAAAAAAAATAATAATAATAAATAAATAAATAAATAAATAAATATAGCATGCTACTGGCAAAAAAAAAAAAAAATCTGAGAATCAATGAAACAGATTAGAAGATGCACAAACAACCCCAGGCATACACAATCATTTTATCTTTGACAAAGGTGCCAAACATATTCACTGGAAGACAGCCTTTTTAAGAAACCACGCTAGAAAAACTGGCTGTGCACATATGAAAATGAAAATGGGACGCATATCGTTCACTACACACTAAACTCAATTTGAAATGGACCAAATAGCTAAATATTAAGGCAAAAATTCACATCTGCTACGAGATAGAATAGGTACAACTGTTGAAGACACTGGTGGAGGCAGACTTTATGAATAAAACCCCGGTGGCACAGGAGCTATCACAAAGAATCAACTACTAGGATCTCACCTTACTGAAAATCTTTAGGACAGTGAGAGAAACCACCAGGAGAATGAAGAGATAGCTGACAATGTGGGAAAGATGCTTGCTAGCTGTTCCTTAGGTAACAGATTATTATTGAGAATATACAGAAACTAATAATAATAATAAATAATAATCAGACCTCCGAAATGTAAGGGCCTAATCAAAAGGTGGGCATCTGAGATGAATATACACTTCTCAGATGAAGATATACTGATAGCAAATACACATATCAAATATGTTCAACATCACTGGTCAGTTTAGAGGTGCAAATAAAAACAACACTGGGATTCCACCTCAGCCCAGAAAGAATGGCTGTCATTAACAAATCAGCCAATAACAAATGCTGGAGGGGGCGAGGGGAGCTGAACCCCTCTCCACTGTTCGTGGCTGTGGAGACTGGTATAACCACTGTGGAAATGTGTGAAGATTCCTCAGAAACTTTGCTTGGAGGTTCCTTTTGACTCCACTGTTCTTCCACCCCCAGGTTAACTTCGCAGAAGAATTGAAAATATCGTACTACAGCAATATGTGTGTACCGATAGGTATAGCAGCACAAGTTTTCATAGATAGATTTTTGAAACAACAAAAATGCCAACCTACAGAAGGATGGATAAAATAGACGCACTCTTTTTATATAATGGAGTACTACTGAACTATATGGAAAGATAAACTAGAGACTTCTATATACAGGTAAACTGATGTAACCAGAGACCAATAGGTGAAATAAGCCACACTCACATGTGTTAGCATTGTATTGTCTCCCTTGTGTGAGAATTTGAAAGAGCAGACAAGGTGGAAAACGTGTAATAGATACTGTAAAATGGGAAGAAACTGTTCAAAGGAAGAGAGAAATTGGCATGTGTTAAAGGAGAAAAGAGAAAAGAAAAAGAAAATACTAAGTAATCATACTACTAATTTCATTGAAAATAAAGGTTTGAGCTAATATTGTTTGGACAATTAAATGCCTGTATCTCGTAGTCTGAGTAACTAAATTAAAGATAACAACAATGTATCAAACATTGTTACCCTCCTCTTATTTTTTGCCACCTGGGTGAGATTTTTAACATGTTAATGATAATAAAAAAATAAAAAGATACAAAATTTTAAAACAAGATGACAGGAAATTAACAATGGTCATTATACTATATATGGTTGTCTTCAGAGTAGAGTAGCTGTTCACCTTAACAGATACAAACACACAAGATCGGTCAGATGATAAAAGCCCTAACTCCTTTCAATAAGCTAAGAGAAATTATCAGTATAATATCTTAGCTATCTATTCCTTTCTTCTGTTCTCCTTCCTCTCATTCTAGGTCTTTGCTTTTGAACAGTTTCTTTCTTTTTCATCATATCTATTGTACATTTTGGATCTTATTTATTCTTTCAGGTTCTCACACTAGTGACACAATACAATATTTACACAAGCAAGTTGGGTTTATTTCAGTTACGAATAGGGCCTCTAGTTCCATCAATTTACCTATGAAAAAAACGTCAAGTTTGTTTCTCTTTATAGCTGGATAATACTCCATTGTGCAAAAATAGCATGTATTATTCATCCATTTCTCAGTTCATTGGCATTTGGATTGTTTCTAATATTTAATTATTACAAATTGTGCTGCTATTAACATGGGTGCACATATATTGCTGTGGTATGATATTTTTACTTCTTTTGGGGAGATACCCAGGAGAGGAATAGCTGGGTTGAATGTGACTTCTAATTTTAATTTATTTACTTTATTTTTTCTCTTTAAAATAAAATATATAAATAATACATCTAACTTTTTCACATTTGTACAATACAGCCTCTACAGAACGTTCAAATTTATGTACAGCTTAGCTTAATTCACTTAGAGACAAACATAGAAAGAGACAATATTAATACTGTGAATCATGACAAAACATTTGAGACCTTAGCTAAGGCACACTGATGAGGAAAAAAGGAGAAATAATACCTATGATAGTTAGACAGCTGCCTTTGGGGTGAGATCACGTTCAATTCATCATAGACATGTGATTCAGAGTTGTGGAATTCCAGAATACACTTACCTATTGTTTTCTACATGTATATGTAGCTTAAATTCAATGTGCAAATAGTAAATCTGTCACCCTGCCCAATGAGTACCTCTGATCCTCTTTGAAAAGCATTTTGTATGGCTCTGTTTTTTGCAAAGGGAAGGCAAAGGAAACTATATGTTAAGTGACCTTCTTATTTCTATCAGGCCATGATCCATCCCATAATAGGTATCGACCATAACAGGAAGTTTTGACCAGGCCATAATCCATCCCATAATAGATACCAAAACTAACAGGAAGCACATGGGCTCCGCAAACCTCAGTGGTTAATCGTCACCTGAAGGAAGGATATGCAGTCTGTTATGATAAAAAGTAATACTCAAATATGAGGCTTCTGCTGAGAGTTCAGTTCATTTCCAGGAACTACACATGCCTGATGTACTTGTTCATTTATGTTATGTTATGTTATGTTATGTTATGTTATTTTGTCTTTTTGAGACAGGGTCTTGCTATGCAGTTCAAGCTGGCCTTGAGCTCACTTTTGTAGCCCAGGCTGGTCTCGAACTCACATCGATCCTCCTGCCTCAGCCTCCCAAGTGCTGAGATTACAGGTGTGCCCCACCACGCCTGGCTCTGTTCATTTATTTTAAAAACAAAAACCTATGTACCATGAGGACATGCCATTACCCAAAAGAAGATCAAGTTGGAACCATTTCCAGAGTATAAAAACTATTCCTACGCTCTGCAAGAAAGATAAGGCTCACTGTTCACAGCTGCTCTGCTCTCATTTTCTTGGGCTATTTCCATAACCACGTAAAGGCAGCACTCAGGCAGCACCCCTGCTCCTAATGCATGTTCCTCTCAGGGCAGGAGTTACTTGAGGAGGACTCAGAGGAAATAAAAACTCAGTTGCTGTTTGCCCAGCTCTTCTGTGAGGAAGGCGTTCATGATTGGGTGCTGTTAATGATACACACATGCTGTAGTTATTACCTTATTGTACGGACACATTTAAAAAGTGAAATAACTGAACTCAGCCTTTTCAGCAACAGATGAGACAGGTCAAGGAGCCTTTATTTTTCTGTTACTGAAGGAAACGGTGGCACGACTGGAGGCAGGCCTCCTGCTCCCCACAGGCAGTTCTCTCTCCGAAGCCATTTTCTTTCTTTTTTTTTTTTTTGTCTTTTTGAGACAGGGTCTCGCTATGTAGCTCAGGCTAGCCTTGAGCTCACTTTTGTAGCCCAGGCTGGTCTCGAACTCGCACCGATTCTCCTGGCTCGGCCTCCCGAGTGCTGGGATTACAGGTGTGAGCCACCACGCCCGGCTGCCATTTTCTTTTCAAAGGCAGCAGGCTCACACGTCGCATGGGCTTTCAGAAGAAAGGGTATTCTCCAAACTGTTGCTTTTGCTAAAGCCTATATTTAATCGGACATGAGTTTTCCCATCATTCATGCTCTTCCTTTCACGGCCATGTGCCTTCACTGCCTGTCAGCCTCCTGAGAGGGAACTGTTGCTCGTCCTGCACCTCTATAACCACTTCTCTCTTTACCCCAAAGCTCATGCAAAGCATGGCACTGAATGCTTCCTGCATGGAGGGCTGATGTTGAACAGGAGGGATCTTTTTTTTTTTTTTTTTTTTTAATGTACTTGGTTGCTCCAGGGTGTCGCTACACAGCTCTGACTCACGGTGATCCTGCTGTCTTCAGCCTCCCTGTCGCTGGGATTACCTTTGTGCGTCACTGTGTCTGGACTCTGGCCGGCTCAGCGGGCCTTGGGGGTGGGGCCGGCATGGTGCATGCTACCTGGGGTCAAACTGCGGTCTCTGCGCTTACCTAAGCAGGTGCTTTGGTCCTCTGAGCTATCTCACTGGCCCCAGGAGGGATCTTTGGGATGCTGCCAGTCAGCAATAGTCAGATGGGAAGAGGATGAAGGGGCAACTCTGAGGACAAGGTGTGAATGGCTCGGCACACTCTCTCCACGGAGATGGGCAAAGGTAGAGATGAGCTTTCATATCCCGGGTAATGTGGGCGATTGTTGCCAAGAAAACTTAACTGATTTCAAGATTTGCCCCTAAGTTGTTTGAAGAACAGAATGGCTATGATAGACAATGAAAAGTACACAGCTGGCTTGTTTTTATGTAGTTTGGATAGAAGCCACCTCACCTGGGGCTGTGGAGATGGCTTGGAAGTCTAAACACCTGCCTGCCAAGGACCCAGGTTTGGTTCCCAGAACAGCATGGTGTGCCTGCCCTGCCCTGAGCACTCGCCTGTAATCCCCGTGCCGAGGAGGCTGAGACGGGAGGATCACTCCAAGTTCCAGCAGCATAGTGGGATCCTATACTAAATAAATGAATAAATAAATGATTTTTTAATAATAAAAAAGTACCTAAACTTGACTGTCAAGGAGCCCAGGAGGGGCTGAGAAATCTGAATCTCAGTACAAGAAGACTTCAGCAAATCCCACACTGTGCTGCTGAGTGGAAATCCCAATAGCCATTATGGTTCTAACCTTATCATCTTTCTAACACATTGATCTCTCCTTTATTGTTCAATTTCTGTATCTTGAAGATTAATCAGTGCCCTAAGAGGCTTTTGAGAACTCACGGCTCAAGAGTCCAAAGGATCTAAATTGTGGAAATTCTATCTAAATATCTTAAGGTATGTCTTGCAAAAAGTCCGTTAAGAAGATGTATGATGAGGGGCTGGGGAGATAGCTCCGAGGCACAAGTGCCTGCCTGGCAAGTGCAAGGTCGTGAGTTTGAACCCAGTCTTGCAAAGAAGAAGAAGAAGAAGAAGAAGAAGAAGAAGAAGAAGAAGAAGAAGAAGAAGAAGAAGAAGAAGAAGAAGAAGAAGAAGAAGAAGAAGAAAAAGAGGAAGAGGAAGAGGAAGAGGAAGAGGAAGAGGAAGAGGAAGAGGAAGAGGAAGAGGAAGAAGAAGAAGAAGAAGAAGAAGAAGAAGACGAAGAAGAAGAAGAAGAAGAAGAAGAAGAAGTATGATGAAAAGGAACTCTGAATATGAACTATGGACGAAGCCCGTGATTTACAGGGAGAAGAGTTTCTGGTGTAGCTTAGTCTTGGCTTTCCTTCCAATCACATAGTATAACCAAATCAAAGGATGGCTCTGAATCGTGCAAGAATAGAGTCCTGGAGGAGCCACTTATGCCTCTTTCTAAAGCTTTGTTACTAAGTACCCAGTGACCCACTCGGCTGTTTCTAAAGAAATTATAGCACTTTATACTGAAATATTTACTTTGAGTTGTAAGGCAGAACCCTTCTGCTGTGCTTTAATCTTCTTTAGCACAAAGGACTGCAAGCAGTCAAGTCTCTCCTGTTACATCAGAAGAGAATCATCAGTTTCCGTTCAGTGCTAGCCGAGCTAAACAGCAGCTCTGTTTTTGAAAAGATAACAATGTCAAAAATTAGAGAGAAAACAGCAGGCATTCTGGGGAATTTAACTGTTGAATAAATGGCTGAAAGGTGCTTTAAAGTTAATTTAAATAATTTTTTAAAAATTGCACCCTGAGTGGAAGCTTCCAAATAATTTTTCCCCATGTATAATTAAAACATAAAGCTGAAGACCTCATCAGACACTGATCCCCTCGTACTTTAATGATCAAGCAGAATGTCCTCATCATGTGGCTTATTATTGCATTTGAATGCACTGCAGATTAAATCAGTTCCAGTGGAAATCTACAGCACACAGGAAAACCCTAGTTCAATAGTAAAGCTCCTCTATGAAATGGATTCTTCAGTATTAGTAACATGAAAAAGTTCCCCGGAAAACTGTGTCTTAAGTATTTTGTGGCAGAGTGGGTTAGAATCACAGAACATGAAAGCCTGGAGCAACGTACTTGCTCATGAAGGCGTAAACCTCAGGATGATGGGGCACAGACGAGCAGCCCCGGCACGGCCAGCGAAATGGTCGTGCCGGCCTGCGCTGGCCGCCACAGCAGTGCCACAGGCCTGAGAGCTTGAGAAAGGGAAGTTTGTAACTGCCCAAGCCTGGAGTGAGAAGTCTCATGCCAAGGTGTCAGATACCACCATGAGCGGTTTTTGAAAAGGGCCCTCTTTCGGTTTACAGACGATCGCCTTCAAATCTCAGGCTGTTCCTTGGAGTGTGAATGTGAGTTTCAGAACAGGAAGAAAGGGCGAGAGGAGAAAGGGAGGGTGGGGGAAGGAAGCAGGAGAGAGAGGAGAGCGAGAAGGAAGAGGAGCAAAAGAGGGAGCTACAAAGGTGTTCATGCATAAATAAAGTTAGAGGAGAGAGGGAGACAGAATTATTAGTTAATTAATGGGATTGAGAATTATACTGGATCAGGGCCTCACCTCCCTTAGCATTACCCAAGTACTCCTTAGAGGCCTCATCTCCCAACACAGCCACACGGAATGTTGGATTGTGGAGCACTAATATTTATCCATAGGCTGCTCATCACATTCCTGCAGTCATCGATTCTCGTCACGGGCCATGCACCAAATCCTATGGAGGATTTCCATCTCTGCTTGCTGGGGCCCTACCGGAAGGCTTTCACTGCACTTCCTGGAGTAGATAGGCATTGATCATAACTTGAGGAAGAGAAAATGAGATTTATGAGGAAGTGTCAGCGTACGGCTGAGAGAAGAGAGATGGAGACAGCTTAATCTCCAGTAGAGGAGCAGGTGACATGCATGGAATTCTGGCCACATCTTCCTTCGTGCTACCGTAGGGCAGTGAGAAGAAACTACAGCGCTGAGTGAGATGTAGTGGACAGACTTCTTGACAATACAAGTTCTTTTATTAACTGCAAAGACAAGGGGGGAGGCATTACAAAAGGGGGATCTTGGTTGCGAAGAATGATAGTGATTATACTGGGATTCAAAAGTAACCTAAACAAACAGATGCTGGTAGTCCAGAAATGAAGCGTGAGGTCTGTCCTATTTGTCCCAGCCCAGGGCTCTGTTGTTTTTGATGCGCTGCCCATTTTAGTCCTTGCTGTCAGAATCCCTGCATTTCTGAATCTGCATTCTACTGCACAGTAACAAAAAGGACAGCTTTCACACCATCTTCTATCCAGCGGTGGGCAGGGAGGCCTCTGCTTCTGTATGAGCTCCTGGACAAAAGGAACTATCTGCTCTTTAATTTTATTTTATCTTTATATGTTAGTACAAGGTCTACAGAGTCTTACTACACAGATCAAACTCGCAGTTATCCTTTTATTTTTAACCTCCTAAGCACTGGGATTATAGGTGTGTGCCACCACACCCAGTCTCCATTACAGTCTCAGTGTGCCCCAGGGGACACAGCATGCCATGGATTGAGTCTCAGGTCCTGTGCCTGCCTAGGCAGAGGCTTCATTTTGCTGAGCTATCTGGCCGGCCCTATCGCATTAATTTTAAATCAACAGCATCTAACACAAGACTGTATTCACAGAGGCAATGGACAGACCTTTCTACTCTAGATTAAAAACAGTGACACCTACATGCAAGTGATGAACTTGCTCTGCTACCCTAGCGCACTGAAGTAACTGGAGAAACGTCATTGATAAGAAGTTAAATAGTGGCCAGGCCCATATTTATCCAGTGTTATGTTTGCTGTTCTAGCCTTTACCCACAAGACTATTAAGTATTGGGAGAAGCAAGAGCCTGATAAATATACCATGGCTTCCAAATCAATGACGTGCATAAAAAGAGGAGTTTACTGCCATTCATTCTTATGCACAGGCTTTGTTCTTCTTTCTTTCTGTCACTCTTCTGCTTCAAGGATAAGAGGATGAGTGACACACTGTGGAATTATTCAACAATCTATTGGACTCTGCTGAGACCCCCTCAATAACTGACATCTGCAGAGTTCACAGGGGCACCCTGCAGGGTTTTTGAATGTTGGCAAGTCAAAAGATATTCTTAAAGTTTCTGCCTGATGCAGTGTTAGCGTATGTTGGCCTAGAAATAGCTACCTGAGCTCATTTGTACCAACATTGCTTTATATCAAGACCTAAAAGGATCTCATCTCTGGCCCACCACAGCTTAAAACTCCTGCGATTGTAGACGTCTTGCAAGTGAAGAGCAAAGGTATTTATGAATACGTAAATAAAGTTAGAGGACATACTGTCAACTGGCATGAGAATTAAATATTCAAAAATGAAAAAAAATGATGATATAGTGACAGATAACTTATCAAGCGAATAAACTATAAAGGAAAGACTTGGGTTAATTATTATCCATGTAAGTAGTGACACAAAGGGAAAAGTATTTAGGACAGGCAGAGGTGGCAACAACCCACGGACCAGGAGACACTTCGGTAGCGGCAGTGCTTACAACTGCCCGCTACTTCTGAGTGCTCTAAGACACGTGCTTCTCCAGAGACACGGATGAAGAAAGCCATTTCCTTTTTGACCTGAGAAGTTAGTTAGTAGGGACGACACCTGGAGTACATTCATATTGAGCCGTGGGACAGCAAATTTACAAGCCATGAGGTGAAATGCTACCTGTATGTTTTGCTTTCCTGCTGATGAGCCTGGAAGCACTCAAACCTTTGTGTAGGACCCTGGTTAGAAAGGTTTCTTTTTTAATTCTTTAAAAATTATTTATTTATTTGTTTATTTGGCACGGATCTCACTCAGACTCCACTGATCCTCCTGTCTCAGCCTCCCCAGTGCTGGGATTATAGGCATGCACCACCACATCAGGTTTCAGGGGCCAGCACAATACACCCACGGTTCCAGGGCTGGTGCAGCATGCAGTGCCAGGGATCAAACTCGAGTCCTTATACTCTCCAGGCAGGCACTTAGACTACAGAGTTACCTCCCCAGCCCAGACAGTGTGTGCTATTGAGCAAACTTGCATGCGGTCTCGTCTTGTTTACTCGCTCAACCTCTCTCCTCTTTGGTGCTGCGGTTCTACAGGCTTGGCCCGGGAGACCCAACTTCCAGGAGCACCTACCTTTATAAACAGCCTGGACCAACACCAGCTGCTCTCTGCAGCCGACTCTCTGCCCTGACCTGCCTGCCTCTGCGCCATCTGACTTTCATTTGCACCTTTCCTGAGAGCCACACTGGGAACGAAGAGGATGTGAAATTCAAGTGACTGCTGCTTTGACAGCAGGAAAAGATAAATAATACGAAGTGACTCAAGATTTTAAGATTATCTATAGATTCATATTATCCATACTATGCATAGTCCTCACTTGCTACAGAGAAGCAAGATCTTCCTAGGATAACTTTGTTTACTATGTGGCAGGTTAGGGTACAAACTAGGTCCTCAGGTCTTCTACTCGTGATCTTTCTTGAAGCGTGGCTCACACAATGAAAAACGCCACAGATATAATCCTCAAAACAGTAACTGCAAACATAAGCTTTCAAATGTCACCTATGACCATGGCTATCCTAACGACCTTAAGCAATCTTATTTCCTCCCAGAAATGCTCTTCTTAAATAGAAGCTATCAGGAGAGGGGCTAGAAAATCTGGCGGGTTTCACAGAGAGGAAGATAAAACAGAGGGACACTCTGGGGCTTCAGTAAGTCAAAGAAGATGAGGGTGATTGAGCACCCTAAATCTCTGCTGACCGGGCAAGTACTGGCCCTGAGTCATGCTGTGGGGTGTGCCTCATGAACTGAGGAACGGAGATGAATGGGAGCTCGGGTGTCCCAGCAATGTTTACTGCGGTAAGCACTCGTGCTTTCCAAAAAGTTCAACAGGGAAATCAGAAATTCAGCGCAGAGACAGTGACGATGGCCCTGTACAGCAGAGAAGACCCAAAGTGCACTGAAAACGCCGGTAATTCCCAAGTAATATGAACAGGTCAAGGAAGAGTAACAAGCCCGGGTAACTCATCACAAAGTTGGAATTGGTGAAAGAGTGGAAGAGAGAAAGGCTGCTTCTAAGTAAAAGCCTAACTCACTCTCTCTCAGGGAAAAATTTCACTTGACCTAGTATCATGCTGAAGACACTAAGGAATGAAGTAGACTGCACAATTTTATTAGAGTTAACATTTATACCAATATGGCTGCTGGCTATTCAGGTTCTAAACACTGTAGCCCAAAAGCTTACCAGCTTATATGCCTAATCTGTAAGTAAAACTTTCCCAAGAACTTACATTCTAGCTGACACACGCTTTCACTGATCTAACTTTATTGATCACTCGGCAGGCACTCGGCTAGACGCTGAGGAGCAGCATGACAGAGCCATATTTCCTAACTTCATGAAGCTAACCACCCAATGAGGAATACTGAGACACGAATTACCACTACAGGTCTGGGAGAGCCTCTTAGAAAGCAGTCTCCAGGGAGATGCAGCCTTGAATCTGGGACACAGAGGAGAAAACGCATTCAAGAAACACTGAAAAAGAACCTGGAAGTTCTGGTAATTGTGTAATGCTGGCGGTATGTGCGGGAAGGGTGGGTCCAAGCTCTTAGCTTGGTTGCAGTGGCATCTTTACTAGGCAGTACCAGGTTTAGTGAGAGAGGCAGTGGGTCCAGCTGTGGATGAGTTGATCCCTGGGATCTTACAGGGCACTGATGGTGAATCTTTCGGTGCTTTCAACAATCAGAGCAGCTCACGGAAGCATCCGTACCATATCTCTGCAACCATTGTTATAGGGCATTCCCACATACGCAGCAGTTATATCTGTAGATCTGCAGCTCAGGTAGGAGATGGTCGGAGTTGTAGGGACCTATGGATGAGGTTATTAAACCATAATGGCAGAAGAAATTGTTTAGAGTATGTAGGAAAATAAGATTAGGGAGGGAAATATATATATATATATATATATATATATATATATATATATATTTTAATAATTTTTTAATTATTTTTTTTCTTGTTTCAGAAGTTTTGTTCGTTTGTTTATTTATTTATTTTTATGGCCGGCTCAGCCTGCCCTGAGGGCAGGGCTGGCACAGCATGTGGTGCCGGGAACGAACCTCGGTCCCTGCAGCCGCCTAAGCTTTCCTAAGCAGGTGCTTTAGACCACTGAGTCATCCTGCCGGGCCCCAGGTAGGGAAATATTTTATCCTAATAGTTAAAGGGTAGGACGAGCAATTGGTATTCACAGAAGATACCAAAAAGATCCATGAAAAAGGTCAGGGGGATAATTGGAAGAGCACTGTCACAGAGGCCAGGGGAAAAGAAAATTCCATGGTGGCATTAGCCAGCTACCCCCAGGGAGCTACGTGGAGCAGCGCGCCCCTGCACCCACACGTGAGGGTGGGCTACGGGGATCTCGGCTAACACATTTTCTCTGGACTAAAGATGGCAGATAGACAAAGGGAAGACGAGAGAAAACAGGAAGCAGTGTATCGAGGTTGCTGTTTCACCACCTGACAGACAACCGAAGCCCCTCAGGAGACTGCTCACAATGGAAGACACCCACGCCACATTCTTAATCTTCCCTATTAAAATCTTTAAATGAAAGCCCAGGGAGGTCCCGCCTTGGTGACTCTGATATACAGTTTGGCTGAGAAGAGTAGGTGACTCTCTGAAGGCACTTCATGCCAAACAATGAGATGGGTAGGGCAGGAGTCTGATTTTTTTCTGTTTGTTTGGGGTACTAGAGATTGACCCTCGAGCCTTCACCCTGAGAGACATCCCTAACCCTCCTTATTTTTTAAGATGTCCGACAAAGTCTCCCTAAGTTGTCGCTTTTCCCAGGCTAGCCTCAAACGTGCAATCTTCCTAACTCAGCTTCTCAGAGCATAGACAGAATGAGAAAGATTTAGAGAGCAAGAGGGAGAGGAGGTGGTTCTGCGAGGACAGGCACAGGGTTCCGGGAATGTTCCTACATCAGCGCACGGAGGTAACTTGTCAACCAATCATCAGAATTCTTTCCTTTTCTCTTCAGCAGAATGGAATTTCTAACTTAGTTATGAGTGATTGAATTCTCCTTCTGCTACCATATCTCGATTCATTTCCAGTCACATTGGTTAATAAAGAATAATCGGCCGGTAGGCAAAGAGCTGGGTGCGTGATACAAATTACTGGTCTTGCTAGAGAGAGCTGCAGACGTGGCTTATATCCTAAGAAAAGTGGTGCACTGTTCTTTATCTTGTCACTATTTTAATCTGGAATGTCTGAGAAGCCAGCCTGTCTAAGGCAGAACTTAAGGGCACTGAATTACGAAAATAAGGCCTAGGCGCTTTCCTTCACCAGTTCTGTGATGGGGTCATTTCGAGGAATAATTCCTACAGCCCGCGAGTGGGCGCAAGCATGTGTAAG
This sequence comes from Myocastor coypus, assembly GCA_004027025.1. NCBI lineage: Eukaryota > Metazoa > Chordata > Mammalia > Rodentia > Myocastoridae > Myocastor > Myocastor coypus. The sequence goes on along the minus strand of PVJA010000343.1, from coordinate 136,982 downwards.
TACGTGGGCAAACACGCATCCATGCTGCTTTAGAAAATCGGGCTGCCCAGTCACTCTTTTAAATAATAGCTCCACACACATGACATCATAATAGTCTCCAGAGCAACTGGGAGTGATATTACAAACCTGTCTGGGATTAAATGGGAAGGATAAGTAAAAAGACCAGAGTGGACAATCTCCTAAGCAACAAATGCGCCTTTTCCATGGAAACACTGCCTTGTGGAAGAGAAAAGGAAACACAGATAATAGACATAGGTATACAATGGTTCCTAAATATAGCGTTTCACTAAGCACCCTGTCAATTGCAATTTAAAGACCATTCAACCTATGAGAATAATCGCTGAGAGAAAAGCTTCCTGTAGTTTAATTTTTCAAAAGACGAAGGAGAGACATTTTTCTCGAAGCCAGGCAGCACTACCGTCACAGCTGCTCACAAAGGAGGAAAAACACGAATGCACCAGATATTAGCGAGTTTTCAGGTTGGGTCCACTTTGAGAAAGAATGAAGACCCAATTTCATAACCTAGATGAATTAGGTGAAGGCAATTAGCTTGACAGAAATTTTCTTATGAAGAGAATCAAAGCTTTTTACTTCTTTTATTTTTATTTTCCAGAACTGGGGGTTAAACCTAGATCTTTCACACTGAGCTATACACCCAGACAATTTTTATTTTTAACTTGGAGCCGGGGTTGCTAAGTTGACCATGCTGTGCTCAAGCTTGAAAACTCGGTCACCTACGCAACTGTGATTACAGGTTCCGGCTGATGGTCCAGACCTGAAACAGCAAGCTTCCGCAGTGAACATAAGATAAAATGGACATCATAAAACTTATTTAAACAATGGTTTTATAGACCATTTACTAATCGTGCCAATGTGCCCACCCACATACACATTCTCATCAGCAAAGGCCCCTTGTTGTAGCTCAACATAGGCAAATACAGTGCCACACTGTGGGCATCTACCATCTAACTTGTCCCACACAGCAAGCAAATAAAGTAGGCCCTATCGTCCCACGTGTTAAATGACAAAGTGATGTCAGGAGGACATAAATATTCCACAAGTTACATAAGAGGTGTCAAGCTATGATTCAGACCCGTCTCAGGACGCAGAGACCCCTGCTCTGCTCACCAGGCTGTCGCCCACTGGCACAACCTCCTTCACTTACAAAGCTGTTCATACTGCGTTTGTCCCTGTGATCCCTCATGATTAATGCCAGCACATCCATGTAATGCTGTCATCCCATATATCAATGGCTCACATGTTTTGTTCTCTACACTATAATCATCAGCCCTTAGAGCAAGGAGAGATGTCAAGAGGACCGATCCAACTACCACATTTTACTGTGGGAGGAACCTTAGTCCAAAGAGCTCAGCTCCTTTCACCAATAAGATTGCAATCATGGTTCTGAGCACTGTCCTCATCCTGACCTCCTAAGGCCTAATCTCAGTTATTCCTTATTAACAAAGCATTTTTCCTAAGAGGATATCTTTGTCCTTCCTCCTTTCCTCTCCCTCTGCCGACATCCAACTATTAATTCTAGCAAATTAATTAATTAATTATTATTATTATTATTATTATTATTATTATTATTATTATTATTTTGCAGTACTGGGGATTGAACTCAGGACCTTGTGCTTTCTAGGCAAACACATTCTACTGACCTATCTCCCTGACCTCAATTCTAGCAAATTTAGAAGCCATATTGCTTCTTACAAATTTAAACCTCAGACAACTCTTTCACAGAGGACTCTTTTCCACTCTGCAAACGATTAAACAAGGAAACCTTCAGAGAAGACAGCCTGAGGGGCTGGGGAGATAGCTCAGTAGAATAAGCACTCGCCTGGCAAACGCAAGAGCCTGAGTTCAATCCCCAAAAAGAGATAGACTGTCTCTCTCCAGCCTCCCCTAAAGCCTTCAGTTGTCTATCTTTTCTGGTGCAACAGAAGCTTCACTGTGAGTCAAGCCATGAGCCTCCTTGGCTCCCATGTGGCACTGCAGTTGTGGCTGGCATCTCCTCATCAACCTGTGTGTACTCAGCAAGCAGCACTCCCTAATGCCAGCACGTCTACCGAAGAGCTCAGTGATTCCGAAAGCCTGGGGAAAGTAAGACATCGTAGATTACCCGTAACTAACAATTGAGGATTTGTAGGCTGGTTACAGTTCATGAGTGAGGATGTCTATCTTAGCAATGTGGTCGCTTCATTTGTTTTTCAATCATTTTTCTGGCTGGGGAGATGGCTAGCTCAGAGGCATAAGTGCCTGCCCTGGAAGCACAAGCTATTGAGTTTGATCCCTGGTAGAAACAAAAAAATGTCAATCACTTTTCTCAGCATATCACTGGGTGAATTAAAAGTGTAGTTACATCAGACCACTCTAACTGAAAGGAAGAGCCTTAGATCTGGCTCTCAGGTGCAGACCAAGTGCCACGAATAGGTCGTGAGAAGTGGAATCCCATGCTGATCGCTGGCAGGTGTGATGGAGCGGAGGACATCCGCCCCGACAGCCTGGGACGGCCGCCCCACTTACGCCAGGCTGTCCTTTACTCTCTGTTGGCGTAGAGAGAAAGGCCAAGCCATTATGAAATCATTCCCTATCCACTTCTCTATCACAAAAATTCTGGAATTACTTTCCCTTTACACTATAGACACTTTACAGAGTCTTTTGAGACACAATTCTTGGCTTCTAAAAGGACTCAAGCAATGATTGAGGACAGCATTGAGCCATTTTACAAATGGACTCATTAAGAAAAGCATCAGGGCTTTCTTTAAAAAAAAATACATAAATTGGGATGAGCCAGAGCAGAGTAAAATTTCTTCTCTTTCTTTCTTTTTTTTTTCTTTTTCCTCTGAAACACTATTTCTACTTGGCTAAAAGAATGGCACTTTAAATTCATTTTTTGACCTCTCTAACCTAAAATATCTCTGTTTGCTCTTTCTGCAAATTCTCTGATTTAAATCAGAATTACATCAGGCTACCAAATTAAATCTCAACTTTCAAAACTCTTCTCTATTGCTTTGCTTAAAATTAGCTATCAATAATAATAATCTAGGCAAATATATTGCTGATGCCTTTTGTAGGCTGGAGAAAGACAAAGCACCTTAGATCAATTCAAAGTCGGGCTCTGGGGCTGTTCCAGAGGCTCTGACCAAAGCTTTCCAGAGGCATACTTGGTCATTTTCCAAACCTCGGGCATATTCCAGCTAATCCTCCACTAGGATGTCATTTTTTTGGGTTCACTTCAAAGCTCTGGCTACTTTCTTGCATTTTTCTGAAAACAAGGAGTTATCTGTGGAAATCATTTTGTCAGGCAATTTGGCAAGTCACTTACAATCCTCATCAATTTCAGTACTTTAATTAAAGCCAGGAAGTCTCTCTGCCCAATATGATTCTGCTGTCTGGGTCACCATTCATCTCCGTCTTCATCAGGACCTGATCTTTCAAAATGACAAAAGAGGAATTGTAGGCCTGGGGTTAGAAGCTCAGGGGCCTCAGGGTTTGGTCAATGTAGACTATCTTGATTTTTTAAAAGGTAAAGGATAGGCGTTCATTTTACTGATCTGGGATTTGACAATTGACTCACCCTACCTCGCCCTAAAATCATGAAATGACCACAATTAATGACAACTTCAGGGGAAATAATGAGTCAGCAGTATGGTGACTGAGTATATTTAGCTGCTAAGTTTGACAGCGACATCTTTCTTCTGAGCTCTCAGTCTGAGTTCGGTTGGGGACCTTGCTGACAGCACTGCTGTGGAGGCCTTGTAGAAGCTGGCTTCAGAGGCCTCCGGTGTCACTCTCCTTCCTCAGTGACAGGCTCCGTCTCAGGGGGTGCCACCTGAGCATGGGTTAATGCCACCCAAGCAGAGCCCTGAGGACGCTGGCAGCCTCAGTGTGCCTGGATAGCCCAGGGTTTCTCCACAGTCTCACTCCTTGGCTGCTGCTAGAAGCCTCGAGAAGATAAAGCAAGGCAAACACAGCAAAAACGCCGCTGCACAGACAGTGTTTAGAACTCAACACAGCAAGCAGTGTATGGAGCCATGACACTGGCGTACTCAAGGAAGGTGCAGCTTGGGTGGTACAGTGCATTGCCAATTTCGCCCTCTTTCCCTTGGTGAATGGGCCCAGACCACTACTAAGGACTGAACTGTGTCGTATTTGGAGGGCATTTATAGGGGTTCTCAATCTAAAATGAAGTTACTAGTAGGTCTGCCCTACTCCAGACTTCCTAATGTTCTGGTGAGAGGAGACTTTCGGAGAGAGCAACAGGAAAACATCGAGGACAGTGACATGAGGAGACACTGGAAAGGGATGGGAATTTACAATCTAAGGAAAGCGGCCTTGATCAAGCCCTTTCCTCATAGCCCTCAGAGAGAACCAGCACTGCCAGAATCTGAGATGAGAAACCTCTGTCAAGCCACCTAGTTAGTGGCACTTCTTAGAGTGGTTCTAGCCAATGAAAACATCCACCCAAGTAGGCTCTGCCATTTCCTCTTGCTTGAGTCAAGGGACCTCTGGTCTCAAAGATTCTAGCAGCACAATAATCTCAGAGTTTGTTCATGCTTTCTAACCCCTCGTGAGACTTTAGCTCAGGCTGCTTTCGTATCTCACTGGCATAGCTCTGACAAGTTCTTGAAATCTGCCATCTCCCGGAGTGCTGCCAAGGCAGGGTTCCTCTACTGTTAATCGGTTTCTGAGCATTCAGTGTAGTCCTGCTGACACCAGGCTACAGAAAGTGTGCCCAGCCTAAACACGCCAGGCCCTTCAGATCTAACTCACCCTGCTTCTCCTAGAATTTGATCCTGTTCATTTCTCCTCTTTCAAATTGATGGCTCCAGCCTTGCCTGTCTTTGATAGTTCCCATTTCCTCATTCAGCAAGGGATTATTTTTCCTCCTGCCTTTTATCTGGACAAATGCTGCACAACCACTACCAGCTTTATCACTTTTGGGAACCTTTTCAGGCAGCTTTACCCCACCCCAGTAGGACTCAATTCTTTGCCTGAACTGCTTTCATAGTAGGTGTGCACGGCTCTCCCAAGCCTTACACATAGCCATGAGAGTGACTTGCATGGGGCTCCTCAGGAGCAGAGGCTATGCTGATTTCTTTGCATTTTGTTTTTGTATCCAGTTGCGACATAATTTAAAAGTTGGATAGACATCTGCTGCAAGGGATGGAAAGCTGTAACCTTTAAAAACTAATTCAATACTAATTTTACAATATTCTAAATGTTGCAGTTTAAAGGCCAATCATAAGATACACGTTTCCCACAATTTAGGAGCCTTCCTAATGTAACAGATAGGAAGTAGGACATCTTGTTTCTGTATACCACGTTAGGCCATATTTCCATTTTCCTTTTGTCATGTATAACAGAAAGTGAGTTGACATCTCTGCTAATCCATTTGATTTAAGATAAGGTCTTGGCATAAATTCAATGCAGTTCTAATGAGTACCTATGTAGTAGGAGTACTCATATGTGTCGTACAATAAATAAAGAATTGCAGGGAGTGGCAGATGAAGAAAGAAGGTGGTGTGGGGAAGAGGAAAACCGCTAAAGTAAGACAAGGAGCCTGTCCTCAGTAAGCTCCCAGATCATGTTCTTTTGCTGAAATATTTAATCATTGTTGAGCTGGTGCTACATTGGCTATGCAGGGTCATCATGATAAACATTTTCTGCGTGCAGGTTTTTTCTTCTAATTTTACAATGTTAAAACAGTCTTAGAGCTGAACACCAAGGATTTCGAGAGCAGAGTGGAATACGTTCAAATGTATGACCAGAGTCAGCTTTAGTGGGAAGTGCCTTGAATACAAACTTGCTGGGAGGGCCTCTGGGAGACGTTAGGGGTCAGTGGCTGATATATTGCCATGGAACAACCCAGAAGAAGGTCATAATTCTTTGAGAGGAAGCCTGTCCACAGAGCAGAGGCAAACATGAGGCAGCCGTGCAGCGGTGCATCTTACAGGGAATCTCAGGGAAGAATGTCACTTCAGCAAGAAGATTTAAACTCTGTTATTAACTTTTGTGGCTTCACTATGAAACTGTCGGGCTCCGATGGGAAGTCTGTGTGACCCTACAATTGAAAAGCTCTCTTTCCTCCCCTTCTAGCTGATTTTTTCACTACTTCCTCATAAAACCTCATGAAAACAGATAACGCGTGATTTCTGATGCATGCTTTCTCTGCTATAAGGTTAATATAAGATATACACCGCATGACCTGACTCTTATCACAAGGGAAAAACTCAGTGCTGCCCAGGAGTTGTGGCTGCGGGTACGCAATGATGGATTTACAATCACTTCTTCCTGGACAATGATCTCATCCTCTGTCTCTCTATTTGCCTGTGTAAACACTCAGTATTGTGTGTGCACTCATTCTGAATCCAAAGAATTGCTTAGCTGGGACTGGTGGGAACACTGTCTGTTATAAATAAATAATTTTGGGTAAATACCCACGTTATTAAGAGAATTAATTAATTCATCTCAGGAACTCTTTCACGGTTACAGTTTCCCCATTTTTAAGGTGCGGGGGCAAAATTAACCTAGAGGTAAGAAGTTTGATGCATGCGAACTATCTAAATACTACACAAATCAGGGAGTCTAAAACTTCAATGAATTAGAAGTATGTGTGTTAGTAAAACAGTTTCCTGAGCTGCAATCCAGAGCAGCTGTGCTAAAATCTGATCTGTAAACAAGCATCTCAGCAACCCAAGGGTCTCTGGTAGACGTGTTTGCTGATTACAGTAGGAGAAATAATGCTGGAAAAATACACTGAGGATGGCTGTTAGCACAGGTAGACACCCATCATTTTAACTCCACTCTTAGATGAGCTCATCAGTTCAAAGAAGGAACTTAGGAATCACAAACAGTTAGTGGAATGAGCAAGTAGCAGAAGCCGCAGAACAATCCTGACCATTTGCAGGAGAAGAAAGAAAGTGGCCCTGAGCTTGCTCTACTACTGTGGAAGTGAGTGCTCTTGCAGTGGCCTCTGTAGGAGGAGCTGGAGCACAGAGGGAGGGCTGGGCCAGGTATCTTCACAGGACACGTGTTTCTCTCCATAGATCCAAAGACCTGAGCTGGGTGGATGAGCGTCAACGTGTAAAGAAGACACAGAAGGAAAGAGCCTTAAAGATATGATAGAAATTCTGGTAATTTTATCCATCCACAGTTGTTTTCTAAAGACCTTTTTAAGATGATATGTTTTTCTCCCCATCTCCTGCAGAATACAAAATTCGTCTACTTGCTTCATTGACCTGTTTAGAAATTTTTGTTGCACTGCTGAAACCAGAGCATGTGCAAGGGGATTCTTTTGTGGACTGGAAAGAGATAGTCCAATAAAGAAAAAGGCAAAGTTGAGTTTTAGAATCAAGTCGGGAGGTAGATTTGAAGATGAAGCCTTCACATGGCATGGTGATGGAGGAGACTGAAATATGTGCTCATTCCTGTTGAAACCATAGTCACCGTGTGAAAGTAGATGCCAGTCCTTTTGGTTTTGGTGGTAAGTAATGAGGAACCACTGTAAAAGCCATGAAAGAGCTTGCTTCTCTCTGTATTCACTCTATAATAATATAACGAGAAGACCATCATGCTAAAGACAGGAACAAAGCCATCACTAGGCAGTGGATTTGCTATATTCCTGATCTCATGCTTCCCAGCTTCTAAATTTGGGAGAAATCATTGTTTGTTGATCAAGCCACCCAGGCTACAATATTCTGTTACTTTGTCATAGCAGCTAAGTTGATTAAAACCCTGACCATGGCAACAGCAACAACCAAAGCCTTTTATGGAAAGAAACCCAGAAGTTCAATCAATTTAGAAATAAAAATATTTCCAAAAAATGGGAAATAGGTATTTTCCTAATTAGCTTAGGAAATAGTTTGATCAGAATTTGTTACACAGGCTAAAAATTTGCAACAAGGAACTTCAGGAACTAAGTAAATAAATGCTTTGAAAATGGCAAAGTATTGTATAAGAAGTTACAGAAAACAAATAAATGTTCAAGAATGAAGATATATTTCTATAACACCCCACCCTGTGGCAACAGGATATATATTTTTGCTAATTGTATGTGAAATATTTTTCAGTGTACACTGTATCCTAGGCCACAAAATAAGCCTCAATAAATTTCAGGAGATTCAATCCATAAAAGTGTGTTCTCTTGACATATTGAATTAAGCAAAAAACCAATAGTAGAGCGATATTTTGAAGAGTCTTATCCATGTAAAAATTGGATACCACATACTGTGTAGCCATATGACCTAGCAATTCTTCTGCTAGGTGTATTCCTAAAATAAGTAGAAAAATATTTACATAAAAACTTGCACATACATATTCATAGTAGTATTACTTAATTAAAAGCTAAATAAAATATCAGTTATCCATACCATGGAGTATTATTCTACAATGAAAGGAATGAAGTACTGATACTTGGTACAATAGGAATGATCCTTGGAAACATTATGCTATAAAAAGGTGGTAGGCTGGCAAGATAGCACAGCAGTCTAAACAGCCTGTTTAGGGAAGCTCAGGTAAGTTCAGGGACCAGCGTTCGCCCCCCTGCACCGCATGCCATGGCAGCCCTATGCCCAGGGTGGGCTGGCCCAGCCACACACACACACACACACACACACACACACACACACACACACAGAATAAAATAAAATTTAAAAAGCGCTACTCATAAAAAAAAAATCATTCTTTGTGTGATCCTGTCTAGTGTAACATGCAGAGTGAAAAATATACAGACAGAAAGTAAGAACGTGCTTGGAGAAAGCTAGGAAAATTGGGAGAAAGTAGGGAGAGACAGGTGATAGAGACAGGGTTTTCTGCTGGGCTGAGAAATCAATTTATGAATATACTTAACATCGTCTCATTGTATACTTTTAAAAAAGATGCAGACAGACAAAAGACATCCTGCATGACTCATTTCATGCTCATCTACCCAATTCTCAGCTTCCTATTATAGCTGGCTGCTGCTTGGATGAGCACCCAGAGACCACCGCTCATTTTCTTGGGCCAACTCTCAAGTAGGCTAGAGGTGTTACTCAGGGTTTGGTGAGAAACCCCAAAAGGGTAAGAAGAGGGCTTAGGGGGTATCTTGGTGGCTGAAGAACCTGCCTGACAAGCACAAGGACCCAAATTCAACTGCTGGTACTGCCTGTCATGCTAACCCTAGAACCCAGACATGCTGTGCCCATCCTCAGACGAGGCATGGTGGCACACACCTGTAATCGCAGCACTGAGGAGGCTGCGACAAGAGGATCACTAGGAGTCTGAACTGTGTAGGGAGAACCGGTATGAAATAAAGAGTAATAAAAAATTTTTTAACAAAGAATAAAAAGGGAGGACAGAGATGATGGCCAGTTGAAAGAGGTGTCTTGGTTACTTCTCTTTCATTGCTTGGACAAAAAAAATTAAGGAAGAGAAGGTTTATTTAGCTCACTGTTAACGGACGTTTTAGTCCATACTCAGCTGGCTCCAAGACGGAGTGGCTCATGGCAGAAAACAGCCGTTCACAACAGCAGTAAACAAAGAGCAAAGGGAGGAGCAGCTGCTGCAGCAGCTAACAAGCCTCTTTCTCCTGCTTGCATTTGCATGTAGAAATGGGGCCGCAAGGCAAGTGTAGCACTCACATCCACAATCCCACCATAAGATCATGAATTAATCACAAACTCTAGAAGCTGCTCCTTGACCGCATGAGGATTTGGGGAGACACCTAGACAGAAACTGTAACATCCCACCACTGGCTCTCCAGACTCACACACATCCCTTTATGCAAAAGACATTCTAGTCTATCTCTAAGAGTTGCCAAATTCCTAACAGTGTCAGCATTGCTCAAAATTTGAAGTACCAAGTCTCCTCCAAGATCTAAGGCAAACTCTGAGCTGTGAGCCCCTATACAAATGAAAAGCTGAACATTTCCAATATTTAATGTCAGAAGATAAACATCACCATTCCAAAAGGTATTCACAACAAAATACCAAGCACTAGGACCAAAGCAAGTCCAAAATCCAGAAAGGTAAACATTTACATCCTGAAGTTCCATGTGCAACATCCAAAGCAATCTGTGACGAGTTAGGCGTTCCAAGTAGTGCCACCTCTATGTTGTTTTTGGTGGTAGATCCCATGGCTTCTTTTAGGCTGGCTTTGCTTCTGTCTTGTAGGTTTTCTTAGATGATCCACATCACTGGGCTTTCCAAACTTCTGAGGTTTTCACTGCACATTAGGCCTCTCACTCACAGCTTTACACACTGCCCTCCCAGGGGCATGTTGGCTGGACTCCCAGGACTTCCTAAATCTAGGTGAAATCCTCCCTAACCTCAGAATTGTTGCATTCTGCATGCATTTGCTCAAAACCGATGTCACGTGGATGAGGCCAATATCTGCTGCCAGCTGCAGCAGTAGGTAGGTTTTCTTCTCTCTTGGCTGTAGGGGTAGAGTGCCTGGATTGCTAAGCACTCTGAGCCTGATTCGTAGGAACAAATTATCTATGGTGCTGCCATTTTCGAATCTCGTGTGGCTGCTGCCACCATTCTGAATCAGGTTCTCTGGAGCTTTCTCCTCAAGCAAAGTCTTTTACTTTTGTAGTCTTGAGGCTGCAAAGGGTGGAGACTTGGCACTTCTTTGATGCCCTCAGGTTATCATATTTATTCTCCTATTCTTCTCAGTATGGAGATCTCTTTAGCTCTATCTTTGCAATCCACAGCTTTATAGATGCATTCCTTTTGGCCAAAGTCACAACACCTTAAATCGTGCTGCTTGGCTCTTTGCTCTTGATTCTCAACACAAATATGACTAACCCCTTCACCCCAACAATGACCATGCCACTGCCTCAAAATTTAAAAGCCTTGAAATTTCTTTTTCCAGCCTAATCAGTCAGCTGTACTTAATTTTTAGTCTCAGACGAAGTGTCTGGACTTGAGCAAAATGCAGATAAACTTTCTGCCAAGCCATAATACACAAACACACATCATCTGGAGTCCACTAACCAATGCATTCCTCTTCCCAGCAGAAATGTCGCTAGCTTGGTCTTTGCAGACAGGGTTTCTATCAGCATTCTGGTCTTCTGAGCTCTCACCAGAATCTCCCACACAGGACAGCTAAAGGCAATCCAGTGCTTCTCTTTCAGGAGAGATCGCTAAACCTTTCTTATTTAGTCCTTCAGCCATTCCCAAGGCAATGACATGGTCAAGTATAATTGCAGCAATGATCCCACTTCTATTACCAACTTGTGTCTCACCTACCTTTTTCTCATTGCTGGGACAAATAACTGATACCCCAAATTAAGGAAGGAAAAGATCTATTTAGCACACAGTTAGTGGAGGTTACTGTCCACACTGTGCTGACTCCAAGATAGAATAGCATATGGCAGAGAGGGCAGTTTATGTTGATGGAAAAGAGCAAAAAGTAAAGGGAGGACAGTAGCCGTGGCAGCTAGCAAGTGTCTGACCCTTCCTTATATTGTTTTTCAGGCTATCCTTCCCAGGGTGGGTATACCACTCACACCCATAATGTCAGCATTGGATCATGAATTAATCACACACTCCAGAAGCCTGCCCCAGTGACTGAATGGGGCTTTGGCTGGGCACATAGGCACAAAGCAGAACAAGAGGGTAGTAGATGAGTTCATGCATGTTCAGTGCTTTTAAAATGCAGTGATTACAAAAAGAATTAGAACCATTTTTTATTCTCATCACCTTTAAAATTAAGTCAAAGTTAGTTTAGAGGGTAATTGAATTCTTTTTTTAAATCAGTTCCTTTTTTCTACCTTTAATTACTTTGGAACTTAATGTTTTCACCTTCACAGAGGTGTTTAAAAATTAACTCTGATTTTGTCAAGTGCTAAGCAGTTCAGCTAGAATGATTTCTACTCATTCCCCACACTTGAGGGCAACGCAGCTGCTGGTAATCACAACTCCAGATGACCTATCTGTTGAGTTCTAATGTGTTCCTAACCAGAGAAGGCCAAAAACCATTCTTTTAAATTTCACCTAAGTGGGAAGAATTGAAAGGTTGAACCCATGGACTCTACTGAGTGTTTTAACACAACCCACAGCAAGTCTTCGCCCTTAGAATTGAAGAAGGGAATCTCAAATTTGACAGCTATGATGTTCTTTGAAACAATGTTAATGCCTCCAAACTGAGAACGTTTGCAGCAGGGTGAGCATGCTTTTTCACTTTTCAAACTTCATAGCCAGTCTGTCCCTGCCAGTACACACATGGGATACACTCAGGCATGATTTCGTGGAAGCACCAATACTTTTCACACATCTTCCCATTCATGGGCCCTTGACAGCCCCCTGTCCTCAGGCCGCAGTGAGTCTCCAGCATTCTGGCTTTACCCAGTAAACCTGGGCCTGGCCTTCAATGTCCGCCTTGAATGCCTCCATCTATCAGTAAGCTTCTGCTTTCTCCAGCTAGCCTCTTGCATTTGTGAACTTTATACGATGCCCCTCTGAATGTGTTTAGTTGTGCGTCACTGTATGATACAAAATGTCTCCGCAGAAGAATTCAAGGAAGTAAGAGACCTGCTTCCAAGTCTCATGGATTTGTGGAACTAAATGGAATAGCATCATTTCTTTTGAGCATGATCTATGTTACTCCACCTCATTTATCTTTACTAATTCAGTTCCCTGCATTTGGAAAGGCTTTACTGACAGGACTGAATCTAAATACTGGCTTCATTCAGAAGTCTCTCCTCTTCTTTCTTCTAGACTTTCTTACCCTGCAGTGTCTATTTCCTCCAATGAACTAGCCTTTCAATTCCAGCTGTTCTTATTCCACTAATGACAGGAAGAAAACCTTATCAGTGAAATTGATAAGTGTCTTATCATTTTCTTTCTTTGTTGTCAAAGTGGGGGCTTTTTTTCAGGAGTAGATAAAGGACAGACAACTACACAACTATGAGGAGATAAGTAAACAGTTGTCATTTCTATGGCTAGTTTTAAACAAAGGGATATATTTGTTACACAACTGAAATAGTTTGTATGAACAAACAGTAACAATTTTTTTTTAAAGCAAAATATAGAAATGTTTTCTCTAGCAGCATAAATGCCTGCCTGATAAGAGCAAGGTCCGGAGTTCAATTCTTGGTACCAAAAAGACAAAGGTGACTAAAGCATACAATCAGGAATGGTATCCTTTTGGATTATTTCTATAGAGGGGAAAAGAATAGTCAGTAGTTACTGAGTGTTTCAAATGTGTCTTCAGCTATGTCATTGCCATTTGCATTTTTCACATAATAGCGACTTTCTTGACTCAGTCTTTTAACATAAACATATTAGATAGGACCTACTGTTTTTCTTTACATTAAAGATAAATAAATGGAAGTACTAAGAGCTTAAGAAACTCGCGAGAAGTCAGTGTGCTGGGCATGGTGACATGCCCTCGCAATCCCAGCCCTAGGGGAGGCTGAGGCAGGAGGAGAACAAGTTGGAGCCAAGCCTGACTCTGTAATGAAAATCTGCCCCAGAGTAAAGGACATAGTTAAAAAAGACGAGGGATGTAGCTCAGTATGGCAGACACGGCACAAGCCTGGGTATCACAAAAGAAAAAAGTTGTACCATGAAAACAAAGGCACTCGTCATGTTCTTTTGTACACTTTCAATGGGTTTTTATTCCGTCTTAAGATATTAGAACTTTCTGGAATCTTCGCAATATTTTTAAACTTTTTAAAAAATCTTTTATTTATTTATTTGGTACAGGGCCTCACTGCACAGCTCAGACTCCTACTGATGCTCCTGTCTCAGCCTTCCTCGTGCTAGCCTCATAGGTGTGCACCAACACCTGGCTTCAGTGGCCAGCATGGCATGCAGTACCAGCAATCAAACCTGGTGCCTCGCACTTGCCAGGCAGGCGCTTAGACTGCTGAGCTAGTTCCCCAGCCCACCACATATGTTCTATAAAAAGCTCTGCAGACACCACGGCAATTGGATCTCCTCCCTCCCTCCGTTACTCCTATATCACTGCAGTACTAAGAAACAGGGCAAGAACAGTCATTTAATCATCCTCATTATCTGCTCACTCATCTGCTCCTGAAGTGAAAATAAAATTTTTGAGATCAGAGACCAAACAAACAGAACCACAGTGCCATGAAAATCAGTGAAATTTCAAGGTCAAAGAAGAAGATTGGCTTAATCCATCCTTAATCTTACAATGATAAGTATTCTTTTATAACCATAATTCTAAGCGTATCCAGACCAAATCATCTCATGTGAAGGAAGCAGGAGCCAGCTGCCTGCCCTGGTTGGCACACACTCAGTCATTCTCCTGGCAAATCTCAAAGCCTTGCTTTGTCAGAGGCCGTCTCAGTCAGGACGGAGAGCATGGCTTCCTTTTATGACTCATGGAGCCATGAGGGGTGAACGAGTAAAGACTTATTTATGCAACGTGAGTTACAGAAAGTGCTATACAGAAATGTAGAGTGGCTTGACTTCATAAAAGTAGAAATCTCAGATGACGTACAATGCATTCCCTCTCCTAACAACCCCTCCCCAAAGCTTCTCTGCAAATAAAATTCTTAAACTGGGACTTTAAAAGTAAATAGAAGGGGCTGGTAAGATAGCTCAGCCTTCTAAAGCAGCTGCTTAGGGAAGCTTAGGCAAGTGAAGGGACCATGGTTTGATCCCTGGCACCACATGCCAAGGCAGCCCCTCCCCCAGTACCAGCCTGGCCACCAAAAAAGAAAGAAAGAAACAAAAAAACTGGCCATGGTATTCCATACCTATAATCCCAGGACCAAGGAGGCTGATGCACGAGGATGCCAAGTTCAAGACCAGCTTGTACTACATCATGAGTTCAAAGCCAGTCTAAGCTACATAGAGACCATTTCTCAAAAAGGAGATGGTGAGGAAAACACTAAAATTTCTGAAAAGGAAAAGCTAAACCTAAATTCTGAACTATATAAGCAGCTGAACTTTACAATATTTTTAGGAGACTGCAATTTAATACTTTCAAAATATACATTATAGAGAAAAATGTTTGCAGAGGTTGTACAACACTAACTCCAGGCCTATCTAGAACTGTTAACCATTACCCTACAAAGTCCCATTAGTATCTTAAAGGTCTCTTACAATTACTAACAAAACTTCAGACTTAACAAATTAATATTTATTTCACTTATTGGCCAGAAGAGACAGCTTTAGTCTGTCAATTTCAAGTAGTTCAATGTAAATTGTACAATGGCTGAGACACACAAAATGACAATAAAAGATTACAGCTCCAGACCTATCTTCAAACTTCAAAAGAAACAATATCAACATGACAACAGGAATGATCTCCTCGAATCCTAGAAGCACATGGCATGGTCTGAGATTCCTTTTTAACTCCCAAGACCAGCAGTCTTTTACGTACAGCTCTGATAGCTACTAGTGTCCGTTTTCATTTTTTTTTAAATTTTTTATTTATTATTTTTATTCTTGTTTCAGAACCTTTGTTTATTTACTCATTTTTATGGCCAGCTCAGCCCGCCCCGAGGGCAGGGCTGGCGCAGCATGTGGTGCGGGGGAATCTCTGAAGCCACCCAAGCTTCCCCAAGCAAGCGCTTTAGACCACTGAGCCATCCCGCCAAAGTACCTGTGCTCCAGGGAGGGTTGGGTGCGCTTGTTTTTCACAAATTCATGAAGCAAATCCCTATTAGAAAGATGCAGAGTGTACATTTGAAACACAACTAACATGCAAACTTAAGTCCCTCACAACATAGACATATACTGTCCTGCATGTACTACACAAATAGATATAGAAGCTGGCAAAGTCAAACAATTTTTAAGCTGCATTTATACTAGTCTACCACAGATTCTCTTATGCTCATTTTGAGGCTTTGTAAGAATGCTGCAATTATGAAAGAATTACAAGCTCATGTCTGTTATAGAAATTACACAGAAATACTACAGAATAGGTATACGAAAGTTCTGAGAACTGGATGACCAGCTAGTGAGTCATCAGTCAAAGCAGGAATTGGCAAGAAAAGAGCTCTGCTTAGTGAGAGCTCTAGGACACCATACTGAAGATTGGTATGTAACAAAGCAACTGTGTTTGGAAGCAGTGGTACACATAAACTATAGCTACAAAAATGCAAAATTAGGGATCATCCATGAGAAGGATTTTCCTGTCTCAATCCTTTGCCTTCCTTGCTCTGTATAATGCTGTCGCTGCTAGAAGTCTTCCCAGAAGATTTGTGTGAAGGAAGGACTTTGAGAGTATTCCCCAGCTCTCTGGTCCTTCAGAATTCCTCGCAGCATCTGTCACAGAAATGCTGATTCCTAAGATTGGCTTTGGAGTAAAATACGGCAGTTAGATAAGAAGATTTTATTTTAATTGCTGGATTCAAAGCTGTTTTTGCATGAAGGGCTTTATTTCACTATCAGGTTCTTATCGGTCCTTTGATTTTCACAGGCATAATTACCTACGAATACTACTAGGCAAACAGCCCATTCTAAAGTGATATACTGTTTTATTACACTGTCAGGGGACAGGATACAGGCCAGAGAAGTTTTGAGGTATGGTCCAAGAAGAAATAGGCAGAAAATATATAACCTGCAAATTCACATATTTCACACTCAAGCAGGATTTTTCCATTTAGTTTTCTATTAAAAGCTGAGTAATTGCAATATGAAAGCGTGAACACAAGATTGAAAAGTAACAACTAACAGCATATCATTCCATGAGGAGTCGAAAATGAAAAGTAAATTAACTGAGCGTCGGCAAGTATCAATATCCCGGTAATATAAAACCCATCAGAATTCATGTGTGTAATACTGCCTCAAACAACTCACTGCAAATGGAAATGAAATGCATTAACTTAACGTTTGAAGATTCTGAGGTCAGGGGATTGGTATTTGTTCACAGCAGAAGGGGGATGATGACTCAGCTCCTTCTGATAAATGCGAAATTCGATACACTTATCACCCATGTATCATTCTCTTGTGCTTCCTGCAGGGTCTCAGCTTTTAATTTCCTGAGCACACTTACAACTTCAGACATGGTGTCAGGTATCATAGCGTTTGTAACAATTCATTTTAAGGTAAAAAAGCACATGTTCCAAAGCTTGAAGGCACTTTATCTAGTTGGCCGTCTATCTATGGACATCTGGCTAGATTAGAAAGATGTTGGCGGTAGCGTTCTCAGGACAAAGGGAATTAGACAGGACTACGCACAAGAGAAAACAGTAATGTGAAAGGCATATGGAGAACTGACCTCAAAAAACAGATGAACCCAAAATGTAAGTCAGTGCTTTTATTGTTTTGAAATTAAATGAGGAATTAGTAGTAGTCTTACAGCTGACTACAATGAAAGAAAGGAGGGTAACATTATTCAGTACATGAAACATGGGGGTGATTTAAATCATGAGGTCTCTAAGACAATACTCAACATCTGAATGGTTTATCTTACTGTTAAATGCATGTTTAACGTATAGTTCTGCTTGATTAATTTGTTTAAAGATTGCAAGGCAAAACAATAATCATCCCTTCATGTATGCAAGAGATTCCTAAACATTTGTTTTCAAAATGGTCTGAAAACAGTGGGGAGTTAGGTCTCCTAAGGAGAAAAAAATATTCTGTTACTGACCAAACACCATATGAAGATTCCTCTAAAAGTTACTTTAAAAGAATCCGTGGAATTTCTGTCATACTTCTCTAATCAAATGGATGACTTCAGCCAAGCTATTTCCCCCACTTCCCAGTTTCTTCTCTCAGCAGTCCCTCTACCCTACTTACCAGAGCCAAGCATGAAGGAACTGAAAAGACTGTGAGGAAATTTTTGTTGGCGTTGGGAGCCAGTATTTCATGGACTGCAAATAAAAACTTCCCAGCATCACAACATCTCAGCCCCAATTTTACCCGCATTACCAATCGGGTTTGCAACTGAAGTCTTTTGGCCTGGCATACAAACGTTAGAAGAGGAGACCCCAGTGTCAACTAAGTGCATTAGGGGTCTGCATTGGTCACTTACGTCTTGTCTTTGCTGGTGTTAAGTAACCGAATGCAGGAAATGACTAAATCTCATCTAAGGAAGTGTCAGGCTTGTGGGAGGGTCTCTGTTGTCTCTGCTTTGATCTATTTTGGCTGGCCGAGGTGCTCCCAATGAGTCCAATGAGAAGAAACTGAAGTGAGGAATTGGTACTGCCTGCACTCAAGCCCAAGGAACCAGAGCTGGGATTCCCACAACCCAGGTCTGAGCCCTATTTCAACATTTTAAGCAACTCAGTTGATAGTTTTGAGTCTACCTTTGCTCAACTTTAAGACGCAATTTAATAATAGGGACCTCAGATAACAGTGGTAGGGATGGAACTAAGCCATGCAAACAAAGCAGTGGACTGACTGACACGGAGAGCGCACAGGCAAGCGCTCTTAGTATGGCTGGTATCCTGTTCAGCAAATGGACACCTTTGTTCATGAGCAGAAAGGACCAGGGAAGGCGGAGTAACAGCAGCAGGGTGCCTGGCCTGCACCCCTGAGTTCCAGCCCCGTCCCTGCCCTGGAGAAATCTACATTTCTGCAGGTGTTAAGGGCGCTGCTAGCTCCTCCCGAGGAGGAGGAAGATGCTTACACTGCATGAGACGAGGCTGCAAGGGCTGGTACAGCTTTATCCCAAACAAGAACGCAAGATTCTGCCTAGTACCTAGAAACATATACAAAAAACCTTGTTAGGAAACTCTCGAGACAGAACGATGAGGCACAAGTAGGGCAAGAAGACAAAACTCGTGACTTGTTTGAGAAAACGCCGAAGCTCCCTTGACTTTGCCAAGAGGAGCAGAAACCAGGAGCACGTGAGGACCGGAGTGTCCAGCGGGGGCGAACACTGCGGCTTTCTCACACCAGTAACTCAAGCAGCTTGCAAATGCGGAGAGAACATGAGGTTTTGGTTAAAGGCCAGCGTTCTGTGTTCAATGAATTTACTGGCTGCCCCTCGGCGGCGGCACACTCCCCGCGGAGCTCTCGAACTGCACGCCGATACCTGGAAGCTGGCTGCCAAGCACATCTCTGCAAGGAGCAGTGTGAATTGGTCGCCCACCTGGACAAGACTGGGGGTACTTTGGTCAGGAGTCTGGGCTCTGCCCCCTAATTAGGGGAGATGTGAGTAAAAATTGTTCTCCACAGATTTCAGTGTTTTCATTTGTAAAAAGGGGACAACTACAATTATCATATTACATTATTTTGAGATTAATTTCTGTGAGTTTAATTTTGTTTCTATAAAGGTACATCAGTAAATCTTAAGTGAACTGAACTGTTATCGTGTGTAATTTTTGGAGGAAAATTTCCAGTGGACACTTCCCAATTCTCTCGGAGGGCATGCTCTTGTTACCCTAACTCCATTAACATAACTTGTTCACTTAGAGATATTTTCTCCTTTCGCTTGCGCCTTGTCTCAAGGCAAAGATGCACGTGTCTGATCATCACTGCAGGTGTGGCATGGAGTGAGTCAGCACCTGGGAAACGCAGCTGGGGTGAGCGCGTGTTTCTCCTGGAAGTTTCTAGTCCACTCCGGACTCTTCTGACAGCTAACATCAGAGATTCTGCTTGCTGAAGGAGGGGCACAGGAGTGGTGCCCAGGGTATAAGGGAGGGCTGCGGTCCATGCAGTCCACATGAGATTCGATTCCTGAGAAGAGCACTTTCCACTGGCTCTTGGGAAACTCCGCATTTGAAGATGGAGGCATCACATTAGCAGATGGGATGAACTTTGCTCAAAATGGTGGAGTCATTTGCTTACATAGCTAATACCTATGAGAGCCTACGTACAATGCAGGCCCACTGGACTCTGGATCTTTTGCTCCAGCCATTCCTGAACATTTCCCAACTTTAGGTGAGGCACGAGTGTGTGGTGAATGGCGCCGGACTTGCGACAACACCTGACCACCTGGAGTCCAAAGTACAGTAAGGGAACGTAGACTGGTGTTATGGTTTATGTCTAGTTGTCCCCCCAAAGCCTCATGCAGTCATGGGGGAGGAACTTCTATAGATTGAGACTTGACTCATGAGTCACTGGGATTATGTGTTCTAGTACTCATCTAGAGTTTGAGACTTGATCCATGATCCCTGGGATTATGTGTTTTAAGTACTTCTGGGATTATGGGTGTAGCCTGAGGAGGATGGGCTGAGGTGGAGAGCCTGAATGTAATATAAAGAGAAACAGAGAGATAGACTAGCACTGCTTCTCTGCTACCTTGACTGGTTGGTTGCCTCTGTCACCATTTTGTTGCTGTTCCACCACCAAGAACTGCTGGCCTCTGCATTGTGCCTCTCTGCCTTGGATCCAGCTGAGTACGGACTGAAATCTCCAGTAACTATAAGCTAAGTAAACCTTTCCTTATTTTGGTTGTTGAGTATTTGTCCCAACAATGAAAGAAAAGTAATTCAGATAGAATTGGGTACCAGAGAAGTGGTGTAATTGCTGCGGCTATACCTGACCGTATGGATCACAAACTTTTGGAAATGGCTTATGGGAAGACATAGGAAAAGGTTCAGAGATGTCACCTACAAGCGAAGCACTGGAACAGCGTTGGCTGTTCTGTTTGGGAGATTCTGGACAGAACTCAGACCAGAAGACTGACAGAAGGCCTGCCTGTAAAGGCCAGGCTGAGGAGCTTTCTGTTGGGAAAAAAGATAGCATTGGTTGTTGGACTCCAGATAATTTGTGCTATGGATTGGTTGGAAGTCTGTCGGAATTTTGCTCATAACCAGAGACTTTCCCTAAGATTGAGATTAAGCATGGCAGGCTGATTAATCTTTCAAGAGATATTTCAAAGTAGCAAACTGTTGGGGGTGGTGGCATGGTTGTTATTGGTGGCTTTTAGCCAGATTTATATTGAAAATCAAGAGCAAAGAGCCAAGCAGGATGATTTAAAATGTGAGTTTGGCCAAAACGGAAACACCGGGAAAGGTTTGGACGGCAAAGATGGAGCTGAGAGGATCTCCATTGCTGGGAAGGAACCAGAGAGTCAAAAGGATGGCCTGAGGGCATCACAAGAGGTGGCAGCTCTCCACCCTTTGCAGCCCAAGCATTGCAAAGGAGAGAGGCTGTGTCTTAAGAAAAAAAAGCCATCAGACCCAAGTACGAGAATGGCAGCAGGGACCAAACAAGGTTCAAATAATGTTATTTTTTTAACATTTCACAGTCTGTTTAATGTGTGATTATGAATGACAGAATCTTCAGAGCCCCTCGGGCTAGGAGCACGAAAAACACGCAAGTATAGCTGATGACAGAACTGAGCCACACCCTCAGACCTTTGCCAACACAAAAACATATCCTGTATTTTTATGGATACTGTATTTCTAATGCTGGCTATTTCTAAGGCAGCCTGGTGAACTCGGATCTGTAGAATTTCACCAGTTTGTAATAGACATCTACCATGTAGATGTCTGACAGTAGCAACTCAAAAGCAAAGCAAGACACTGAGGTGTGGAAGATTAACTAAGAAAAAATCAGGCCTCATTGATGGGTAAGTGGCATACAACTAAATATCTACTGATCTAAAGTGAACCTACACTTGTCTTAGTTACTCTTCTCTCACTGCTGAGACAAATACCTGACATTCAAAATGAAGGAAGGAAAGCTTTATTTAGCTCAGTTTGTGGAGGTTTCCGTTCATATTCAGCTGGCCCAAGGCTGAGCGGCACATGGCAGAGAGCATCAGTTCATGGCGGTGGAACAGCAACAATATGATGACAGAGGCAATGGGACAACCAGGGGAGCAGAGAGCAACAGCACCAGTCTGTTTCTCTTTAAATTACATCAGGCTCTCTGCCTTAGCCTGTCCACCTCAGGCCACCCCTATAATTCCCAGTAGTACTCAGTCCCATGATTTCATTAGTACTAAAACACATAATCCCAGTGGATCATCAGGCAAGTCTCAAATTCTAGAAATCCCTGCCCCATGATTGCATGACGCTTTGGGGGGACAACTATACATAAACCATAACAACACCTTTCTAGAAAATATGTTGCTGAAATTAAAGCAGTTTTATTTCATAGGATTCTAGAAAAGGTATTTTTCAAACATTCTTGAAAATTATAAGTGCTAGGCAGTTCATTTTTCTTCCCTCATTTAGACTCTGGATGACTTCAAGAGATAGACAGACAGACAGACAGACCGACAGACAGACAGATTGATAATTGTCACTTGGAAGCAGATGTTACTCTGTAACTGCTAGAAAATCTGGAAGGCTAGAAATGCTTTTCTCAGGGCAGTATGTGATAGGAACAAGTACCACAAGGTTAGCTGAAGCAGCAGCAGTGCATGAGAGAAAGTGTGTAGTTCTTCCTACTGTTTAGAGAGATCATGAGGCTTACCAAACTCTAAGAATTATGGGGAAAACAGGAACCATCACAAGATGTCTCCTACACATGCCTTCTTTGCAGTGATGATTAGTATGGTGATTTATCACCCTTCCCCACCTTGCGCTTACTGAAAGTAATGAATACTTTGCAATATGCACCTGATGAGAAGACAGGTCTGTAACAGTGCCATGGGAAAGAACATAGAAGCTGACACGATGATCACTTTTATTTTTGACTGACATTTGTCAAGGCCAAGAGAATAGATTAAAAGTTAACCTATGCTGAATATACTGAAACCTTTGTCAACAAGGATCAGAAAATTCTGTCTACTTCATTTATTTTATCATTTTGAATAAACACAAAAATAAACTTCTACTACCTATCGAATTATGAGAGGAACCACCTTGGGGTTAGGATCGTGCACTACAGAAGTTGGTGAACAACAAAGAAAACCTGCAGAATAGTGTCTGACTAAACCGCCAGCATGTTCCAGAGCACTCGGTGGGCTGCTAACCCACCTACTGGATTCGCCACACCTGTGCTCTTGATGACTTTTGCGGAACAGGATTTGGCAAGGAAACCTACTGGGAAGTACGGTGGTTCACGGGACCAACCGGGAACCCAACTTCCTGGCTCAATGCCTGGAGCCATCTCTAATTTTTTGTCTTCTTGAACAAATTAACCAGTCAGTCTATGTCTCCACTGGTAAAATTGGGCAAAAAATATGTGGAAGTAAAATAATGTAATACATTTAAGCATTAGAACAGTATCGTGCAAGCAATATGGACCCAGTAAATGTCAGCTATCACGACTCTTACTGATGGAGAAGCAGATGCACCTGTATCATAAGTATCTGGGGCTGGGATTATGAATCTTCCAAAGCACTAGATTCACAAAAGGGCAGGAGAAGCAGATGCACCTGTATCATAAGTATCTGGGGCTGGGATTATGAATCTTCCAAAGCACTAGATTCACAAAAGGGCAGGAGATTTTAAATATTAGCACCTTTGGAAATCAGAGACTGACTGCACTGTTACTTCTTATATATGAATATTTAGAACCAAAATCTCCCTTCTCCTGATGCGTTCTCCAGCCACCTTTACTAAGGTAGATGCTGATATCTTCACCTACTCAGTTTGTTATTCTTTCTTCTATGTTATTTTTCATTGTCTCACATTTCCTTGCTTCTTTTCTATTTATGTGTCTGTATTGTGCCGTCACTCTAGTACATGTCCTACAAAAATAGAAACCTTCCTTGGCTTATGTATTGGACCTTACCTCCCTATGCTATGGCTTTGTACACAGTAGTCAACAGATATATATTCAATGAATTAATAAAAGAAGGAATAAATAAATATATAACTCTCAGTCATTTTTGCAATCTACTTCAGTTTCTCTTATTCTACAAAGCCTCCTTTCATGGCTTCAACTAATGCCAACCTCTTAATGAGCTTCCTCTCAGAGTCAGGCAGTTTACTATAAATAGTCTGTTTCATTGGTAACAATGTATGCTTTCCTTGCCGTCAAGTTTGCCGCTCTCTTGAGGGCAGCTACTCTGACCACTGCAGATGCAGCTTACACAAAGAGCAACCCAAATTTTGGCTGGCACAGCTCTGGCAACCATGACTTTGCCGCTTCTCAACAAAGTCGACTGCGCAAAATAATTACATGGAGGAAAAGATCTGATCAAAGCAAGTTACAAAAGCAAGAAGTGGTGGACAGGAAGTAAACAAGGCATCCACATAAATTAAAGCACAGATGAAAGAAGTCAAAAGGCACAGGGAACAGTCCATCCAGCTATACCGCATCTTAGCTGTCACGAAAGCCACTTTGTTACAGCACATTTGTTCCTAATGAAGACTTTAAGCCACAAAACTTTAAAGATTAATCATGTTTAGCTTTAAAAGGAATAGGGAAGGATATATCTCAGAAAAGTTTAAAATCAAAAGGTGTTTTGTGGGCTTACTTGTAGCATGTATGTTTAGCAAGCACAAGGCCAAAGTTTCAAATCTCAACACCGAAGTTATTTGATGGCTGAAGTCTTAGGGTTTGGTTGTGTAAACTTTTATCCTTGTGCATGAACTTTCTTCAAGATGAGATTAAATAAGTAAGTTATTCTTTTACATTTATTGCAAAGATAGATAGATAGATAGATAGATCGGTATAGATAGATACAGATACACACACAAACGCACACATGATGGAAATATCATCAAAAACATACTAGAAATATGAGCTTCAATCTCTATAATCACTAATTTAGTTGCTAGGAAACAAAAGTTTGACTTGATAACTGGATGGAATAATGACGGGGCTTGGTGACCAGAAGTCTGTACTTTCTACTCATGTTTCCTCCTACGGTGTTGAGAGTATCTGTTTGAGGAAGAAATGCCCCTCCTTGGTTAGCAGTACCAAGCACAGAGTTCAGAAGCAACCCCGATGTTCTCACCCCTGGGTTCACTGTGGTTCCAAGTGGTTGCATTCCCAGATTCCTCTATGATTAACAGGAGCAGGTGGTATCAAGAAACACAAGCTAAGTAGTTATCTTGTACTGAGAAGTGGGATGCCTACTTTTTTTTTTTTTTTTTTTTTTTTTTTTTTTTTTTTTTTTTTTTTTTTTTTTTTTTTTTTTTTTTTTTTTTTTTTTTAGCACTGGGGATTGAACTGAAGACCATGCTCTTGCCAGGCAAGTGCTTATTCTACTGAGCTATCTCACTGGCCCTTGGGCTGACTACTTTTGACCATGACTTCATTTACTTTTAAGAACACGTCTCTTCGGTCTTTATCATCACTGTTATTATCACACAGAACAACTGGAAGGACAGAGAACCTCGTTTCTTATCAAGGTTATCCAGTCAGTATGATCAAGCAGGAGAGGACATCTATATTCCCTGTTTCACAGAATTCTGTGAAGTAAAAATGATGACTTAAAACTTCTCTTAATTTTTTTATGTACTAAACAAAGGTAAGCCTGTATGCCTGATTATGCAGATGATTGAAGAAAAATTACCTAGGTTTTATATCACAAATACTCTTGTCTGGTCATCTGAAAGTCCTCATCAGATTGTTGAATATGGATTTCAATGTTTTTCTCTTCAAGGGAAAACATAACAAAATCTTAGGGGATTAGTCTCCTAAGAAACTCAAAATGAAATGCAGATTCATTTAAATGAATGAGATTTTTTTTTTATTATTATTCTTGTGGATTAATGATGCATTTTTCTTTTCTTTTTTTCTTTCTTTCTTTTTTTTTTTTTTTTTTTTTTTTTTTTTTTTTTTTTTTTTTTTTTTTTTTTTTTTTTTTTTTTTTTTTTTTTTTTTTTTGTCTTTTTGAGACAGGGTCTTGCTATGCAGTTGAGGCTGGCCTTGAGCTCACTTTTGTAGCCCAGGCTGGTCTCGAACTTACATCAATCCTCCTGCCTCAGCCTCCCAAGTGCTGGGATTACAGGAGTGAGATACCACGCCCGGCAATGATGCATTTTTCTACATTACTATTTCAAATGCTTTCCTAAAGTCTTTTCTCCTACTGACTTGTGCCAGTCTGGCAGTTGAACTTATCCATGAAGTTGAGACTAGTCACGCAACTCCCTGTCAGTTTCTATCTTGTTATCAACATATGTGATAGTCATTTCTGCAGCCAAGCCAACATTTCTCAGAACATACTTCGAATCACCGTTGTCAATATTCTACTAGAGAGGCAAAAAGTACGCTAAACTTCTTACTTTGTCCCCCATGCAAATATCAGCCAAGAAAAAATTACTTGGGCCTCAGAGATAGCCTGGCAGTCTAAGCTCCCGCTTAGGCAAGCACAAGGACCTGGGTTCGATCCCTGGTACAGACTGCCCCTGCCAGGTGTCAGGCACATGTCTATAATCCCGGTGCTGGGGAGGCTAAGAAAGAAGAATCACTACAAGTCTGAGCTGCATAATAAGATATACAGAAAGAAATAATTATTTGAGAAAAGTTCAGAGATGTTTGCAGACACCAAAGCCTTTCTATTCATAAAGGGGCCTCCATCATATACACTGCAAAGCATTGTTGGAACTGCACAGAAAGAAGTTGTGAGTCTGAGTAAAAGACACACTAAGTTTCTAATCCCTTTGCTGTAAAGTCAGGAATAGTGACATCCTATAAGTTTGTTATGAGGATTTGAAAATGCCTGTCTCTTGAAAATGCTCAAAAAATGTCAGAAGAAAAAGATTTGATGGACAACTAAATAAACTGTATCATAAGTGGCTATAGCAGAATGTAGAATGAGCTAAGACTCTGGGTCAGGTGTGGCAATGCCTGCCTGCAAGTCTCAGCTTCTTGGGAGTCTGAGGAATGAGGCCTGCTTAAATCCATGAGTTCGGGGTCAACCATGGCAATGTGGCAGAACAGAACAAACAAACAAATAAGATTGGCTAGAGTGATTTCTGGTCTAACACAATCATAAATGATCCAGATAACTGTGGCATCAGATGTCTTTGAAAGGACTGAATTAATTCATAAAATGCTTTTTAAACTATGTGCTGACACACAGAGGATACCATGATCCAGGAGTAGAGATGACTGAAGGGTGGGTCCTGTGGAGAGAATGAAAGGGAGCTATAAGGGGGATACAGACAAGGATTAAACTAAAAAGGGAAGAACACGGGTGGATCCCTTAAGTGGCAAGGAGAAAAAAATCACGAAATCCTTGAAACAGGACAGACTGCTAGCAGAAAGAGGCATGCCCCCTCCTGCCATGCTCACAAGGTGTTCATGGGCCCCAGCGATGGGACCGGGGTACAAGCACTGGATGCCGTGAGAGGCTGGATGTGGGACAGAACTGAAGTAAGTTACAGACAAACCACCTGAAAACCACAGTCAGCATAAGGCAGGCATGTTGTTTTTGCAACTGCACATTACAGGCCCTGCTATCCAGCTTTGAATAGCAGAGAAAGGAGCACTCACAGAGCCGGCATGGGAACTCCCTGTGCTGTCCGAGTGGCAAGCTGAGCTCCGCTGGCTCCAGTCAGTCACAGGAGGGAATGTAGGGTGGCCTGAGGCTCTAGAGCACTGATTTGCTGGCTATCCAGCGAGGAAGGGAGCCTCACCAAAACCCCCACCAGTCCATGCATGCCCAATGAGCACTGAAAACTGTGCTGACTTTGCAAGTGTCGCCTCAAGGCAAGTCCCTAATGAGACCACATCCTAGAATCAGTCCTCTGTAGGACTCTTGAGCTGCTGATGTGTTTTCAGCGCGGTTTAGGGAAGTCAGAGTGTTCAGACCACTCCACGGGGAAGACTTCACAAATATATGTTCCTGGCATAGCTATGGTCTCTCTATGAGTTGTTAAAAGAAAAACATACATAAAAATGTAGTGCATTTCTCACTTCTGTAACTTGTAGATTAATTAAGGAGATATTATTTTCATAAACTTTCTCACCCAACTACTTTTATAAAATCTCAACCCTGCTATCCTATAGTCTCTACACACACACACACACACACACACACACACACACACACACACACACAGAGGAGAGATTACCCAAACTCTTGCCATCTCTCTTGGTCTAGACTACTTAAGGAAAGGTGGGTGTTAACTATATTTCCTTTCCTGGAACATTCCAACATCTGTATGAGACTGGGGTGGGAGATTCAGTGTAGGGAGTGTGGTCAATACCACCACTGTACCATTAGCAGCACCTGAGAGCCTGGCTGGTTGTGCCTAAGGAATCCATGGAAATGAGAGCTGTTTAGTTATGCCACTGAATCTTCCTACACTATCAGTAGCTATTGCAAGTGTTCCTTAGTGAAAATGGCTATCCTGTACCTTGGAAAGCAATGTGCTAACAACCCTGTCATATAAAATACTTCATTACTTGGGTTACTATTTTCTTACCAAGATCAAATTCAATAGCGAGGGAAATCCTGGGCCAGGAAGTTACAGCATAATGTGCAGAACAAAAGCAATTTGTGTTGTGGACAGAACTTGTTTGTCTCTCAAGATAACCACAGACCATTAAAAGCCTGTCACGAAATAAACACTTCTCTTCAGTGGCCCACAACCTGGAATTCACTTCAACAGACCCAAGACTTCACATAAAAGCAATCTAAGGGGAATAGGGGGTGGCAAGAGGATGCTAGGGATCTCCCAGGAGCCAGGCAGGGGCATGGACTCCTCAGAACGTGCATAACAAGGGACTCTGCCTCTGCCTTGTCCTTTCGAGCTCAAGTGCCCCAAAAGTCAGATTTAGCCAAGAGGCTCCTGTCCCCTGTCTAATCACATCATTCCTGCTAAAGAGAAGCTTTCATCTTACAAAGTGAAACAGCAAAAATACGGGGTGCACACCTGGTTGGGGTGGAATACGTATGACAATCAAGGTATTTCTTATTCCTGGCACCAAAGCAATTTCATATATATATATATATATATATATATATATATATATATATATGCATGCTTTTCCTATGTACTTTATTTTAAACTAATTTTACTGTATAGTTTCTTCCTATAAATAATCCACGTCATGCCCACTTGAAAGCACCACCAAAACAGCCTTCTGAAGCATAAAATGATGTTGGTAGCAGATCCTGTGAGGGGAAAGGGTGTCTGAGTTTTACTGTACAGCTACATGTGCTACCGTTGCAGTTGTGACAGGCAAGTGTCCAGCAGAGAGCTTCTAACTTACGAATAATTGATAAATCCAACAGACTCTATGTTCTGCAAGTTCAGAGACCAAGTTGTCGTTTTCACCATTGCATGCCATGTCCAGCATATCAGGTACTCACGAGTGAATTAATAAGACAGTAGCACAATTGTTATAAAGAAGCAGGTGTGGCCATTGTTTCGTGGTTTAGATGATCTGAGGAATGAGGAGTCAGCCTCAAGTCCTTCTCTCAGGAACACTGTGTTTGTTGAATGCTGAGTATCTGAACATTCTGCAGGGCGCACCTAGCCCAGCCTCTCGAATTCTGACTCACAACAATGAGATGCCACTGGAGGAGGGGTCAGCGAGAACGTGCGCCTCCTCTTTTCACTATGGGCCTGCATGCTATGAGGAATAAACTCTTGTGTTTCATGCCTTCATCAGCAAGAAGTGAGAACATTACTACTGTTTAAAACAAATGAACAAATAATACCAAAATAACTAGTGTCAGCTAATAGGTGCTAAAATTACATAGTTACGCAGATGTAAAATGTTGCTGCTGCTATGGAAACAGGATGAAAATTTCTCAATAAATTTACTATACGATAGCCAAAAGTTTTGAAAGCAAAGACCAGGAAAGGTGTAGCCCATGTGCCTAGCAGCATTATTCACAGAGATGTAAAGAACTGAAGTTATCCTTCTGGAGATAAACATAGTATATTACACACATGCAAGGAAACAGCTTCCGGCCTCCAAAGAGAAGGGGATTCTGAACTGTGTCATGTGGATGAACCTTGAAGTCACTATGTGAAGTAAAATATTCTAGTCATGAACAACAAATACTGTATGATCCCACATGCAGGAGTTACTTTTAATAATTAAGTTCAAATTCTTACAGACAAATTGGCTATCAAAGACTTGGGAAAGAGAAAATGGAATTTTTTATTGGGTAAAACAAAAAGAATTCTGGAAATGGGCTGTACAGCAGAGTGAATGTACTTAATGTCGATCACAGTACACTCAAAATGCTTAGGAAGGTCCATTTTGTTACGTATACTTGCCACACATACAAAAGGAGGCTTAATGATTACAAGTAACCCAATACCTAAAATACCCAACTGAATATAGCATCAAGTATCCATCTGTGATTAAATGTTAAATCACTTTATAAATTGTTCTGACTATAGCTGGGTTTAATTAGTATAAAAAATGGCTCACAGCTCTCAACAAATGAATTAGAATATTGGTGTCCAGTTGTAACATTGAGTTGTGAGACAAGTTTTAAAATTAGACATGTTCTATTTGAGTCCTGGTTACTCTGTATCCAGGAAGTCCAAGAGCAGACACTAACTAAATGACCAGAGAGTTCACATGCTCAGTGTCACTACTGTGAAAACAAGACAGGACCAAAGAAGCAGAGAAGGAGTGTGTTAACCTTCCTTTGCAGCTATGCAAGCCTCAGAACCTGGATGCTTGCTCTACTGTCTGCAGCTAAAATGATAAAATTCTTTGCCTCTTGGGGTCTAAACATATTTTAAACTCTTGTGAGGAGGCCTAAAAGCAGCTTATAGTTTAGGAAAACCTGACTTGGTATTTATTCCTCCTCGACTTGGCAATTGTGCAACTGCTTGAGACAATAATAATAATGATGATGATGATGATGATGATGATGATGATGATGATGATGATGATTTCTGAAAAGAAAATATAGGTAAGAGAAGGGAATTGAGTGCCATAATTAGTACACTACAAAGGTACTATCTGCTGTGTGTCTGTTGGCTTTGATGTGGTTGTGTTTATGTTATGCTAATACACTGTTTAGGTTGACAGAAATTCATGAATACAGCCCTCATGGTTCCTGAATGCTTCTCACATCTGTTTTACCCGAATGTTCCTCTCTTGCAGGCCTGTCCTGAAGAGACCTAGTGGGGAGCCCCAGTTCTGGAAAGCTCAGTGCCCCAAGAGGAACCCAGAGTCATCCTATGACTTCTATTTAGAGAATGGACATATTCAATTTCAGCTTAAAAGGACAGGGGGTCATCCAAAACACATTTCAAAGCCAAAAGGCTATCTAAGTGCTCTAAATGGGTTTTATTGCTTTGTTCCAAGGGCAGGTAAATTTACATTTGGCTTGGTAATAAAATTGTTTCAGAGGTTCTTGCATTTGAATTCTCCTTTTAGAGACCTACCATAAACTATTCAGGCTAACGGCATGTCCTGTTTTGTGCAGAATTGAGGACATGGGCAGAGGTCAAACTGTGCTTAGATTTGAGTCGCCCATGAACAGCAAAAGTGCATTTGTACTGATTTCTAACTGCTTTATCTTACAGTCTAGTGCATCTTAGGCTGTTGCTCAAAGACCTAGCTCATCTGTTCACATAAGCTGAGATAGAGGGACATTAACAAACGATGAGGAAAGGTAAATACCGCAGAAACAAACACATCAAATAGCTACACATTTCTCCTTTGTGTTGTCTCTCTGTGTAAGAAAACTAAGTCTATCATGTAATAGTAAGTCCTTGCATCTCACCAGACTAGATTATAACACAGCACATAGAACTGGTCTATGAATAAGCAGACATTGGCCTTTGAGTAGTTTTTTCCTAACCTTTTGCCTTTAGGTCAGCTATTTTTAGGGTTTGACAGAAGTAATGACAACTAAAATATAAATTTGGTTTTATGAGACACCGTAGTTTTGACACTCTGATCTGCTACGTAACTCCTCAGTTGCTTTTAAACTCTTCTATCACTTGGCTCCCACTTTGAGGACTTTTTCCTTCTTTCCTCTCCAGCCCCTTCCAAATGCCCTAGGAAACCCCATGAAGCTTGCTGTCTCTGAAGCTCCATTTTCCTTTTTGCCAAGTATAGTTCTCCCAGCATATGTGCCTATCTAGAACCAAAAGTCCAAGTTCAAATCTTCCTTCTTCCAAAGAGCTTTTGCCAGACTTCTCGTTTTTAATTCGCTTATGTGCTCTAGTTTGGACACTGAACATCCCCCAAAAGGTCCTTGTGTTACGGCTTCCTTCCCAGGGTGGCATCACTGGCAGTGAGTGGAAAACTCCAGGAAGCAGGGTCTTGTGAGTGCACTTGTGTCACTGGGGCACACTCTTGAGGAGGTTGTGCGACTTGACTTTTCTTCTTCTACTCTCTGCTTCTGGAGTTAAGACGAAGGCAGTTTTGCTCCATTCTGTGCTCCTACCATGACCCACAGACCTTGCCGAAGGCCTAAAGCAATGAGGCCACCTGATTTGGGGATGGAACCTTTAGAAGCGTGAAGTGAAAGTAAACGTTTTCTCTTTATAGGTTAATCGCTTAGGCTGTTTTATCACAGTGACAGCATAGCTGACTAATACACTGTCTCTCCCCCCTTAACCTACTGCATATTGCTTACACATTGATTATACCACTTACAAATAAGTTCTCAGGAACAACAACAACAAAAGATCTGAGTGTTTCCAACTTGACCAGCTCAGTATATGAAACATGTGTAGAACTTGAACAAGAAACAAAGAAAAATACTAAAGTAATATTAAACTTGACCAAAAGAAAACAGCAAAGAACTGGTACAATATATAAGAATAACATTTGTTCCAACTTTAAAGGTCTAGGAGAAATTTAACTTAGCTTACTTGGACCAAAAAGGAGTATCTTGGCCCCATTTATATTGGTCTGATGTAACAGACTGGTGTTCCACGTACTTGCTGTTGGTGTAAGATGGATTTTCTGTATTAAGCATGTTTGTATGACAAACGGCACTTGATATAGAAGTAGACAGCAGCCACACAATATGAATAGCCTCAATTAAGCCTCAGTTATACATGCCCTGTGTCTGTTATTGAGATCTGAGAGGAAGGGATGCTATTTATGTGGAGAGAGAAAATCAAAATTCATTCAAGAAGAGAAGCTTACTCAAGTAAAGCAAATACAATATATCCACTTTGCTGAGCAAGTGGACACGTTTCGGGTTAAGTGAGCAAGCAGCACAATTACACCAGGAGGAAGAGCTTGCGCCTGGATGGTGTGTGTGTAAACACACACACACAGAAGCTATACACTGGAATTCCCTGCACTGCTTCACACCTGAAGACACTCATCAAACACAGGTAAAGTAAATGCTTGTAAGGGCCACACATATGCCCGGTGACAGCGCAGTCCAAGGAGAAGAGCCACAGCGGGAGAGCCTGCCTCAGTCTCCCACCACTACCTGCTCTCTTCATTCTCGGTCATGGGAAATCATAGTCACTTACCTAGAAACCACAAGCTTTCCTTCCTGCATAGTGGGACCACCAGTTCACACCAACTTTAGATCATTAGCAATGTAAAATTCAGGCTCTTTGTTCTGCAATTTCTTTCCTTTTCTATGAGATATAATATGGATGCGTCCATCTATTAACCAGCATCAACCATGAAGGTAAAGATAACATTAGAGGAGTTAATGGGACTGCAAGATGAAGACAGCCTGATCCTGGATGGATTGAACACTAGAGAGTCACCCTGTCACCCTGCAGGGTCATCCTTGACCTGCTACATTAAAGAGAAATGAACAGCCTTCATTACATCTCTCTCTTTTAGGAGTGTCTTTGCAATGATGGACACATTTTAACCCTAATTTTACTTACTCGCTATTTCACCTCCAGCATGGAGATGGAGCAGCAAATCACCATACTTTGTCAGAAATGTGCTGTGTGCTCCTCGTGAACCTTGGGCTACCCTCACTACACCCAACCCCGTGTGGCTGATGTATAACCCAGCAACGGCTGATTTTTTTTCTCTTTCTGTCTGATGGCACCATGACTTGCTGGATGTTCTGCAGCAAGCCTCTTCAACTTTTCCATCTGTGACATAATAAATACCCATTTTCCACTGTGGTGTGTTTTGTTAATTAATGGCAGGAGAGCAGAGTGTTCCAAAGCAGGGCTGTTATTGTAAGCCTCCTTTGCTCCAGCTGCCTAAGCAGCATTAGAACTAATCACTCAGGAAGTAAAA
This sequence comes from Myocastor coypus, assembly GCA_004027025.1. Classification (NCBI taxonomy): domain Eukaryota; kingdom Metazoa; phylum Chordata; class Mammalia; order Rodentia; family Myocastoridae; genus Myocastor; species Myocastor coypus. The sequence continues at coordinate 103,110 of PVJA010000343.1, read as the reverse complement.
TCAGTAGGAAGTTGTCAAGAGGGTCAGCCTGTGACTCATCAGCGAGGTCCTGGCCAGGAACAATAGTACATTGTGTTACATGTGTAACTGGAGTTAATGGATGTACCACACTTTCAAGTTACTGGAAACACAAAACATTTCATCTCAGCCCTGGAGCAGAATATTATCGCAAAAACCAAAAGAAAAATGAAAAATGAGAGCCATGCCAAGATGCCATAGAAAAGGAACAGCAACCAAGGCCATCAGCAGAGACACTGTTGTTTGTACAACAGACTTAAAGTAAGTGAGGGGCAAATGACACGGCAGTAGAAGCAGGGCATGCACGCAATTCATGAAGCTGTCGGGGACTTCGGAACTGGGAGGTCATTAGACCTGCTGGTCATTTGCTTGGGGTGAGGCAAGATGAGGGGCTGCTGTCTGAAGACCCTGAAGCTCTCTGGGGACTTGGAAGTGCTGAAGAACTTAACAACGGACTTAAAAGCAAACAGAGGTTTCACAGTCCCAGCCAAGAGGTCCTACGGTCACTGCTAAGAGAAAGAGAGAGCAAATTTACTCCTTCTTGAGACTTGGCTTTCGGGAAGATTGAGAAGGATTTAAAGAAAAAAGGGGGAGGTTTTGCCACTAGGTTTAGGTCTATAAAAAGGGCAAACATTACCAAGGGCTAAGTACTTCTGTGTGGAAGGAGCCTCAGTCTTCATGTCGGTTCTCGCTCCCATATCCTCCTCAGGGGGTTGGAACTAACAGCCTCCCTCAGGATGGGAAGCCTCCTGCGGTCAACTACCATGGTGCAGCTAGAAACTCAACATTTTTTTTTCAACATTTTATTTTGATAAGTTAAATATGCTACGTGAAGCATTGTCCATATTAAAAATAATTTACATTATTAAAATGGGCCAGACACATTTTGATCTTTGTAATTGCAAATCATTTACGTTTATCAAAAGCCAGAAATGATGAGCATTTGTTTTACCTGCAAGTCTCCTTCCAGCAATGTATTAAGGAGAAAGTAAAAGCAGCTTAGTTCAAAAGGAAGCTGATCCAGGCACCTTTCCAATGCTAGGGAAAATTTAAAAACAGTCTGAACCTAGCTATGGAGAGAACAGCAAAGGTGACACATAGAATGCCCTGTAAAAAAAACTGTAACAGTATCCAGTTTTCTAATTAAACATCCTGCTTGGTGCAAACCATGGTCTCCGTCCTCTGCAACTTCAATAAAATTATCTGAATTTAAGAGGACTGCAAAAATATGCCAAGTTTAATATGAACTAAAAAGTTGTGAAAAAAATATGTTGGTGTCTTCCCATCCCTGGAGGAAAATGAGATAAAGAAGAGAAAATTAGCTGGGCTCCATTCTCCTGGCCACGGATCCAGGCAAACATGTACACGCAGGAGACAGGTCGCGTGGGCTTGCGCATCTCATTTCTGCCCCACTCCTCACATCTGAAACTATCCCTGGGCAGTGAGGAAAGCACATTTCCCTTAATTACCTCAGCCCTGTGTCCTGAAACCCTCTCCTATTAGTCCATCAATCAGGAACATGATTTTTTACAAAAACAGCACAGGAAGAGGGTGTTGAAATGCAGCCCATTTCTTAAAAGCCTGCTATTTTAGTGGGTGAGAGCACGTTCTGAAAAGAAAGAATATGAAATATTGTCCTGATTTAGGCTCATTATTTGCAATTAATAGACTCTCTTTTTTTAATAAAAAAAATTGTATTTACCTCGAAGCATTCAGAATGTCAACAAAACAGTTGCAACTTTTTGCAATTACAGAGTGGTATTCAGTTAACAGAACAACAATTATTTCGTATAAGCTGCATCAGAGACAACTGAAGATGAAAAACTACCGTCCCCATACATAACTAATTTGTGCTGTGCACCAACAAGAACCCTGCTTTAAATTTCCATGCCAATTTACAACCCCCATACTGTACCAGGCAAGGTTAGTGGCTATTGAAAATACCACCAGGACAGGGCTATCTAAAGACACATTCGGTAGTGTTAACTATACAAAAAAAAAAAAAAAAAGACACTGTACAATTTAAAAACAAATCTTACACAGCCTTACATTTCAATTTTTTTTTTCTTCAAAAGGAGTGAGTTGTGTACAGGGGGGTTAAATGCTTTATAGACAAGAAAAAAAAATGTGCTAGAACTTATTCATCATCATCCTCTTCTTCATCCTCCTCATCCTCATCTTCTTCTTCCTCCTCTTCATCTTCATCTTCCTCATCCTCCTCCTCTTCCTTCTTTTTCTTTCTTTTTTCAGCCTTGACGACTCCCTTTTTTGCTGCATCAGGTTTTCCTTTAGCCCGGTAGGCAGCAATGTCCTTTTCATACTTATCTTTCAGCTTAGCAGCTTTCTTTTCATATGGCTGCTTGTCATCTGCTGCAGTATTATTCCACATTACTCCAAGTTTCTTTGCAACATCACCAATGGAGAGGCGATACTCAGAACAAAACAAGAAGAAGGCCGAAGGAGGCCTCTTGGGCGCACTGGGATCCTTGAACTTCTTTTTTGTTTCTCCTTTAGGAGGAATATAAGTTTTCATTTCTCTTTCATAACAAGCCTTGTCCGCCTTTGCCATATCTTCAAATTTTCCTTTTTCTTTAGCAGACATGGTCTTCCACCTCTCTGAGCACTTCTTAGAAAACTCTGAGAAGTTAACGGAAGCATCTGGGTGCTTCTTCTTGTGCTCCTCTCGGCAAGTTTGCACAAAGAATGCATAGGATGACATCTTGCCTCTCGGCTTCTTGGGATCTCCTTTGCCCATGTTTACGTGCCTTCCTCAGCGAGGTACAGAGTCGTCCGGTGCCCGTCCGGCTCTCACTTGCCCCGGCGCTGTCTCTATGGAGCTCAATGTACTCTCTTTTTTTTTTTTTTTTTCTTTTTAATCTACCATTAGTAAAGTTTCACAACCCTTGATCCTCCAAACTCGTCAAATCCCAAATTTTCAATTTACTCACAGAAAGAACTAGAGAGTAACTCAACAGTGATTATCCTGGATGTTCTCATTACTTCTTTCTTTCAGTTTTTATTTATTCTCAAACGTTCAGCAAAGTTGCAGGACAAGTAGAAAGAACTCATAGAGCCTTCACTCAGAGGCTCCCAGTCGGGGTTCACTCGTGGCATGGAGTGGGTACAACCTGGCTGAGTCGTAGGCAGGAAGTGGCCATCAGCCCCACTTGGCCTTGTGCTCTTTCCTAGCCATGTACTGCCTCTTAAGCGGAATTCTGGTTCCTCAGTACAAAGGTGCCACACCTCCAGAGTCTTCAATGAGTAAGAATTGTCCTTTACATAAATGCGTGTGTACACTACATTCCTATAGCTAAATACGTACCTTGAAAATACAGCAACACCTCTGCTTCCCACCCAATGGAACAGCATTCTTTCTAATGCTCCCTTGTGCGATTTGTAGCACTGTCCTTCTGCAAAAACTGGTTTCCATCATCCACCACCTCGTGGGCTCAACGCTCAGCGTGTGCTGGAGCCTCACTCGTGACCTGACCAGGCGCTTCCCTTCTCTGTGCCTCCCCCAGCTCTGAGCTCAGGGAGTCACCCTGCTTAGGCGGGGCTCTAGATTCACACTGTCCACATTGGAATCTTTAAACTGCTATATATTAGCTGTGAAAATCTGGCCAATTTACCTCTCTATGATGATTTTGCCTCTTTCAGGATGACTATAAAGATTAATATGTTCACGAATGCAAATTTAGGATAGTGGTTGATACTTTTAAAGAACAACTGAAGGTTAACTTTCATTTTTTTAGGTTGCTTCTTTTGCTGTTTGTTTTTCCTAATGGTGGGGGTGGGGGTAGGTACCAGGAATGGAGCTCAGGACTTCACCCTCACCAGGCAGATGCTAGGCCACCAAGTAAATCTCAAGCCGTAACTTTTGTTTCTCTTACAAAGCATTTGCAACTTCTATCCTTATGAGTACTACAAGAGATGACATTGAAATAGGATCCGCACCCTCCCGTGACATCACATCGGACATGGCTTCTCAGGCTTTGATCAGCGACCTTTTGCCCACTGAACAGGGACATCTGTTTCCTCTCATCCTCCCTTGCTAATCATGTATTGAATACCTCTTCCCTTTATCCCCTGCTTTTACCCTTGAACCAGATTCAGGGTGTCACCATGGTGCCTCCAAGAAGGAGAACAGTGATCTGAAATTTACCCCTAAACAGGAGGAAGAAGTCTAAAAAGACACCATCCTCAGGGTTCAGTGAAGAGCCAGCAGCACAAAGGCTGGGGAGATAGCTCATCGGGCTAAGCGACTGCTTAGGCAAGCACAGAGTCCAGGATTCCATCCCTGGTACCACATACCATGCCGGCCCTACACTGTGGGATGCTCAGCAGGTGACCAGTGCTGAGGAGGCTGAAAACAGGAGGATCACTACTAGTCCGAGCTATGCAGTGAGACCCTGCAACAAATACATTTTTTAAAAAAGAAAGTAAAACTTGGCAGCCCGAGGCCCACCTAATCCCTTCTGGCTTTCCTGGTTTATGATCTCTTGCAGACCTGTGTCACTTCGGTTACTGCCCTTAAACTGATGTCCTGTCTCTATTTTCTTCCTTCTCTACTAAGGCTTTTGCTTACAGGCTCTGCTATTGTTCAGCTTTCATTTCTGTTATTACTGAACAAGCTCCCACATGTGTCCCATATCACCAAAAGAGTGGAACTGAGCTCTTTGTCCTGCATCATACAGCAAGTACATCAATAGGGCAAACTGTAGAAAGGCAGTGTGTCTTAGTTACTTTTTACTCATTGCTGGGACAAATACTTGACACTCAAAATGAGGGAAGGAAAGGTTTATTCAGCTCACAGTTACTGGAGGCTTCAGTCCATATTGGGCTGGCCCAAGGCTGAGTGGAACAGGGCAGAGAGCATCCAGTTCATGGTGGCGGAACAGCACAATAATGACAGAGGCACCTGACTAGCCAGGGGAGCAGAGAGCAACAGCTTCAGTCTGTCTCTCTGTCTGTCTTTATATTACATTCAGGCTCTTTACCTCAGCCTATCCGCCTTAGGCTACACCCATAATCCCAGAAGTACTCAGACCCATAATCGAATCAGTGATCCCAGGCATCATGAATCAAGTCTCAAACTCTAGAAGTCCCCACCCCATGATTACATGAGGCTTTAGGGGGACAACTAGACATAAACCATAACACAGTGAAAACTGAAATTTCTCGTCACTCATATTTGAAATGCTGAAAGTGAAGCTCATGATCACATTCAGCTCTGGGCTGCTCTTCTTGACCTAAGTTTTCGTTGCTGTGGAATGTCCATATCATAACAGCGCGATTTGGGTTGTCTTCGGTGTCAAGGACTTCAAAATACTAATATCTTTCCAGTAATTTCAATGTCACCAATTGTTAGTATTACGCAGATCTTTTATTTTCCCACAGGATATTAGAAAAGATTCTTCTTCCTCTCCTTCTTCTCCTTCCTCCTCCTCTTCTTCCTTCTTCTCCTCCTTCTATTTATGTATGTATGTATGTATGTATGTATGTATGTATGTATGTATGTATTTGCTACAGGGTCTCACTATGAAGCTCAGACTTGCAGTGATCCTCCTGTGTAGCACTGGGGATTGAACCAGGGTCCTTGTGCTTAGACTGTGGAACTATCTCCCCAGCCTGCAAAATAGGTGTGCTTCTGAAGCTACAATTTTTTTTTTTTAAAAGGAAAGTGTCTCCACTCATACAAAGGGCTATCTTTTTAAATTACAAGTGTCTAGCTCAAATAACCTAAGTAAATTCCACAGGCTGTTCAAGATACTGTTTAAGGCAAAACACCTGCAGCTGAGATAATGACTTCATTTACTAATCAGTTCTCTCCTTTTCTTTTCTTTTCCTTTCTTTTCTTCTCCTTTCTTTCTTTCTTTCTTTCTTTCTCTTTTCTTTCTTTCTTTTTTTTTTCTGCTCTTCAGTTTTTCAACTACTGAGAACGTTCTTCATCTGCATGTGTAGAAAATGAAGTGGTCCCCAAAGAAGTACTTTAGTTTATAAGTGGTTCTGACACAGATCTCTATGAGAATCAGAGACCCAAAGTATTAAAATACATGCCCACTACCTCTACACCCTCACTGCCATTTTATCCACTGCAGACCCTTGTTTCAGCTCCTGTTTTACACCCTTGGACATAGCTGTCTCATAAGGAAATGAAACTGATATGGTAAAAAATAAGGCAAAAATAACCCCTCTAAATTTACTTACTTACCTTATAAGTGTAACATCACAAAATGTCATGTCACAAAGCTTTCTATGCCTAAAAACTATTTCAATAAATTCAGTGAACCACTGCCAAGATTTTAAAGGTGATAAAAATATAGAAAAAAGGGTCTCTGCGGCACCCATGGGCCATTCCTGTGTCATCAGCAATGTTGTGCGCAAAATACAGCCGCCGCGCCCTGGGGTGGAGGCATGAGGGTCTGGCACCGCAACCGATCTGAGGCTGAGCGCAAACTAAGAGCAACAGTTACGACTACTGTGTGGATTCAAAATTAACTGAGGCAAGGTTTCCTTTTGCCTTTGTAGGAATAAAGTTAGCTGTGTCTTGACACAGTGGCTTTTAGAAGAGGAAAAAGAGGAGGAAAATATTTCTGAAACTTGCCTGAGTTCCCTGACAGAGAACAGGCAGGATCTATGATTCAGTTCTGTTCCACCTAAAGACAATCTTTGCTCTGCCGCAACAACTTCCACTTTTCTTGTGCTACCAATATGAAGTTCAAACTGTCTGATTTAGGTGTCTCAATTCAAATATCTCTTTCTGGTTTTAATTACAGCTTCAAACCATACTGTGTAGGCAAGTAAGAGTCGGGTAGCCTCATTTCTAAAATTCCTTTTTAAAAATATTTTATTACTTTTAGTAAGAAATAACAGTGAGACAGTTTGAAAACACATTAGTAGGATAGCCACAATAATTAATACAATGCATACTATTGTCTTCAAAGTAGTTCAGCGTATAAGATGCAGACATGACAATTTTTCTAAACAGTATTGGTATAAATACTTCTTCTCGTAGTTATCTGCAGAGTCCAATATTCCATAATAGTAATGGATTATGAGTAGAACTGGCATTGTCTGGAGCTGTTGACTTGAACCTTTTACAGCTCAGCTTACTAATCTAGCTTTACATTTTATGCCTCATCGTTAAACTTTTCTGCTGGATGATTAGGGCCAAGTTAAAGCAAGACCTATATAACAAAACATGTAACTGTTGTATCCGACAAGGTCTGTTAAATCTCCCCAGGATTAACCTTGAAACCATGTAGAGCATTTTGTAGAACTTTCTGTCAGTGTGAGCTGTCTGGATGAGTCACGGCCATTGCTTGATCAATTTGCTCTCTGCGAAAGCCTGAGAGAATGTTTTCTCTCTAGGTGACTCTTCTTAAGCACACTATACATCACCGATCCCTTTCCTTTGTGGCCCCATAATCTCCTTAAACAGAAAATTTGGGACACCACTGAGTTATAGGATGTTACAGTATAGGTCCTCGTATGTCTGGAGTCCTCACTGACCTTGAAGGACTAGGGCTAAAATATTGTCTGTCCTTGTAGCCCTTCCTTTTCTCTAATTTTTGGTCTGTAAACTTAATTTGCTAACCCTCCAGAAGGGAAGATTAGTGATATTATTACTGTATAACATAGATACTTGAGCTTAACATCACTGTCTTTCTGAATATCAAATGCCTTAGAGTTAATGTGGAACTGGTATTTTGCATCAATCAGTGATATTCTAATAAATGCCTATAGAATGTAGTTAAAAAAAAAAAGTTGCACATGCTTACACTGCTTTTCCTTCTTCTTCTTTTTTTTTTTTTTTTTGGTGGAACTGTGGATTGAACTCAGGCCCTTGTGCTTGCTGGGCAAGTGTTTATTGTACTGAGCTATCTCCCCAGCCCCCTCATTTCTAAAATTCTAAGAGAGCAAAGCATACCAACAGATGCTAGGCAGCCTGGGAGTAATTCAAATTTTAGATAAATTACTTTCAGCGGAGAACTGGCTCCAGCAACATCAACAACTGTGAAAATGAAAGTGCGGCCTGAAGCCCGTCAGCGTAAGAAATTAGAAAGAATCTTTACAGCAAGCACTGTGTACAGTGAGACTCTGCAGTCACGGGTCATCAGCAGAGATGTTGGCTGAGAGGCCCAGAGCGGGCCGAAAGGCCCCGAGGAGACGACAGCAGGACCAGGACACATGAGCCCTCTGCAAATGTGGAAAGGTTCCCACAGGGAACCTATGTGCCACGCGAAGGTCCTCTCAGGCTGTCCACAGGACAGCCCATATGTTAAGGTGCTTCCGCTCCCTTTGCCCCACTAATTCTGGTTCTGCCGGAACTCCCCAGGGCAAACCCTCCCACTAAATCTCTGCCTTCTCCCAGCGAGAGGGAAAGACAGAGCCGAGAGAAGGCTCTCTTACAGCACTCTGTAGATGTGTTCTTCATCGTTAGGGGATGAGTCTGTCTAGTCGAGGAGAATATCCGCAGTCCTTCCCCTTAAAGGAAAAGGTCAGCGTGATGCTAGTTAGATTCATGGAAGACAAATATATTTTCTTTTAGACAAAGGGAAGTTGAATCAAATTTAATGTAATTTGAAAAGATGAGTACTTTTGAAGGAACATTCTGCAAATTGCTAATGTGTTTTCATTATAGTAAAAGTGTAATAAAGAAAATTTGCATTTATAGGCAAGTATATTAAATAAAATGTGAAAGTAGTAAAAGAGTATTTAAGAGATGCCTTGCCACGTACCTGTCTCCTTATGGTAGCTAACTTTATGTTTTGCTTTTATGCTCAGTAGAGATCCACAGCTATATTAAAATATTTATAGTTTTGGGGCTGGAGAGATAGCTCAGCAGGCTAAGTGCCTGCCCGGCAAACACAAAGACCTGGTCTGATCCTAAACTGGGTGATGTGGCACAGGCCTGTAATCCCAGGTCTGGAGAGGCTGAGGCAGGAAGGTGTCAGAGGGAGGAGAGGGCCCCGCCTCACGATGTCAAGGAAGCAGAAAGCAAAGGGTGGAGGGAGATCTACCCTTCCAGTCGTGTCACAGGGGCCGGCCTCGAAGGAGACCCCACCTCCTGTAAGCATGCTCAGCCGCCAAAATCCTGAGGGGACAATGACGACAGTGCCCCATGATCCGAGCATCTTCCCAGAGCTGGGCAAGGGTGCATGGGAGTTTGGGGGGCTGTTCCTAGCCTAAATCACCACAAGTGATATGTGTTACCATATAAGTTCACTTCTCCTAAGCTGTAGTAGCCACTTTTGCAACCAAATATCAAACACCTGGAAATGAAAGAAAGAAGTTTATTTTTGTTCCGAGTTTCAGAGGATTGAGTCTATCCTTATGTCATGGCAAAAAAGGTCCCTGGGGAGGAAAGCTATTTAATGCATAGCAGCCAGAAAGAGAAAGACAGGGAAAGGAGGAACCAGGGGAAAAAAGCCCACCCTTCTAGGTCCTGACCCCAAGACTCGTCTCCTCAGCCAGTGGCCGCAGGATGGAATCGCCTTCCAAAAGCTCCACCGCTGAAGATCCAAGGCCTTGGGGCAGCATTTTACATCTAGTCCATATTCAAAGCTAAGGAATTGGGCTTTAAAAATAATCCACCCTTGTTTTTCTCATAGACTAACAGATTTCATCAGAGGTGTAGCTCTGGGCCAATTACTGAAGGTTTCCAAGTTTCAGGTTTCTCATTTATGAAACACGGCACATCACATGTACCTTTAGAAATAAACGCACCTTTAAAAACAAAATAGGTAGCTTTGCCCTTTAGAATTTGTTGTTTAAACTGTTGCTGTATTTATCAAATTAACATACAGGATACTAGACGTTAGGTTTGGGTCCAGGTGTCCCCCCAGAGCTGCATGCAGCCGCACGTAGGGCTTTTTTAGAGACGGTCCGACCTAGAGTGAGTGACGCTGGGATTAAGGGTGCGTCAGTGCTAAATTAGCTCGAAGATCGTTTGGTCCCACCCTAATCCCGGTTGCCTGGAACAATAAAAGGTACAAATAGAAGCTTATTTTCTCTCTTGCTTGTTTGCCGCCTTCTGTTCACCAGGGACCGTTTCTCTGCTCTGATGTCCCTCTGCCATGCCACTGGGCTTGGTGCAGCCAATAATGGACAAAACCCACTACAAACCGTGAGCTCAAGAACTCTTTCCTCCTTCCTGTGTTGAGCATTTTTCTCAGTACAAGGAAAATAATTTAAGACAGTGAATTACAGCTGAAATTAGGTACACAACAATGACTTTTTAGTATCTGGAGATTGAATTGTGGCCTTCGCCCTGAGTTATATGTTGCACCTCTTTTGTATTCTGTGTTTTGAGACAAGATCTATCCAGTTCACTCACTTACCAAAGCTAGGCTCAAACCTGTGTTCTTCCTACCTCAGCATCCCAGAAGGCTCTGATGGGCACGCACTACTACAGCTGCCTTAAGGCTTTAATTTTAAGGTGTTATGGTTTTTATTATTTCTAATATTTTGTCTGCCAGCTTATTGTGCAGATTAAATGAAGTACTTCACATAAAGCATTTAGCATCCTGCTGATAGATATCAACATATGTATGTTTGTGTAATCACACATATGTGACCACGTTAACATTTTATGGGAAAGACACTATGGCATACTATAAGCCTTTAGGAAGGCTCATAAACTAACTTGTCAGAGGAATATCCTTTATTTACTTATATTTCTTATTTTATATTATTTTATTTTTTTGCAGGACCAGGGTTTGAACTCATGACCTTGCACTTGCCAGGCAGGCACTCATGCCATGGATCTATCTCCCCTGCCCCAGAAAAATCCATTTTTGAAGTGATTACAGAATAGAAAGCCAGTCAATGCTAAAATCACTGGCACTGTGGGTAAGAAGGGAGAAAACCTGGTAGCCTGAACATTTATATAAAAATATTATTTAGAAAGTAGGCAGATTGTGAATTGGAACTTGAAGCAATTAAGAATAAGGGTAAGAAAGACAGAGAGGGACTCCAGATACAAGACCAACTTATTGTAAGCAAAACCCTAAAGGAAGGGTGACAGCATTGGTGTCTGTCTTCTTAAACAGTCTCACACGGAGAAGGCCCTGTTTGCCTATCTAGAGAACACAAGGGTACATTAGGGAGAACTTTGGGTGGGCTCTTCAGGCACTGACTTGATGGTACACTGGGGCAGGGGTACACCTCTCTGGAGAGAACAGCCTTGTGTCCCCAGTAAGACTCGGAGCGCGCTGAGCGGCCAGAGCTGAGGGCCAGACTTGGATTGGAGCTGTAATAACACAACACAAGTAGGGCCAAGAGTAGTTCCTGGGTAGAACCGAAATGAAAAGCAAAGCCAAGAACTGTCCAGCTTGGGCAACGGTCAGGTGGATTTAGTCAGAGAGGCTCAGGCCAAGCCCAAGTGTGTGGAAACAAATCAGAGGTAGGAACTCCGAAGCAAACATGGGCACATGGAACAGGATAAAGAAGGTCTTGATTGGAAAGAGGATTTAAGCTCCTGACCTGTAGCTCTGGGGCTTTAGTAGGAATCTGAAGGGTTGGCAAGAGAAGAATGAGATGGCTGAGGGAGCCAAGAATGAAGTCGCTGGGGCAAAACTTCAGCCACACAGCACTGACAGAGCCCCACCTACGGTGAGAAAGGGGAGGAGGTGGCTAGAAATACTCAGCTCAAGGCTATGAAGCAGAATTCAGGTACAGAGGAAGTGAGAGGTGAAGCCACTCCAGCCATGTGCAGTGAGCACATGCCATGCATAAGGTAAGAGGCGAGGGGAGAAGCCAGGAGAAGCGACACACCAGTGCCTCCAAAGTATCCCTCATCCATGGACTAAAATCTGGCCAGTGCTGGAAAGGAGCCCCGGGCCAGAGTCCCGATCAACATGGCCTTCCATCTTACCAAATTGGCAGTGACACAGGAAAGATTTTTTTTTTTTTTTTTAGTACAGGGTCTGCTACAGGGTCTCACTGTGCAGATCAGACTCTTAGTGAGCCCCCTGTTTGCAGCCTCTGAAGCAGTGGGACTAGGGTGCGCGCCACCACGCCCAGTTTCAGCCTGGCACAGCGCACTGGGGATCAAGTCCTCCTCCTATATCTGCCTAAGCAGCTGCTTTAGTCCACTGAGTTATCTGGCTGGCCTGAGAAAGGCTTTTGAGTTGAAGGTTAACATTTTAGCAAGCATGGGTGACAAGGGTAATTTAAACATAAGCGAGATTAAAAGATCACAGTACGGTCACTGGAAAGAACCGGACCCTGGGTACCACACTGTGTCCACGATGGAGCAAGGCCTGGGAGGAGAGATGCCCCTGAGTAAGCAGGGAGGATAGAGTCAGCGCTAATCCTGAGAACACAAACTTCAGTAAGGAAGGCGACAGTGTGCGACCCGAGCTGTTTTTTTTTTTCTTGACACAAACAATAAGTTTTTATTTAAAATTATTTTCCCATACTAATCTCATAAAAAAGCAAAATGAAAACTACAACCCAAGCTGTCTGCATAAGCTAATCAATTCAAGCAGCTACTGGGCATACAATGAGGATCATTATGCTTCAGTAATGTTTTAGTCTATGCCATATTATTTTTACCCTATAGTTTGTATTTAAAGCACGCGGATGACCTTGAATTACCCAGAGATGATATAAGCACTTTATCTTTCTCATCTTTTATTTATTTATTCTGTACAGGTTCTCACCGTGCAGCTCTCACTGATAGCAGCCTCTCGGCTCAGCATCCTGAGTGCTGGGATTGCAGGAGGATCCACCATGCCTACTCTCAGTGCTGGCATGGCATGCAGTGCCAGGGATCAAACTCTGGCATATCCCCAGCCCTAGGCACTGGATTTTAAAAATAAACCTCATATTGTTAAAGAAGACACACAAATATCTTTGCCATTATGTGTACAGAAGTGTTTTACAAGGTACGATGATGTAGTTAATCCCATTTTATCCATGTTGATTATGGAGATGTTTCTGACACTAGTACTTAGAGAAGCAGACTTAAGTATGAAAGATAGTAACTGTTTCTTTTCTTTTTTTTTTTAATAGAACACAGACATCTATTTAATATGCCTGGTAGCATTTGATTGGTGTACTGAAATAGCTCTTCTGGTGATAGACTTCATGTAGCAAAGTACTATGTCCCCAAATTTAATTATCTTAGGACACAACCACAATATATGATAGAATGCACCCTTTTATCTACAGCCTCTAGCAATTTGCTGAGACGGAAAGGCCGGCCATTATTGAATATAGCTCTGAAAAAGAAGATATTCCATAAATTTAGTCAATAGTAGATTCCCGCAGCTCACAGCCTCCAAAGCACCACAGCCCCCTTGGGGTGCTACCTGTCATCTTCTGTTGTAATTTAAATCATTTTTTTTTCATTCAGACCTTCCACTGCCATCTGCCACTCATATTCCTCTATCTTTCAGCCTTATCTTCTATTTTATTTTCACCTCTAACTTTTCCTTACAGAGTCTGCTTCTTAATTTTGTTTTTCATTTTATGTATGTGGTACACTATGCATCTCAGAATCACAGTGATTTTCCTGTCTTCAGCCTCCCCAATACTGGGATTACAGGCATGTGCTACCACGCCCGGACTCCGTGGCCCACTCAGCATGCCCCAGGAATGGGGCTGGCAAGGCGTGTGGGACCAGGGATTGAACCCTGACCCTTGCCCTTCCCAAAGTAGGCACTTAGTCCTCTGAGCTATCTCATCAGCCCATCTTCCTAATTTTGAAACATTTTCACTGATCCTATCCTGGCCTTTTCCAAATACCTCATCTGTTGCTAGGGTGTTGATATAACAGTTTAATACGAAGAGACCACCAGTCTTTTATGCTGCAAATTTTAGTCCTGATTAATCTGGCTTTCAGTGTGCAGGATGATTAATGGAGCTATAGTACTCATCTTGCTTTTAATAAAGAACTGTCATAGAGAAACACAGCTCAGAAATGCCCTTATAAGGTAATGTCATTCCAGTTGCTAAACTAACTATTTTTATTTTCATCAGTTTTTCATTCCTTTCAACTTCTCTGTCAAAGCCACATGCTTAATTACCTCACCAGCCTTCACCTTCATGATAAATTGGATGATTAAGATGAAAAATGTTACTTTGCCATGTAGTTTCTGCTAAAGAACATAAAACTTCTCTCATAAGTGATCTAATGTATCCTTAAAACACTCATTCCTGAGAGATGGGAGGTTTTATTACCCCTTATTTTATAAACAGGGAAAGAAAGGTCTAGGAGAATTACATGATTAAGGTGAGCCAGGATGGTACAGCGGGACAGGACCGGAAGCTTCTCCCGAGCTCAGAGCGGTCCTGATGTAGCTGGAGCTCAGCCTGGTGTGATAACTTTATCAAAATTGCAGCCCATCATCAGAGTGGGAGGTTTTTTTTTGTGGGGGGAAACTCGAGGCAGATAATGAGGCCTAGCGGCTGCTGCGCACACAGGTACATCTGCAAACCTACGCCCCTGCTCCTCAGCTGTGACTGAACAGAACGCTTGTGCTTCCTGCGGTCATGCGCCAGCGACCCCGAGAAGGCAGGCTGTGCTGCAGAAGTCAGGGGGGCAGGAGAAGGCACTTGGGCGGGTACCGAGTGGCCCCTACGTCTGAACACTGCACCCGCAAATCCTCCTCTCACTGTGCCCCCAGGATGGGGCTGGGGGCCTCTGCACAGAGCTGCACCCACAGTCCTCGCTACTTTTTATCTTGATTGAAGGCTTAAGGCTGGGTCACCAGCCTGCAGAGGCTGGGCTTGAACCCGGCTGCCTCCTGCTGCAGGCTGGCGTTGGTCGCAGGGCTGCAGCTCTAGACCGGACTACCGTAGCTGAATTTTTAATGCCTCATAGAAGCATTTAAAATTATTTAGGACTCACACACAGTTAGTAAAGAGAACCAAGTAACCTGAGACTAGCAATCGGGGTCGGTGAAACAATCCTGTATTACTAATTAGTGCTGATTAAAACACAGCACTTTTGTGCTACTCCTTCACATGTAAAATTTCACATGTTGTTTTCCTGGAACTATTTCAAAATTTGCTCCAGTCAGTAATTTATTAATCTGCATGCCATTTTCCAGCACAATGCTTAAAAAGAATTTATATTACTACTGTGAAAAATCACATCATATTGTACATAATACGGAAGCATCCATAAATGTTTGTTGGCTTACTTTTTATTTCTAACATGCGTCATTTCTGTGGGACTTACTTTCCTTCCTGTCCATTCTCCATTTCAGTGTTCTCTTTTTCTTTCCTTTCTTGTTTTTCGCTCCACCTCTCTTTCTCTCGCCCTTCTCTTTCCTCCCCTCCTCTCCCTTCCCCTCCCCTCCTCTCTCTTTTCTCCTCTCCTCTCATCTTCTCTCCCTCCCCTCTCCTTTTCTTTCTCTTTCTTTTTTCCTGCAGAGATTCTTTAAGAAAGTAGAGCAACGAAAAATGGTACATCACGGCAGAAAGCAAGTTTAGCTCACAGACAGATCTGCTCTCCACATGTGCCCAGGTATCCCCACACTGACACCTCCCAGGCCATCCCTGTGAGCCCAGACACCTTATCTACAGGAATATCACTGCCAAAGTCTTTTAGCTTTCCTTTGTTGAGGGAATTAACAGTTTCAGTACAGTGAATACACTGCCTTCTCTTCTTTGTGGTTATGGAAAACAAAATTTAAGTTAAAAAGCAAGTTTTTCTGTCCTTAATGGAAGCTGTTCTATTTTCATGGGTAGGGAAGGAAGAGGAATACTTTCCATTTTTTTTTTGTTGTTGTTGTTGTTTTATTAATCTTTTTCCTGAACCTAACACAGCCTCACATCACTGGGAACTTCGCCTCAGAACCGCTGAGAGGTATTCCAGAATGCACACACTCCACGGACTTTGCCCAGGTCTGCAAATGTGCAACATTTAATTACAGAGGCTAAAATTTGAATGGATTGTCCAACGGGAGGAAAGTGTTTCAAAGATTCTGCTTCCCGAATGAAAAGGAGTACGTAGATTCTCCCTGAGAGTGAACACCTGAGGTATAGCACAGAAACATGAACATTCCTCTTGGGCTAAGGACTTATAAATGTGCTGGTGATATAATCCACCTGTTTGTAAAAATGAGCCAAGACCTCACTACAAGATGCGTTAATGACCCGGGCTGCATGAGGGTCAAGACCAACAAGTAACTGAAACCAAACCAAGCCGCTAAATAGTCTCTGAGAATTAATTTAAGGGAGGCCCACAAGCCCCAGAGGACACACAGGCAGCTCTGTGACAGTGCTGGCACCAGTGAAGAGATCAATCTGGCTTCAGTTCCACCCTGTAGGTAGAAGAAGTCCTGCCATCAGAGCCCCCTCTCCTAACTTGACATGATGGGGAATCGAGCCCCAAGACTGAACATTACCTACCTACTCTGGCAGACGTTATACTTAGAACCAGCACACATTTTAAAAACTTCCAACTTATAATTCATTATATGACAGCTAATTATTAGAACAAATTAATTAGTATGTTACCCTCAAACTAAGTATGACACGTTTGAATACAACCTAAAAGATGAGATTGTTAGTGCTGCTTAAGGTATCTTTCCTTTATTCCAAACTTCAAGTTCACATTTCTGGTCTCAAAAAGGCTGCAAACTGCAGAAGCAAAGTTGCTTTCTTTCTGCTTAATAAGTCAGACCTTTCAAAAAATAAAAAGAAGAAACTCCTAGGAAAGAAGGATAGAAAGAAGCAGAAATGCAGGTTATATGTATGTATTCATGCTATTATTGAGGTGAGGATTTAGTATATGATTTTTAAAAATGTATTTAGCACAGGGTCTCACTATGCAACTCACATTCCTAGTGACCCTCTGGTTTCCATCCACCCCAGCGCTGGGGTTAAAGGCTCACGTTTGGTTTCCGTGGCCAGCTCAGCATGCCTGGAGCGGGGCCAGTGCAGCATGTGGTGCCAAGAATGGAACCCCAGTCCTTGCACGTGGGGCACAGGCACTTAGCTGAGCTGTCTCACTGGCCCTAATAGTACATACTTTCATATGCAATTATGGCAAATCTGTGAAGTAACTCTCAGCTCAGTTTTCCACATAGGAAAGCTGAAGCCTAAGAAAGGATGCTAACATTGTCAAAGGGGGCGCTCTTCTACCAGCACCACCACCACCACCACCGCCACCACCGTGCACAAAGCAATTATTTCATGAGGTCTTCATAAGACAGAAATGTTGTGCACTTAAATTGAAAGCAAGAGCTATGTATTACTAAAATGTTGTCCTGTGAATTTCATTTTCTTGGGGGGGGGCGTCTACTTAAGACTCACAGACGATGTATTATGTTCCTATTATTTCTAGAACATCGTGTACAATACATTCATGGCCTTTTCTGAGAATCTGAAAGAAGCAGAAGAAAACAGACTATGGGCAGGGCAGTGCGTGCTACCCAGGAAGTCAGAGCGACCGCATGCCTTTGATCCAGTGTCATGCCCGGCTTTTGCGCACATCATTCCTGTCTCACTTGGACTCAGCTTTGGGTGTCACCATCCCAGATTCATAAAGCAGCTGAACTACAGATGTGAAATGTAACAAGAAGAATAAGCAATACATAAGAAATTTGAGGTGAAGTGGAAATACTGATAGAGTAGCTTTTAAAAGGCAAACCACAAAGAACAAATAACAATATTCTGTATGCTGGAGATCTTGGGTTTTGAAACAGACTTGCACGTGAGTACAAGCCAGTGCCTCTTAACTGCTGGTCTTTAACTGAGGTGGAGTCTTGAACTAATGAGAAGAGAAGAGACTCAAGTCTTAGGTTTTCTATTTGCAAAGTAAAGACGATCAGAAAGGCACCATTACCCCGGCACAGGGCTGCCAGAAGACGCTGATCCCCTGATAGGCATTAAGCAGTGAGCTCAGGGCCTAAAATGCAACGACTCTCCACAAACATCAGACATTCGACCTGGAAACAACGCGCAGCACTGCGCACAAGGAGATGTGCCAACGACGTGGTTCATTTACTGAAAGCTCGCAGTGACCTGGCTCAGCCTCAAACCCATTAAAGCAGGAGGAAAAAAGGATCGGTGTCATGATTTACAGGTTCTACCAGAAGAAAACAAGTCAACCGTTGAGAAGATATACAGCCGCTTGCTTCCCCTTCCGGGCCCTGGTGAGCACCGTTTCCTTGGGGGAGTATTATTGTCCCCCAATTCCTCCATAAAGAAAGAGAGGCCCTGAAATGTTAACCCCGGGGCTGAGAGCCTAAGCAGCCTCAGGGCTTTTCCTACCTGAGCCTGCTGCTGGGTTAAGGCATTGGAGTCAAGCCTCTGGGAGATGTGACAGATGCATCATGGGAGGGGACGGCTCTGTCACTTTGGCAACACTTTCCCTGGGCGCAGCATGAAAGGGCTCAGGGTGGGACTTTTTTCCTTAGGTTCTGTTTGTGCTGCACTAGCTCAACCATCTGAACTTCCCTTTGGCCGGTTCCTCACTCTTCTCTGCAGGTACAAGGCATTGTCTCTGACAACCAGTCTCACCCACTGCTATGCTATTGTCAACTAGCAAAGAAACATAAAGCAATTTTTTTCTCCTCTCTAAAGGCCCTTGGGATGTTTTGATGCATGTCAACCTTGCGAAAATAAGTGTTTTCTCTTTTATTAAACCTGCCTTAGGAGGACCATGCCAATTACACGCAGAGGTTGAATGCAAGAAAGTTTATTATAGGCAATTTCAGGGTCCTATATTAGTTTTGTTTTTAATTGAGGAGTACATTAGTTTCTTTGAGTGGCCTTAAGAAATTAGGTATCTTACTATATGTTAGGTATCTTAAGACAACAGCAATTCATTCTTTGACAGCTCTGGAAGCCAGAGTCCAAAATCAAGCTGAGAGCAGGGTTGGTAAGCAAAGAAGCTGGGGGGACCTGGCCCTGCCTCCTGCACAGTGTTGGTGGCCGACAGCAAGTCAGGGCATTCTTTGGCTTGAGGCTGCATGGCTCAACTCTCTGGCTCTGTCTTCCTGTGGCGTTGTTCTCTTGGTGTGTCTCGGTATCTATCTTTTTCTGTCTCTTAGAAGGACATTCACCATTGGATTATGAGGTCACCTTAGTTTTAGATGACACTAAATATCTCTTAAGATTCTGTAGTTTATCACATCTGCAAAGACCCTATTTCCAAATAAGTTGACTTTCTCTGGACCTGGAACTTAAAAGTTGGCTTTAGCATTTCAGATCTACTATTGAACCTACTACAACCAGTAACATCTGTGTTGGTTTCATTTATGTCCAATAGCACTGAACCCAAAGGGATGTGTCTAGCATTTTGCAGGTCCTGCTGGGCGGCAGCATGACCTCTGTGGGATGCCTTCATTTTTCCCTGCAAGCTCGCCATGCCCAGGAGAGCCAGGGAAAAGAGAAGAGGTGGCTTGTGCTTCAGCTTCCTCCTGCAGCACAGTTACCAAAGCATCTACAGCCCAAGACAATAATTTAGTTGATGCTTCCCTTATAATCTGAGGCTCATACGAAATACACACCCCTTTTAAACTTTGTACCTTTAGCACCTGGGTAGTTTCTAGAACTGCAGAACACAGTAATTTACTAAGTCACACCATCTGATGGTAAAGGAAATAAAATTTAACGAAAGTGGAACGAAAGGCAGAGATGAAATGGTTTCAATGTTGTAGAATTCACTATCATTGCCTAAATCAAACCCTGATATTTCTCAGTTTCAAACACTGGTATATTTTGAATAATCTGCTTTCTTTTTTTTTTTTTTTTTTTTCACTTAAGTTCTAAGTAACAGTTTCATATGACACCAGTTTCTTTAATTTCGTTAAGCAAGATACTGCACGCTCTGCAGTTAACTCATTGGTAAATCAAATGGTTACATTATAAGTACTGAAAATTCAATGTATATTAAAGAAGGTAAAAGATTCTGTCGTCATGGCAACGTAATGGGCGGCACAAGAGCAACTCACCCATTCTGTAATTAGCAACTTCAATTACTAGTTAACTAGTTAAAAGCACCTCAAAGCAAACTGTTTTTTAATTGTTTCATTCTTGCAAGATTTTAAAATCTCATGCCTTTCCTCACATATCAACGGCTATAATGATGCATTACCACACGCTGTTGTTCATTGAACTACCTCATTAAGGTTGCATTATTGATAGCTTTTTTTTTTTTTTTACACCATGGCCAGATATTAACAACCTGGTCTGACAGCCCAGAGAGCAGCACTGCTTGTAATATCCCTTGACATCCAATGTGTAGGGGAGAAAATACTGAGCTACCGGAACTGTCGGCTCAATTTTAGTTTCATCTTCAGATGCTCAGGGTTACCACTTCCTCCTGACTACATCCCGACTGGAGCTTACTTTACGATCTAGCAGCTCCTGAGCATAAAACTGACCCAGAAGACTTCTTCACAGAGTGATAATCTACCTTATGTGAATAGTGTCTTTCAAATTGTATATCCCCAATAAAATCACCTGGTTTCAACTGTGCTTACATGCCATACAGGGGCAACGTATTTCACTGCTCTGTACACCGGCTGCTGGGCTCTGTTAGGGCAAAAGGCACATGCCCGCCACATTCACCCAAGTCTCTGGTGCCAGGCACACGTGGAACGCAGCTACTGCCACAGGTATGAAAAAGAATAAAAGTGAGAGACAAAGGAAGAACACGGAGACTATGAAAAAAATGTGAAAGGAAATCAAAACTCAGAAGACACAGAAGGGCAGTCTTATTTATTTATTTTCTTTTTTCTTGTTTCAGAACTTTTGTTTGTTTGTTTATTTTTATGGCTGGCTCAGCCTGCTCAGAGGCCAGGGCTGGCGCAGCATGTGGTGCCGGGGATCGAACCATGGTTCCTGATACCACCTGCAGGTGCTTTAGACCACTGAGCAATCCTGCCGGGCCCAGTCTTGAGTTTAGATAAAGAAAGAACACAGAGAACCCAAGAAAAAGAACTATGTATTAATGAGAGGCAGAGAAAGAAAAAACCCGAGCGTGGCCATGCTAACCTTACCGGACGTGTGAGGCAGATGCGGGCGTTTATGCTGGGACCACATATTCAGATTTTAGATTGAATGTAGCTTTCTTAAAGGTTATCCTAAAGCATAATGCAGACTTCAAAGAGAAGGGGGGTGAGAGTGGTCGATGTGCTGAGCTGGGGTCTCGCAGAGTACAAAGGAACCTGCTGACCTGTAGGTTCTGGCTGCAGGCCCAGGACAGGGGGTGGCCTTTGGCCACTGATTAGCAGAGCCCTACAGGCAGTTGGTGTCCTTCCCTCCTGGCTAGCCTGGCCCCTGCAGAGAGCAACCAGGCTTGGGGAAGAGGTGTCCTTCTTAAGGAGCAGAGGACTGAGTTCTTCAGAGTCTCCCTCCAGCGCTCTCACCATACCTAGCTTCTCCCCCGCAGGCCTCTTCTGTGTTCTGCCTCTAGCTCTTGGCAGCTCACTCCCGCTTCGCATACAGGCTCTCTTGAGTTATATTTTTAATTTTTTTTTTTAACCTGGTGAGTGGATGTAGAGATGACCTTTAGAGTATTCTTTGTATTTTGGAGTATCAGGAATTGAACTCATGACCTTGTTCTTACCAGGCAGCTGCTGTGCCTCTGATATCCTCAGCCTTCTTCAGGCTGTCTTGACAGAATTTAAAATAATCCTGAGATTTTTATCTAGAATTTCTAGTAAAAGACTAGGAAGTTTTGTGTGTTTAACCTTAGCACCCAGCATGATCTCATTTATAGGATAACCAAAATGACAACCAACAAACTATATTCTGTTAGAGGACAGACATTTCCTGCTGGAAACAAGCCGCTGTGGAGGGATAATCTCTGGAGAGTAGGCACACTCACCAGATGAGGAGTGAAGTAGCCAAGGAAGGCGTGAAGGAACAAGCGGCTCTGCTCTAACACTGACTGCAGACTGGTCATATTTTAGTTTCATTAGCAACTAAACCAGAAGACACTGGCTGTAAGTGACCAAACAGGCAACAATAGAAACAGTGTCTCTTTCAAACAGAAGCACTGAAATGCTATGCGGAAAAAGCTATGCATGCCATTTACCAAGTTATCTGCACAAGGGCATCAAAATTTCCTCTATACATTTCCTTCATAATACTCTGATGGGCAAAAGGAATACCAGTGGCATGCATGATGTGAGACTCGCCAAGGACGGCTGGCTAGCCGAGCCTGAAGGTGAGAATGTGGAGGGAGGCGAGTTGGGAGCCATGGAAGCTGGACATCGGCCAGACGTGTGCGAGCAGGACTAGGCCTCAGTGCCTAAAGCAGTCATCTACCTCAGTTCTGAGATAAGCGTCTGACTGGTTGATGCCAGCTATTAGTCACTAGGCAACCTTGTGTCACAGGCTGCTCACTTCACAAAGGCATAAGTAAATAGCCTTACTATGGGGGTGGGGGGGGAGGTCATTTATCAGCCAGGCATTGGGCCCCACCTAACCCAATTCCTCTCCTCTCCTCTCCTCTCCTCTCCTCTCCTCTCCTCCCCTCCCCTCCCTTCCCCTCCCCTCCCCTCCTCTGCTCCCTCCCCTCCTCCCCTCCTCTCCTCTGCTTTCTTCTCTTCTCTTCTATCTTCTCTTCATTCCTGCTGCTATTTCTCCCTGGTATAAGGGATCACACCGAGAGATGGATCCCTCCCTACATGGGAGAACAGGACTACACACGATCCCTTTCCCTCTGCATATGTTTATAAATTTTCATAACCAAAACTGTATGAAAACTTCCCAAGGAATTGTCACCAAGGATGACACAACAGTGCTCAGATCCTGTCTCAGATAGCTCCTCACTGGGCATCTACTGAAGACTTCGCATGAGCCAAATGCAACTTGTTTAAAAAAGAAGGATCACCAAGGGGTGTGGGGAAGGGCAGAATGGGAGTTGAGGTCTGTACCCGTTTGGAGAAGAGACACAAAGTGGTGTGTGCTACTGCAAGGCAGAAGCTGGGAGGTGCCAGGACACAGAAGTGGGTACAACTTGAAGGAATGAACTCCACTTAAAAGAGGCCTGGGTGTGCACACCAGCCAACTCTTCTTGACCTTCCTAACAGCCATGGCTGAATTTTGCTACTTGATGCCAAGGCAACCATCGAGTAAGCACTGAGCACAGTTTGCAAATGAATTTGTGGATTCCAAAGGTCTTGGTGTCAAAGACATTAAAAACATCTACAGTTAAAAAAAAAAAAAATACAATCAGACCAAAGAAAGCAATAGCACATCTCAGGCTGACGAGGTCTGCAGTGGGAAGAAGCTCTAGGTCATAGCACCAGAGAACAGGAGCTGGGGGTGCTATCACCAATCAGTTACTGAGATGGACCACAATCCCCACTGTGTACACCAGGCTCCTCATGAGCAGAGTGAGCATTCTGGCTTCATTAAGGACACGACGATGACACTGCCGCAAGGGAAGACCAACAAAGCAGGAAAGAATCCACCTAACTTCTCATGACTATAACAATATATCCAAATGTTGATACTTTCTCTTTCCAGGAAAACCACAAAAGTACATAAGCAGCAATGTCTCTGCTAAATTTCTCATGAGTACGAGTCACAATCTACCACACTCACCAACTTTCCTCAGGAAAAAATGGGGCAGTGGTGAGCTGGGTGCTTCATTATCTGTCTCGTTCTCCCTCCTATGGCTGACATTCCCTCCCTCCTCCACTCCATCTTGGGGGCCCAAAGTAAGAGTCCGATGTGTCACTTGTACTCCGACTGAGGCTGTGCACACTCACGGTGCCCTTACGCAGACCTTGAGTTTTGACAACAGTCACCGCAATTTGCTGAATGTTCTAAGAGTTTCCTTACATTATTTCATCACTGCTTCCTCACTGCGATGCTACAATATAGGCAAGCTTACCATTTTCAAGGAAAACTGACACACAAAGACATAAGGTAAGTTCACAGAGCACAGACCCTGCTCCCAGCTAAATGGCACCCTCCCTTTGCCACCAGGGCACACTGCTGCCATCAGCAGCCCTTACTTCCCTGGCACACAGCAGTCTTGCAAAGTTGCCTCATGAGCTTCATTCAGTACTTTTTTTTTTTTTGGCTTTTTGAGACAGGGTCTCACTATGCAGTTCAGGTTGGCCTTGAACTCACTTTTGTAGCCCAGGCTGGTCTCGAACTCACACAGATCCTCCTGCCTCAGCCTCCCGAGTGCTGGGATTACAGGCGTGTGCCCCCACGCCCGGCTGGTCTTTTTTTTTTTTTTTTTTTTTTTGGCTTCATTCAGTTCTGTGCAAGGTGCTGTGGTGCAAAGCGGGGAGGGGAGCAGCTGTCAAAATCAAGCTAGATCCAGAACATTCGCCCAAGTAAAACTGGTTTTCATGAGGACAGTGTGATATTTTTAGTCCACAGTCTAGTGAGGAATAGCAAAACGGCACAGATAATTAAAATACAGTGTACCAAATGCTGGCCTATGTCTGCTGGAAGACGCCCCCTGGAGTCAGCCCAGTGTGAGCGCCTCACTAGAAACATCCAGATTGGCTCAGAGAGGGGGATGTTTAGGTGGAAATTTCAAGGATGACTTGGGAGCTGTCAGGTGAGTGGGGTGGGGATGACATTCTGGACACATGCACTTAAAGAAAAGCAGTTAGCAACACTAGGGAACAGAGGCTCGGAGAGCGAGGTTCCTTCACACCACCAGAAGGAGTGTGCTCTGTGTTCTGGGAGAGACAGAAGCCCTCAAGGGTTGAAGGACTACATTATAGTTATCTGAGCGCAGCGTTCTCAGCACTCCCTGAGGTTCTGCTGCAGGTTCCGTGCAGTTGGCCAAAGTGGGCCACACAGTCTGTTTTTCACACCGTGGCATTAATTCCAATAAAGCACTCTCACATGCAAGTACTTTTTCCTCTCGATAATGCATACGCATTATGTAACAATTTGCTCAACAGTTTTCTTCCTCTGTATCTAATGATATTTTCAGTATACTGTGAATATCACACCTGGCAGGTCACCACCCAACTCATGGATAAAACGGTGCTCAGTCTTAATCTCCATAGTAAATATTAAAGCCTAAATTTTTCTGATTATGAAGGTACTTAAAATACATGCACTTGAATTTGCAAATACCAAATGCATTTGAATACCTATATTCTGCTAATCTGGTGTCAGCAGGTTGGTTCCTATCAAAACAGAGATGTACTGAAGTGTTCCCCGCTGCATTCTGCATCAAAATAGTGCTGCATGACCTAGTAGTTATTTCAACAAATATTTTTGGATTCTTTGATTAAGATGAATCTTATTTTATTTTTAATGTATTTGGTTGTTACAGGCTCTCACTATGCAGCTTGTGGTAATCCACCTGTTTTGAGCCTCCCCAGTGCTGGGATTACAGACATGTGCCACTATGTCCAGACACTGGCCCACTCAGCTTGCCCTGGTGGCAGGACTCATGCTGCATGTGGCACTGAGGATCGAACCTTGTCCCTGGGGTTGTGTGAGCTTTCCTAAGCAGGTATTTTAGTCTGTTGAGCTTTAAATAGAGCTTCATAGAAGGTTAGGTTGAGGGAAATTCAATCTCAAGCATTTCTTGAATATCTCAGTGAAAATTAGTAATTTTTCTCACATGTGACCTGTTCATGTCTGCTGTGAAAGAATAATGAAGCGGTTTTTTTTTTTTTTTTTTTTTTTTTGTCTTTTTGAGACAGGGTCTCGCTATGCAGTTCAGGCTGGCCTTGAGCTCACTTTTGTAGCCCAGGCTGGCCTCAAACTCACACTGATCCTCCTCCCTTAGCCTCCCAAGTGCTGGGATCACAGGCATGTGCCAGCACCCCCAGCCCAGCATTTTCACTAAGGTAACAGTAGTTGTAGAAATAGCCCAAGTATATTTGAATGGTCTTTTAGCTTTTGAAGCTGGCTGATAGAAATCATGTGTTCCATTAATCACCAACTTTCAAGGAGGGATGCCTATTCAAGGGTGCTTACAGGGGTACCCAGTCAAAAGATTACGGGGCCACTGTGCTAGCAAATGAATATAATTATTTCCATCTCTTCTTAGAGATTTGCTGTTGCTTTGATAGTCTATATTATATGCAGATAATTCTGTTTCTATTCAGACAATTAAGTACCTACCCAGAAGCCAATTAGAAAATATTTTCAGCAGTTACTCAAAAGAGATGACGTTTTACTGAGAAAGCAGAATTTATGGGTGGAAGACAGCAGAGAAAGGAAATGCAGGAGATTCATTCTCCATCAAATTTTGAATTAATCCAAAAGCCGAAAGTGATTCTAACCATTTCTTCAGCTCATACTCAAAATATCAGTGTTACTCTCAGTGCAAGTTGAGAAAGCTACAGCCGGTGAGATAGCTCAGCAGACTAAGTGCCTGTTTAGTCAAGCACAGAGACCGCAGCTCGATGCCTAGTACCACATGTGGTGCCAGCCGCCCCTGGGACCCAATGAGCTGGCCACAGAGTCCAGGCATAGTGGGATGTCCTGATTTTTGGTAAATATTATTTTTTCTTTCTGGAAGAGATTAACATGTGGAGCAGTAAGATGAATAAAAAATATTTATCTTCTCCAATAAGAGTGAGCATTGTTCATTGTTTTGAGGTGCTGGATAGGACAGAAAGCAAAGATGTGTCTAGAAAACCCATATTTATACACACTATAATTTATTGCATACATGTTACAGTAAGAAAATCGAGGCTTCCCAAGATCAAATAATTTACATCTCCCTGGAAAAACAAGAATACAAGGTAAGGGCATTATTATGTTGGCTTTCTTTGCACAAAGGCTAGCATGGAAGAGGAGTGAGATGCGGGAGACAGAGGACGAGGTCCGGCAAGGCGGTCTCCATGATTTCCTTCTCACAAGGGGCTACCTCTCTAAAGAGCTGTGAACGCAACGTCTCTCCAAGTACCAATTCATAGGTACTTAAACTTAACCTCAGCTATTGAAGGGTAGGAAAGTAATCGTGAGAGTTAGGGAGAGTTAGCCCATAGCTGTGAAAGCACGCAGGAAAGAGGACGGACAAGCAGAAGCAGTAATTACTCTAGCCAGGAGATTGAATTACTCAGTTGAATGAATGAATATAGGTACTGCTAATCTTAACATTCCCACATAGTCATCCTTCAGGAACAAGAAGTTTGCTATTTATCATTTAAAATTATCAAGTGATTAGCTGGGGGTGGTGGCGCACACCTGTAATCCCAGCACTCGGGAGGCTGAGGCAGGAGGATTGGTGAGAGTTCGAGACCAGCCTGGGCTACAAAACTGAGCTCAAGGCCAGCCTGAACTGCATAGTGAGACCCTGACTCAAAAAGACAAAATAAATAAATAAATAAATAAATAAATAAATAAATAAATAAAAATAAAATAAAATAAAATTATCAAGTGATTGAGATAAACCACTTTTTAAAAAAATCAGTATTATATCCAAGGAAACAAAAGAAGATAGTTGTCAGAACTGTAGAGATAAGGCATTTTATTTAGTGGGACAAAGTCCTACATGGAAACAAATATATTTTAATACTTCACAATATTTTAATTGCATAGATTTTCATGGAAATATTATGCTTATTAAACAAATAAAGAACTGACTTTTTTGTATAAATGCTGCACTTTCCTTTAAAGAGCTCTTAGAATATTATTGGCAAAAAAGCTAGATAAAAGTGTTACGACAAAACCATTTTAGATAGACTCGTACACAAAGTAGTTCTGGGAGACTGTCAGTATTGTAAGAGAAAAGCTACAGTCGCGTCAGCCACACTGCATCACTGTAGTGACCAAAACATCGGAGAATTTGGGAGAATTTTCCTTGCAAGTGCCTCTGACAGGCTACTAAGTTACAGAAAGAGAAATTTTCTTTCTTGCGCATACTGAAGCTTACGAAGTCTTAAATCACCTTGTAATATTCTGTCCAAACACTGACAGGCATTCTGCCTTTGCCCTAAGAGCATCTTGGAAATTTTAAAGTATAAAAAGTTTTACAGTAAATACTCCAGTATTTTTAGAAGTATTTTTACAAGGCCACTCTGTGAAGCAATGGAGTCACAGAAAAGTAAAACTGTACAATGTCACATAAATCACAGCGGTTTACAAGCATGGCTCAGTCACAAACTGACTCAAGACACACAGCATGGCCCCAGCCAGCCGCCTCCCAGCGATGACAGTGAATAAAAATGATTTTTGATGGGCAGAATGAGGGCTACAGAAAGCCCACGGCTGAGACTGGATGAAAGCAGTTTCTGTGATTATGCACAGCATAAGCAGAATCTTTTTACAGTAAACTCCAGGATTTCAGAATGCGGCAACAGGTACTGGGGCGGGGGGGGGGGGGGGGCACTTTAGAACAATAAGTGTAAGTAGTAGAGCAAAAAGGTAAATTTTATGACCTTGAATTGAACAATAAATTCTTACAGTAAAAGCACACACACATGCACACACACACATGCACACACACACATACACACACCATGAAACAGAAAAGGAACAAAAAGAAAAATAATAAATTATGCTTCGTCAAAGTTAAAAACTATTGTTTGTGAAATAACACTTATTGCAAGGGCGAAATAGCCTATTTTTGCAATTCACCTATCTGATAAAGTGTTTGTGTCTAGAATATATAGAGAACTCTTTCAACTTAATAAAGTGATAAGTAATCCAATTAAATCTGGAGAAAGGATATGGATAGACAAATGGCCCAAGAAGCCCCTGAGAAGACATGCAATATTAGGAGCCATTAGTCAGTGTAAATCAAAACCTCGGTGGGATACCACCTACTCAGTTTGCTAGCAAAAAAAAAAAAGTCAGATATTAAGCTCTGGGGCTGTTGTGGCAAAGCTGCAGTGTCACTCTTCAAGAAGTTAACCTTCCAGTGGAGGAATGTCATGTCCTAAGAATCCCACTCCCAGTATGGACAGAAAAACACATACGTGGCTAATTATCATAACTTTTTTTTTTTGTCTTTTTGAGGCAGGGTCTCATTGTGCAGTAGCCCAGGTAGGTCTCAGACTCTCACGGATCCTCCTGCCTCAGCTTCCCAAGTGCTGGGATTACAGGCATGCACCACCAAGCCCAGCTATCATAGCGTTTTTTATAACAGTGAAATGTGAAAACAGCCACACTGCCCTCAATTGACAAAGGAGTACACAAATGTTGATTCATATAAAAATAATGTGTCACATTATAATAGAAATAATCCCTTAAAACCTACAGACTGTAAGAGGCCAGGCACAATAGAGTGCATAGCATCAGCCATGCACGGACAGGAACTGTACTGCATAGCTAAACAGGAAGAGACAGAAACCAGCCTAGTGGTTGTTCAGGGCTCAGGGCATTAGGATGCGGACAGAGCTACATGGAACTCTATTTCCTTTTAAGGCAATGTAAACCTTCTAAAATTTATTGTAGTGATGACCACTGTCTTTTTTTTTTTTTTCATGTAAAAGTTCCTTCCTCTAGGCTGCGCTGATAGCTCAGTGGACTAAGGGCCTCCTTAGGCAAGTGCAGCGGCTGAGGTTTATCCCTAGAGCGCTGTGCCAGCCCTGCCCCCTGGGGCACACTAATTCAGTGATTGACGCTGGACGTGGTGACGCACGCCTATAATCCCAGCACTTGGGAAGCTAAAAACAGGAGAATCACTACAAATCTCATCTACATAGTGATGTAGTGAAACCCTGTAGGCCCTGCAGACCCTGTCCCAAATACAGAAACAAGCAAACAAACAAATAAAAAAATCCTTGCCTCTTCCAAAATCCCTAAGAATTACAAAGTCTTAAGTTCTCAGGGGCTAGGATGGTATATGAGCATATACATGGAGAAACAGAAATGAAAGCAATATTTTACCGAGTAGGATTTTTTTTAATAGTAATAGGAGTTGAACCCAGGAAGACTGAATTATATCTCTAGTCCTTTTTGTTCTATTTTACTACGCTTGGAGACAGGGTCTCACTAAACTGCCCATGTTGGCCTTGCATTTATTATACTCCATTCTCAGCCTCCTGAGTAGCTAGCACTACAGGCGTGGGCCAGTGTGCCCAGATCCTAGTGAGATTTTGAAACTCACAAATATAGATATGAATTGCAATTACACTTAACTGGCCTGTAGAAATGTACATAATCTCTCTAAATCTCTGTTGATAACTGTTGAAAATAGAGTATAAATTATATAAAACAAAGAATTACGATAAGATGTACCATCTGTTCGACTGCTATTGGATACTCAGCACTGCTGGCTATCAGCAGCTCACTGCTCTGCAGGCTGTGATTTGGATCAACAACAGCACAGCCCCTAAGAGGCTCACAGGTCCCGGAGGCTGCGTTCACCAGGCTGCTGCTGACTTGCTCAGTGGAGTAATTCACCATGTGCCCATGCATACGTGGCATGACTGGTGTGAGGAATGGGGCCCCCGGGGGCAGAACCTGGAAGGGCGCTCTCTTGTCAGTGGCCCTTTGCTTCCTTCGGGTTCTCTTCCTGTTCTCCTATTTCCCAGATGCCAATTTCCATTGCCTTGCCATGCCTGCCCACCGTGACAGCTCTGAGCGAGGCACCGGAAGACAGGGTTTCTCCTACAAGTCTGCACGTGAAGCATCTCAGAAGAAAAAGCTGAGTCACACACCTGGCCACCAGCAGAAAATGCTCCATGGGGAGCTGCTTTTAGGGAGCTGGGGCCTGCCAGTGAGCTGCAACCCAGGTCACCCCCTGGAGACCACTGAGCGTGCTAGTCTAGGAACACTAAGTGGCACCTTGGGATTAGAAGGCATGGCTCATGAAGTGCAAGGGCAGGTTGAATTAAAACAATGGGGTCTCAGGTTGCCCTTCCAAATTGGTGCACACAGTGAAGAGCTTTCTGGTTGTGGTGAAGTTTAAATGAAAAATAATTGTTCCCTGTAATAAAGTTCAAAAGGATTTCTTTCAGTAATCAGCAGAGGCCAGGAAATTATTCTAGCTCAGTGTTCCTGTGTATCAAAGACTACTACTCACTGACACTAATACCCTCTAAGATTCTCCATGACCTACATTAAATGAGGCTTGGAGGGGCATGAAGGTGAAGAAAGGGACCCCTGGAAGGGTTCCAGAAATCAGATCTTTGTCACCGCAGAGCTCAGCTTTCCAGTCTGGTATGAAGCAGATATTTGGAAAGGTTCCTGAAAAATACATCTTTGGGTAATCAAAAGTATAAAAACACCACACAGACAATTTTGCCCCTGTATTATTAATTACCTTTCGGGACAGAAATAAAACAAAACAAATTACCCCTGCTGAGTAGTGTGATAACCAGAGACGACACCAGATGAGCTAAGCCTGCTTCATGCCAGAGACAAATAGGGCTCCGCTCAGCGCCAGAGATAAATTGGACAGGCTCATCTCCTACTGGAAATAACCCTCCGAATACAAAACAGGTTTGAAGTGCTCAGCAGCTTAAGCACACACACGTGCCCCCACCACTTGCATGAATATATTACATACTGCACTCACTCTTTGGCTTCTGAGAGACCATTTGAAAGGTAATTTAATGCTGGTTAGGCAAGAGCTTATCTTCAGAAAAGGAAAATGCCCTCTTACCTAAACAAACATTTTCTGGAGTTATTAAAATAAATTCCTATCAGTGGTTTGTAATTATACTCATTGGAGTAAGCACCCTGACAAGTAAGTGCTTCTGAGAGAGCAAAAAATATCCTCCTCTCTCCTGGAGATGCAGCCCTATGCCCACCGCCCAGTGCAGCCCCACCCTAGAGAAGATGCACTTGTGGACACGACTCATATCTCTAAGTGTTTCTCACAAACTGGGCACTGGTAACAAATGCCCTAGTAGGATGGCAGGAGATACCTAACCCAGGTCAATTAAAGATGCTACTCCAAAATGAGGCTTATAAATTTGTGACAAGAGCCTTAAGGCCCATATGGTGTTCACATTTTGTCAAACAAAGGTGATCCAAGTAAGTCTTCACCCCAAATAAGTCACCCTCAGGAGCAGCAGAGGAGCTCCTTCATCTTACTTATCAATTTAGAACATTTCTAGGTCCCTAACATGTCAGGGGCTAAGAATTCAGGATATTTTAAGGCATCAGAAGATCCTATTTTCCTTCTTCCCACAGCAGGATATCCTTACCAACCATAAGTTTTATCACCCCCTCAAGGTGTGACAAGAGAAGAGAATGACAGCTATCCCCAAATGTTGACACGGTTTGGGTGATGGATAACACCTGACCCCAGAACATATCAAGCGTGGAGTAGTCCCACCTTTAGAAGATCAGTGCTGAGGAGACCAGGGAGTTGGGTCAGATGGGAGAAAACGCTGCAAAACTTCTTACTTGAGTTAGTTAAAGCGGTAATGGTACAAAGACACTAAGTAGGTACATTGCATCAAAAGTATTAGTCAGTGTAAGGCAAGTGCCCTGGATAGTTCCTTGGGAAGGAATTCAGCAAAATTTCTTTGAGCTTACACTACTTTACAGGCCATGAGCTAAGGCACAGTAGGGGAACAGGTGGGAGAGATTCCTGAAGGAACCAGAGGACCCTGTTCCCTTAACTCCTCCTATAATGGGTGGGGATCAGGTAATGGGGGGGGTGAGGGCGCAACCAGAAGGTGTCAGTATCCTCATCCTCAATAAAGTTTCTTTAAGTTCTGAAAAAAAGGTAAAGAAAGAAGAGGGAAGATGCCAGAAAGTGGAAAATTTTCAAATAGAAATGAGTGTGATAGGTAGCAGAAGAAAGATTAAAGCTATGAAAAGTGGATTTCCTAAGCAGCAATTAGAGATTCATTACAAGGTTAAAAATGAGAAATGGATGGAGGTGGATTTAACAGATATTGATTGAATTCATACCCTAAGCCAGGTCTGTATCAGGAGGTCAGACCTGTGATAATGAATTAGGAACTTAGGCCAAAGCTGGGCGAAGTTATGCTTTTGGAGGTGGAGTGTGTTGTAACTGGAAAAATCACTGGGCATTTGCAAGAAATAAACTGTGATGGATAAACTCTGATGGGGCTGATTAACAATTCTGCAGTCTTTTTATCTTCTCTACTGGGGCTTGACAGACTAAAAATAGCAGTTATGATGAAAGACTTCAGTAACTCAGAGTTTCAGTATGATAAACTGTGAAGGAACTCAAGAGTGTTCATGAAATGCTCATCTTGGTCCCCTGTCTTATTTCAGCACCTTGGAGAGTACCAGAAGCCTGCTAGGGCTTGAAGAACTCCATTCTGGGATTAGAAGATAAATGTATAAATTAATTAATAAATTACTGTGGCTTTTCAAGGTTCAGGGAGTCATGGGAACAGGAAAAATAAAGCAAAGGATGGTGAGAATTCAGTGTCGTGGGTAGGATGTAATGAAAACATACTAGCTTTGCCCCACCATGAGCTGAAGCACAGAGAAGGTATCTTACGCTGGAATGATAATCCTTTAGCAATCTCCCATGGAGGCACTGCAGGTTCTGAGATAGTGGCGAGAGGGATCGGCAGGGAAAACAATGATAAGCTAGGCAAAGAACACATGACATGCAAGAAACATGTGGGAGACACAGATAACAGCTAAAGGAATGGCGATAATTTAGGGCCTGAGACTGGATGTACATTATCTTTCTCTTCTGTGCTATGCTGAATGAGAGAATAACTTCTCATTTGGATGGTTTGCAGAAACATACAGTCTCCTGTAGTGAACTCATCTGGCTATTACAATAACCATAGCCAACGTCTCTTGCACACTTACCATGTCTCTGCACTGAATCGTACACTAGGTGAGGGTGCCCTGGCTGAGGCTTTCAATGCTCATGTTTAACTAACCTGATCATATGTCAGTAGCACGATAATTATGAAATAAGCACAAATTGTGCATTTTATTGGTTACATTACAGAAAAGGGTGCCACATTTTAAGTTTTGGGGACTGAGTGTGGTAATGTATGGGTCATTACGCTTTCACTAAAAATCCAAAACAGCTGAAGCTTCTCACCACACGTCTATAAATACTGCTGATTCTGCCAGGGACTGAAGGAGCCAAGCCGTGGTCAAGGCCTGCTGAGGAAGAGTAGCTTCTGGGATTAAGTCAGCACAGGTCACTGCCTTTGTGTTCTGTTCAGGCTCAAGGCACAAAGGGGCTGTGATAAGGGAGTAGCTCTTTCCTGAGCTCCATGCTGCGAGTTAGCAGAAAAGGCAGTGACCAGAAGGTGGCCTAGACACACTTGAGTGAACAAACCAATGCACACCTTAAAGAAAAGCCAGGCTTGGTCTAGGAGTTAAAGGACACAAATTGTTGTCCTGGAGGCCCTGGGCTTGATAAAAAAGAAAACAAACATTTTCAAACACCCACAGCTGCCCAGTTCTAGTTAAAACTAATTTTATGGCATGGAGTTCAAGCTATTTCCAATGTAAAGTCTCATAAGATTATTCCTTGCCATAACCAAAGGACACATCTTTTCCCATTTTGTATTCAGCTACTTAAATTGCTAATGCCGCAGTAAAACCCTTAATGTAGTGTTGCAGTGACAATTGCAAGATCTCAGAATCATCTCAAGTCATCTTGTATTCTAGAAACAGAGAATGTGTTGAATTCGCAGTACCTGCAAATTTTCAATTTACAGCATGCACCATTTCCACATGTCACACAGAATCATCAAAACGAGGGGCTTTTTATGCTTTGAGCATGCAGGTGCCCTTAGTGGTGTTGTTGACAATTGTTTCTGTACAATAATGCATACTTTTTGTCTAATATCCCAGTGAACTAGCACAGTAATTATAAAAGGTAGTGATGATCCTCTTATCCTATACAGCATCTTCTTCCCAAATTAGGAGCCGTGCAGCAGATGTGGCAGACTCAGGGCCAATGGGGATATGTCACACCTCCTCCAGTGATAGCCAGAACAGTTGCATGAGGTAGGAGTGACACACAGAGCGGGTGGTTCTTCATGAGAACAAGATCTGTGCCTTGCAGCAGCATACAGAGACAACAGGCAGCAGAAACACTGACCTAAGAGAGGGCACAGGATACAGTAGGACTTCTATGACACGTTTAGAGCAGGAGGGCAGAAGGTGAGGATGGGTGTTCGACTCCAGTGGCTACCAGCACTACGTTCATCCACCCAGCCAGTGAAGATATCCTGCTCCATGCATGGGTCTGAAGCACATGCTTAATGCTGCAACTTTCTTCATTCATTGTCTTTCTGAAACAAATCCTGTCCCACTCTGGGTCTCATAATTAAAAGAAATAGTGAGTTTGAGAAATAACATCCTTAACTTTCCCTTCAGGCATCCCCAGGGCTTAGGTTTCGTTCTGTATGGCACAAGGCTGTTCTTCCATGGTTCTGCAAGTGGCCTGTGATTTTTTTCCACGTGGAAGCAACCTTCTCCACTCAACAGCTGCACAGATGGCTGGTCACCTACACAGCCCAGCGTTGGAATGCTCCAGCTATGGGTTCCTTCTCTCTGAAAGAAGCTCAATTTCCAGCCTCTACTCTCTTTGAAGCTGGAATTTGTTCCCCACCTTCTCTGTATCTCACAAAGCTCTTGGCACTAAATGGGAGTTCCACGAACATTTGTGAGGTAGCTCACACCAGTCTCACCCCAAGGAGAAAGGGTGGATCACATCTGCTACATGGACAGCACAAGATCTCCCTCTGATCTACAAATAAAGAGGCGAGAGTTGCAAAAATACAATTACAATGCCAGTTTTGGGCAGTACTAGTATAAAAGGCCATAAGCAGGTAACATTTCACCTAGAAAATCCAGATATTCCATATTTTCTTTTCTTTCATCAATATTTTCACTAAGATATTATTATAGTTTCAGGACCACGCTTGGTTCCATTAAAAAGTAGTAGCAACTGCTACAAAAAATAATAACAATACAAATAAATCCTTCAAGATTATGAGTTTTAGGGATAGGGAGATAGTTTGGTGGTCTAAGCACCTGCCTACCACGCACAAGGATCCAGGTTTGATCCCCAGTACCATATGTCATGCTGGCCCTGTACAGAGCTGGCCACTAAGACCAGGTATGGTGGTGTGGTCCTATAATCCAAATGCTGGGGAGGCTGAAGACAGGAGGATCACTACGGGTCTGAGCTGGCAGTGAGACTCTGTACTAAATAAATAAATAAACAAACATTATGCGATTTAGAGGCTGCGGAGATAGCTTAGCGGCATTAAGTGCCTGCCTGATAAGCACAAGTCCTGAATTTGATTCCCAGTATCAAAGAAAAAAAAAAAAAAAAAAGAATTTTGCTTAAAATCACTTATTTTATAAAAAGCATACCATGAACTTGAATCCAGAACCAATTAATCTAAAACTAAAACACATTTTACAACACCATTCGGCCTGCGCTATCTTTTTCAGAATGTGGATAAAGTGTGCTTTATGTTTTATTTTGATTTTCACATCAAAACAAACACTAGGATTGGATATAGTCAAATCTTGAAAATTAGTTGCGTTTACTCATGTGACTCTTGTGTGACTTGCATTAGGAGATATTCTAATCTAAATAATTTAAAACATGATTATTCGATTTGTAGTTATAAGGAGAAAAATAATTCATACACAAAGGAAGAAATGTGTACTAGAGAAAAGATCTCTAGGGATGAGGCACCAGATTAGAGCACTTTGATAGCATGAGCAAGGTCCTAATTTTTAACCCTAGCACTTAAAAAAAAATGTATATAAA
Organism: Myocastor coypus; assembly: GCA_004027025.1. NCBI lineage: Eukaryota > Metazoa > Chordata > Mammalia > Rodentia > Myocastoridae > Myocastor > Myocastor coypus. Next base: position 66,530 of record PVJA010000343.1, on the reverse strand, counting down.
AAGAACTAAAGAACATCTCCATAAGCAGCTTGCCTATGATTTTCTACTGTAATTCAGTAACTGCTTGATGCTGAGAAGGCTGAAATTTTCATTTGAATTCTTACATTTACATTTTCACATCACTGCCTGCAACCCTGGGGTACAGGCAATTTGTAACGTTAGCAATTTTTGTTTAGATGTTGAATATTAAAATCTACTTTTGAAATGCAATGGTTATTTCTAATTACATGGACAATCGCTGATCCATCTGCCTGCTACGAAGATGTCTGTGGTTATTTATGCTTGAATAATTATTTAAAATTAAATAATCTCATAAACAGTCAAATTAATTTCTTTGAGCATACGAAAGGGCAGGAAATGCATTTAAAAATAAAATATTATTTTTCCTGAAAAACATAAAGACAGGCTTGTCTTATACTTCACTAGATTTGCCATTTCTTACTTGATAGAGTTGAAAAGAAAACCTTAAATTTGAGCAAGCAATAGCTGAGAAGTATTACAGAACAGGAATGTAGCTAGATAAGTAATTTTAAATTTTAGCCTAAAGATGCTTCACTGTCAAAACAAGTCCATAATATGTCTCCTCTTATAATATGAGTCACCGCAGCATTTTCAGTAATAATTGGTTTTCCTGAAAGTTCTAAGGCATGCACAACTGTAAAAGAAGGTACATGCCTGGCTGTGTACTCTTTCTGCTAAGGTAGCACCAAAAATTATGGAAGGTTATAAGTGCAGAGTACATGAAGTGTGTGTTTACATACATTTCATAGATGGGTAAAGGAAAAGTATGTGCTGAGAAAACACACACACACACACACACACACACACACACACACACGAGGGTAAAAGTCACTGAGGCCCAAGTTGCAATCAGGTCACAGGCAGAGGAAAGTAAGGACCACGTTTTAAATGTAACTGAGATGGTATAGAAGTTTATGGCTTGCAAGATAGCCCAGCGGACTAAGAGCCTGCTTAGGCAAACCCAGGGAACAGGGTTCGATTCCCATTAGGCTCACCCCTGGTCACACTGAGCTGGCCCCCAAGATCAAGCGTGGTGGCATATTTCTGCACTGGGGAAGCTGACACCAGAAGGATCACTATGAGTCTGAGCTTCACAGTGAGACTGTGTACCAAATGAAAAATAAATAAATAAATAAATTTAGCCATCAATTTGCACCTGGAATTTTCAGTACAGGTTCTTTCAGATGATAACCTCTGGATACGACTCAGACATCTACTGAAATTGAGGGTACCTTTTCCTCTCCAGTAGCATCAAGTGGCTAGATTAAATTGTACGTAAAGAACTCTTAACCTAAGCATTTTCTTATACAGCTCTGGATCCTACAGACTTTAGTCAGAACCTTGAGTTTCGATCTTCTGGCTCTACCTGCGGCCATAGTCAGCCAAGGAAGCTCAAGTTCATTTGACGCATCCCACTTAATATTGCCCTGAGAGTTAGCACAAAACCATAGAGAGCAAGCTTAGCGAGGTGCCGGGAGCATGTCTCCTCCAAAAACAGCTCCTGCTCTCCTTGTCTTTTTTATGGTATCTCCCAGAAACTCCCACTGTATCCTTTATCTATAACACACACACACACACACACACACACACACACACACACACACACACAAGGTAACCTCAAAACTGCTGAAAAAGCAAAAGCACAGAAGTCACTTTTACTTTCCCCTTACCCCTCTCTGTCAATTAGGTCATCAAATTTAAGGTCACTGCACCCTCCTCCTTCCCTGCTCTCAGGACCATCATCACAGGTGTTCTGCTCTATTTGAAGGGAAGGATGCTCAGAGGGTCCCCAAGAGGAATGAGCAGCAGGCTTTCTAGAAAGTTTTCCTGTGTTTGTCACCATGGAATTATAATTTCCTTTGTCCACATACACTTCTTTACAATTGTATACTTTTCCTCAGGTATAAACATAAATATACAATTTCTCGAACTCATCCGAAGGTGACTGTGACATTTGAAACTTTGTCATATGAAATGTGTATAGGTTTCTTATTAACCTCCCTTGCCTTGCAAGCATGTTGGTCATGATCCTTGTAATTGGTGAGAAAATACAACGCTTTCCCTCACTGAGAGAGCCCAGCTTCCTAGACAACTCCTTATTTTTACTTGGTTATCCTAAGTCTAGAATTGCCCAGAGCATAACAGGAATGAATATATTTCTCTTAGCAGAGTCTCTGAGTTCAGATGCTATACAACCTTGATCTCTTCAAACTACATTGAACTACTATTTTCTACAGGCATGGCCAGATATACTTATCCACTGTAGCTCAATTAATGCTACTGCTTATCTTGCCTGTATGTAAGCGTTTCCTCTACAAAATGCTTTCAATGATTACCCTGATGCCACTACCTTCTATACATAACAGCAAGTCAATGAAGGTCCAGTGAATTAAGTTCATGACTTTGGTTAAATAAATTAATCTCTGGCTCAGTTTTCTTCTTTATAGAATGAGCATTATGTAAGTAGATTACATCAGCATGGAATACCTTGGATCCTCTGCTTGTACTGAAAGGAGACTTCAGGTATGACTGATCATTCCATATAAAAGCTGGATGTCGCAGTGTATGCCGGTAATCCTGGCTATGTGGGAGGCTGAGGTAGGAGACTGTAAGTTTGTGCACAGCCTGAGCAATTCAGTAACCCAGCTCAACAAACAAATGAATTTTTAAAACATTTTTTAAAAGCTGGGGATGTTACACAGTGTGCTAAGTCCCTGAGTTCAACCCTTAACACTACCAATAAGCAAACATATCTGACAATATGTTGACACACTTATACAGTCTGTCCTATTAAGATGTTTCAGTTAAGATACCAAGAGGAAAAACCTCTTCCTGGAATCTCATACCAGGGGAAGAACCGCATTTCAATATGGAAAGGCATTAATTGGGCTAAGCACCTGTTAAGATGATGTGTCATTGAAAACTACGGTGACGGGGAATGTCAGAATTTATAAACGTTTACTATAGTGAGATGCATTGCCACTGTTACCCTCAAAATACTCCCCCTTCCTTTGGAGGTCCTTGTGCCGCTGTCCTTGCCGCTTTTGGAAGCAGTTCTGGGAGTGCACTAGTGTGAGGGTCTTTAGGTGCTTTGTGGTGGCTGTCTCTGTATCCTGAATCCAATCAGAATGCCCTACTCTCATGGTCACTTGGACTCTGGGACAAGCAGCTGTCATACAGTGCCAGACCAGGCAATGACATGGATGAAGGCAAACCCTAGTGTCCCCTGGGGCCCCCTGCACACAGCGTGGTGTTCAGCAGTGGCTTTCACCGTACCTTTTACGGTATCTTACAAAGACCCCATCCTAGAAGACATCCAGAATTGCTTCAGAAAATGGCGAAAACAATGGGAAATGCATTCAGAGTGTGGGGGATTAATGGGCATGTGTCTTCTGTGACAGTAAGTATTTACAATGTATAGACATTCCCTGTGTATGTTGGTTATATCTTATATACCCATGCCAGAGCAACTGTGGTTTGCTAAAAGCTTTGTAAAAAGAACACTTGCATGTAAAAGCCCCCCCCCCCCCAATGTGAGAAATGTGGCAACCAGGTGAAAGAAACAAGGTAATTCCAAAAGTCCTAGCTTTCTCTTGGCAGGATTCTGGGAATAACTTGCCAGTTGCTGGCTTCCACAGCCAAGGACCCTGTCTGCTTCGCTCCAGCAGCTGGCAGCAGCCACCTATTGTTTATAAATTTCTGCCTTAGCAGGACGCTCCGCAGAGGGCACTCAGGTCAGCAGGAGGGAGGACTTGGCCAGGGCTCTCCGCGCTCTGTACTGCCTAATGCAGGAAGCCACACAAGAGGGGGACGAGGAAAATTTCCCTGCAAGAAAATACTGATTTTTCAGCTAATGGAAGGTTTAAATCTATAGATGGGTATATCCTCTGAAATAATAAAGTAATGTGAGTAATTGTCCACCCTAATCGTCAAAAGCGATCAATGCGAGCACCGTGCTGGCTCTCCTCTTTTGGCCGGAGCACTGCCCATCTAAGCTGCGTGGTAATGCAGCCCACAGCAGCCTGGATGATTGAAAAAGGCCCCCGCGGGATATTTTCATTTGGAGAACTCAAATATAGGCACAGTGACATCTCTTTTATGGCTTTATTCCTTGGCATTACCTGCTAAGTACCAACGGAAGTGATTTAAAACCAAAATGGACTTTTAATTCTTTTTTTTTTTTTTTTTGACTTTTAATTCTTGAAAGATAGGTTTGCTCCTTTCTGGTCAAAGGCAACAAACATGGCACCTCAGCTGTGGAATCGGTCAGCTGGGATTAACCCCAAGGCATGTTTACAGCAGGCGACTTAGATCCATTTCTAGCTCCCAGAGTTTCAGGGACCTTGTTTAGAAAACACAGTATCCTCTGGCTTACAGGAGAAAAATGGCGTGGTACCCATGTAAAGCAGTGCCTATTACTACAAAAGGTTAGTTATTGTAGATTTCTCTGCCCATGGTGCCCTGAACAACAACCAGAAAGGTTTGAGGCTGATGAATCTGGCCTGGAGTCCCAACCCCGGCAAATTAGATTCTTAAACTTCAGTTTCTTTAATGCCAAGTTAGAAGTGTTTGCGTAACAATCCTGCACACCTCAGTGTGTTACTATACACATAAAACAATGGCCGTGAAGCACAACTGGCGAAGGCGGGCTGAAGCACATGTGCTTTTAGTTCACTCCCTGAGAAACGATACCTGGCACCCCAAGCTTAATGAACAGCAGGACTGCTCACATCATAGCTCCAGCGGATTCAGTTCACGACTGCTGGCTCCAAGGCTGAAATGCACAGAGGAGGACACAGCGGAGGACAGCTGTCCAGCCCACGGTGTTCAGGAAGTGGAGAGGAGGAAATCTCTGGGACCAAGGTGCGCCCATCCAGGTCACATCCCCAGGACTTACCCCTCCCCTCTAACCAGTCACCTGCTAGCAGCATGCACACTGTGGAGTTCATTGGTGGGCAAATCCCATCCACTGTGTCATCGCTTTCCACACGCCAGGATATTGGGAAACTCTTAAGATTTATAGCATTCATTTCATCATCATTATCATCATGCTTTTTTTTTTTCACTGAATGCACAAGTCATAACATTCTGATGTCTTTTCTATTCAGATTTTCTGAGCCCCTCTACCTAATGCATCTTCTGCTCACTGGGGGCCATGTAACTGGTGAGGAAAGTTGCCCCGGGGATAACCTGATGGCAAGTGAAAAGTACAGCCTCATTCTCTAGTATTAACAACTAAAAGACTCCTCGGGCCAGGCAGATAGCTCAGTGGCACACGCATCTGCCAGATAAGTGCAACGTCGTGAGTTCAATCTACAGTACCAAGCAAGAGGGAAAACTAAATGATCCTATAAAGTGAAAGCACCTGATAACTTTTATAATGAATTTCTTTTTCTTGTTTCAGAACTTTTGTTTGTTTATTCACTCATTTTTATGGCCGGCTCAGCTTTCCCTCAGGGCAGGGCTGGCGCAGCATGTGCTGCCGGGGATCGAACTGCGGTCCCTGCAGCCACCTAAGCTTTCCTAAGCAGGCGCTTTAGACCACTGAGCCATCCTGCCGGGCCCAACACCTGATAATGTTTAAACAAGCACTTCACCTTGATGTACCTTAGTAAATGACTAGATCTCACATTTATAGAAAAATATGGGTTACTTTTTGTCCTAAAAGAAACTGTCTTGATAGAGGAGACAACAGCTAAGAAGAAAAACATTAGTGATTCTGTGGGGACATGGGTGACTCTTCCATGGGGACATGGGTGCCCCCACATGGGGACATGGGTAGCCCTTCCATGGGGACATGGGTACTCCCACATGGGGACATGGGTAGCCCTCACATGGGGACATGGGTGCCCTCACATGGGGACATAGGTGACCCTTCCATGAGGACATGGGTGCACTCACATGGGGACATGGGTAACCCTTCCATGCGAAAATGGGTGCCCTCTGATTGGGGAAATGGAAACCCCTTCCATGGTGTCTACTGCCTTTCTCAGGTGAAGGTGCAGTTATGACATTTTGGCATTTGCAACTATTACGCAATAAAAGAAGGACTTTGTAAAGAGGTCTGCAGGCTAACACAGTGTAATAACCAGGCATTTAGCACTGTAATCTTGGCAGGCAAATTAGCCAGGTTTTTTTTTTTTTTTTTTTTTTTTTTTATTGTTAAGACAATTGGCTTAGTGTGCTAAGGAGAAGGGAATATAAACGTGATGCCAACACTCAGGGGTCATTGCTTCTAACCAATGAAAACTGCAAATACCAACTTGTCTTCATTCATTACTATATTCTAAATTCCATACTGAAGCCCTGTCATTGTAATAGTAATTGAGGAAGGTATCAGTTTGAATTGGGCTTACATACTTCCTCTTATGGAAGACCCTTCCTTCCTTCCTTCCTTCCTTCCTTCCTTCCTTCCTTCCTTCCTTCCTTCCTTCCCTCCCTCCCTACCTCCTTCCTTCCTTCCTAAAAGAAAAACCAAAATCTCTGTCTTGGGAAGCCTTTTCCTGAAGTAATTCATGAAAGTGACACTGCAAGTTTCCAGTGAAATTTACACAAAAATCCTGGAGGCAAATCCTTTGCACCCATGAATTTCAAGAAGTTATTCACAACTTTGAAAACTTTTCTCAGAGCCCCAAGAACTGAAACGTTATCATCAGCAGTCACAGATTTAGGACAAGACATGAATTCTTTCCTGTTTGAGTAACATCACCTTGCTAATTTTCTATGTCTGTTGCTCTTTCACTTAAGGAGAGGAGAAAGATACATTAAGAACTAAACAGGGAGCCTGTGGATTTCCTTTTGTTTTACCAGAAGAACCTAAACTAGTAGCTATGACTGGGACTTACTGGGAATTGATATTCCCTAGAAAAGGACGACCCAGCATGAGAGGCCTCAACTTCATAATAGGTTTGAAAAGCTCCTAATAAGAAATGATAGAACCTATTTTTTTTTTTTTTTTTTTTTTTTTTTTGTCTTTTTGAGACAAGAGTCTTGCTATGCAGTTAGAACCTATTTTTCATCTCAGTTTTCCTGGGGAGCAAAGCAAGGCTCAGGAAAACTAATTAACACATCATCAACCTAGTAATTAGCTAGAAAAGGGAGCCGTGGGAGTCAGCCTGACTAAAACGCCTGGGACCCTACAGGAAATCTGACTTCTTTTCATAAGCCAGGAGTCTCCTTTGTAAACTGTGGTTTTGGACCTGAGAGCATGATGAGATGATGTCTGAGACCCCGTCTGGAATAAGCATCCTGGAGATGAAGGCCTCTACAGAGCCCCATCACCCCGGCGTCTGCTGGAGCCGTCAGAGGCAGCACCCGCTCTGCAGCCCTTCTTCTGCAGCGTGCCTCTGCACATGGCACTGCAAGCCCAGAAGCCAATGAAATGGGCCTACCCTGAGGTGCATCCAGGGCTCAGCATGCACCATCCAAAGTGCAGACTGCATTCCAAGCTCTGGTTCCCGGGGTGCCAGGCTTCTGTTCTCATGCAGTGCCAGCCTGTTTTAGAGTCTCTTTGCTGTGCATCGTCCCTAAAGCAGGCTAGGCCTCTTCAGTGAACATGACTGATGGTTTGGCTGCGTGCGTGCGTGCGTGCGTGCGTGTGTGCGTGCGTGTGAGAGAGAGACAGACAGAGACAGAGACAGACAGAGACAGAGATGAAGAGAGACAGAGAGAGACAAAGAGAATTGAAGAGGAGAGGAGGGGAGGGGAGGGGAAGGCAGGGGAGGAGACGAGAGGCAGTGCAGAACTGGCGCTCATGGCCCAAGGTATCTGCATGCACACATGGGCAGGACCAGGAGTCAGCAGAGGAGCTGGGCAGGGACTTGAAGGACATCAAGAACTCTAATTTTAAATCTAGACTTTCAGGTTTAAATAACTATCGCTGTCAGAGAATGGCATGTATTCTATTAATTGCTTTTGTTGGCCCAATTTCCTACTTTCATTTGTTTTCTTTTTGATTTGACTCTGAAAATGTTAAGGTCACAGACATGTTTTGCTTGTGTGAACTGAAGGTTGCCTCTTAGAACTGAATTCACACACACACACACACACACACACACACCACCACCACCACCACCAGCACCACCACCACGCAGAGATTTTTCATGGAAATAAGAATTTCGTATCATTTCTTAAGGAAATCTGGTCACCCCAACCGACATTCTGGATTGCACAATCCATGAGATCAACTGGAGGTGCTCCCCCTGTCGACAGAAGTTTCTATTGCTCCTCATTTCCTGTTTAACATAACACATTCGGCTGCAAATCAAGACAGCCAGCAACTGCTTCCCACGGAGAAGTTCTGTGACCGCTCTTACTGTCCAGTCTTCCTGTCAGCTAGAAGCCAAGACAGGTATCTAAAAGCAAGACTCTGGACCCACAGACACCACGAGTATTAGGTGAATCGCCTCACCCAGTAGGACAATCTGCAGAAATTAACCTTGTTGCACTCGCCTCACGAACCAGTAAGTATGATTTGTGAAAATGAACCTATAACTCCTAGACTCAAGATTCTTCCAAACAAGGACATAAAGTAATGACATGAGTTGGGAGGAAGGGCTCTTTAGCTAGCTAGCTTTTTCCCATTGAGAGCCAGCCAGAGGAGCTGTCTGCTCAGGGGGATCTTCCTCACTGGACCCAGCGAAGACAAGCACCCTTTTTCTATACCCCACCTTCCCCCCCCTAAAAGCCTTGTTGAAAATAACGGATCCAATCAGAATATCATCTGTATCTCCCTACTAGATTCTAAAACGTTAGAAGAAGATAAGTGTTACCTGTTTCCTCATTAGGTACAATCCATTTTTTTGTCTTTTAACTTAGATTAGTTCGTGCCAATATTACATGGTGATGGCGTTTACCTGGGGCAGTGGCAGGCGCCCTTCGCAAGCCTAAACCAATTCCGGTTTCCTCCCTGCTCCTGCCTATTCCCTCAGCCTTTTTTTTTAATTCGTCTTGTTTTTTAATTTTTAATTTCTATTAGTCCATGTTTGTAGAACACAATGATTCCATTCCTTGTGGGGAATTTTACATAGTGAAACCTCCACCGTGACTCTAGTTTCAGTGAAGATGAGAAAACATCAGCATATGAAGTATGAAGGCAAAATTAATTACGACCTCAGCCTCCATTCTTCCCTCCTTCTCCCCATCAGGGATTAATCTTCCGGGTACTGCTCTACATGCTAAAATGCAGAGTATGCACTGCTTCTAATACACTGCTGCTGGGTTAAAGGACTACAGAATGCGGAGATGTCAGACAACAAATCCCAGAGAGAAGCAGAACACAGCTTTCCCTTGCCTATGATTATCATACAAATGGGCTCCTTCTGCATTTAAATTACAATGACAGGGGAAAAAAAATCCTTCACATTTGCTTAAACACAGTGTCCTATACGGAAGGGCAGCTTCCTTACACGGCTGCGCCTGGGTCTCCTCACCATGCCTGCCATATCATGTGTAGAAAATCACAATTGGACAACACCCGCTCCCTTGGAAACTTGGACAGTATCGTGTTGCAAAACATCACAGCGCATGACATTTCTTGAGTTAAAAGCAGAAATCTGTTATCTTTAACCACAGGGAAACGTTATGATAAACAACGTATGGGAGAGAACCTTCCAGACACGTGGCGAGCGGAGTGAGAAATGAGAGAGAGAGAGACAGAGAGAGAGAGAGACAGAGAGAGACAGAGACAGACAGAGACAGAGAGAGACAGAGACAGAGAGAGAGAGAGACAGAGACAGAGACCGAGAGAGGGAGACAGAGAGAGACAGAGGGACAGAGAGACTGAGAGAGAGAAAGAGAGACAGAGACAGACCGAGAGAGACAGAGACAGAGACCGAGAGAGACAGAGAGACAGAGAGAGACAGAGAGGCAGAGAGAGACAGAGAGAGAGGGAGAGAGACAGAGACATATATATATATATATATATATATATATATATATATATATATACAGAGAGAGAGACAGAGAGAGAGAGAGAGTCTCTAAGCAAACTTGTGAATGTGTCTAGGACTGAAAGCTTAATTTCAGAAATGCCCAGGCATGTTCAACTGTCAGTGTGGCTCTCAAGTAAGAGAGGTTATTTTCTGGGCCACATGTCCCCAGGTAGCTGCTTTCACCTACGGCCTGACAGTCATCACTAAACAGGGAGACTCTACATTTAAATACGTGCTGGACAAGGCAACTTCTTGAAGAACCCGGGACACTGGGCAAAGGGCAGTGCTGGTTGTTTTTCAGCTTCCACATTTTCCTGTGTACCTGGCCACCTCTATCTGTGGTAGGCAGCTGCGTTAGAAATATAGGCAGTTGGACCGGGCTGGGCCCTGGAAGGGGCCAGTATGGAAGACAAGGTGGCTTGCAACTGTGGGAGGGGCGGGCGCTCCTGCTGTGGCTGGCGCTCAGGACTAGAGATAAAGCAAATGCAGCCACATACCTGCCTAGGGACAGACGCGGGGACTGCTGGGGACAGACGTGGGGACTGCTGGGGACAGACGCAAACCTGGAGAGGGGAAAGGAGAAAAGAAGGAAAGGATACGGGAGGAAAGACCCTCAAAGACAGTGCAGATCAATGTGCTATTAATTTGTACTGGTTGATCGAAAGGAGAGATTCGTGTTTACATCACTTGGTGAACTTTTCGTGTCTCTGCCTCGTAATCTGAGCAACTCGATTTAATTAACTCTGTCTAAACAACTGTGCTCGTAATCCTATCCATTGGACTGCTGTTTTGTCCCACCACATGCCCACGTTTTGAGCCTCACGTTTTCTGCCTTAGACTTACTTCACCTTGTGCATTTGCTTTATAAAAACCCTTTAAAAAATCAGATTCCTTGGCAACCCACTCAGCTCCCCTTCTGTCCTTCTCTTGGACAGAAGCTTCCTTTCCCTTAATAAATATATCCTGCTCTTAAACTCTATTGTTCCTAAAAGCCATTCCTCAGTTTTAGAGAACAGGACCTTGTCCCAGGTACCTTTGAGGTTGGGAGATTCTCTTTCTAACACCTACTGCTTGTGTTTAAAAATCAAGTCCAAATCTTACTCCCTGTCCCCTGGATTTAGACAACGAATGCTCAGTCTCTGCACAAAGTACAATTTCAGATCCTATGGCTTTTTCAGACTTACTCATTCATGTCATCACTTACTCATTTATTTGGCAAGTTTTTTTGTTTGTTTTTTTTTTTTTTTTTTTTTTTTTTGGTGGGAGGTGGAAGGTCTACAGAGTGTTCAGGGTCTCACTACTAGATCAGACTCCCAGTGATCCACCTGTTTACCACCTCCTCCCAAGAGCTGGGATTATAGGCATGTGCCACTACACCTAGTCTTAGTTGCTGTCTCAGTCGTGGCAGGGGACAGCACGGCAGGCCTGGGGATTGAACCCCTGGCCTCTGTGTCTGCTTGCAGGCACTTTAATCCACTGAGTAATTTGGCCAGCCTGCTCAGCAAATATTAATTAAATAAATACTGCTAGGCAGCTACTGTCCAAGGTAGAACACACAATGATAAACAGACAAAAGTTCAATGGAACTTCTAGTGAAAGCAAAACTGTAATTTTAAGTAACTAAATCATTAATTCACATGCTTTGTTAGATAATGATTTGTACTAAAGAGAGACATGAACACAGAAAGAGCACAGAGGAAAGGAGAATTGTGACATGGAGGGCAGGTTAGGAGGTGACACCCAGGAGACCCAACAAAGGCACCTAGTGGAACAGTCTCAGGAGTACCAAGAAGAGCAGGTTCTGGTACAGTGGCAGTAGGGCCGGCAGCCTTGGGAAGCATGGGACAGGCCTGGAGGGACAAGCAGGGCTAAGAAAATGTCTCCTTAGACACAAGGGAAAGAACAGGGTCTCTGCCTCAGAGACACTGAACTTTGAACATCTGCAAAGCTACGAGCAGCACATATGGTGCGTGGAGCTTGGGGGAGACCTTAACACTGTGTCTGGCACGTGTCAGAACCCACTCGGCAAACGTGGTGGTTTCTCTGTGAGAGAATGTAGCTACACAAACCGCTGTCCATGTGTTGTAGGAAGCTAAGTTAGGTAGAAATAATGCAGGCAGTCAGACAAGGCCTGACCCTCAAGAAGACAGCGCAGAAGAAAACAGACCTTGTATCTGTGAGAGAGACAGGTACTCCCACTGTGGGTGAGATCTAAAGACCAAAGACTGAACAAATGCTCCCTCCGTAGAGATCAACATTGTGATTGATCACCATCTTGAGGAAGCTACGAAGTCACTAATCCAGCTGCTGCTGGCTGGCTAGCAGATAAACTCCTGCTCTGCACTTGTGCCCACTTGCTATGCGACTCGCTTCCCCATTTGTTCCTGGACTGAATCCATTTTACCTGGGCAGTGGTGCTTGTAGCCTTAGTGGCTGACCACAGCTTTGTCCAATCTCATACCCACTTAGTGAGTTCCCAAGCTCTTCGTCATAGACTTGCCTCACCACATGGTTTCACTCTATAAAAATCCCTGGAAGGTTCCCAGGGCAACCTGTTCAGGCCCTTCTTCTGTCCTTTTCTTGGACAGGTGCTTTCTTTCCCCCAGTAAATATATTCTGCTCTTAACCTCCATTTGTTTCTCAAATTCACTACGCGGTTTTAAAGAACACGAACTCGTCCCAGGTACTGCTCAGGTTGGGAGCTTCACTCCCTAAATCACATGGTTGCCTTCACCAGGAGTTTCCTGAGGGCCGAGGCAACCCACTGCTCCTTCCTGGTCCCAGGTAGAAAGCCCTGCAGCTTGGGGGGGAGGTCCCTGGTGTCCTTGTCCAGCCCAAGAATGGTCCTGCCTGGTGAGGGAGGCACCAAGACCCAGCCTGTCATCACCGCCTTAGCTCTTAGCTCAGCTCTCAAGGGTGAGTAGGGTCTTTAGATCGGGGGAGGGGACAGGAGATGGGCACAATCTGGCCCACCACTTTTGACAGGCAGTTACATTAAACTGGTAGTTCTACATCTTTGGACAGGTACCTTCTCCCTATCAGCATCCTTTTAGACATTTGGGCCTTTTCATGTTGAACTACGCACTGCAAAACAAACAGAACCATCTGGGAACTTCCTTCAAGAACTGGTGGCCACTGGACTTTGACCCAGAGGACCGTCCCTAGTGCGTTGGTTTATACTCATGCTTGTCCTGACAATGAAACTAGGATTCAGGCAAAATTAAAAATATAAAGAGGTGGCGGGTCACTGTTCTTATCATAAAAATGATAAGAAGTACAGCAAAACCTTAATAAAAGTCTGTGGGAAACATGCTCTGACAGGCTCGCCTTCTTTCTCTGGTGGAGAGACAGTGTGCTGTTCACTTTGTAGTCCTGGTACCCAGCACGTATCTGACAGCATCACTGCCCTCTGTTGCTTTCTCTTCATACTGTGATGTAAAACTCTAATTCAAATGAATTTTTCCCAAGTTTCCCTTTAGCCTTGTTTTCTCTTGTCATTCAGGTTATTCTAAATCTCCACAGATAAACTGTGGGTGATCTACCATTGTAAAGCACTGCATACATTACAATCGTGACAATTACTGCTGTGTCTTCTATCACCAAAGACCAGCTCATGTATTTCCCTTCTTTTGGAAACTGAAAGGCATTTCCCAAATAACTACCTGCTTTTTACTCCCACATACTAAATCACATTACAGTCAAACAATGACAGTGTTACAATAATAGAACACTCCATGACATTACTTTAGCCCTACCCAAGCCTTTAACCACTAAAACCTATTAAAAAAAAAAAAAAAAAAAAAAAAGTTGATGCTAAAACCTATTGGAAACCTGATGCCACCACTCTCATACTATTTTGGAAACCCAGGGTAAACTAAGTTAAGAACACACGCCACAAGTGACTTCTTTGTGTTCCCACCATCAACACTGGTGAAATCTACGGTGTGGTGGGCGTCGTCACGAGCCACAACCGTTAACAGAACATTGCCTTCCATGCCAAGGCAAGGCCACCCAGAGATGACATTCCAGAAGCAGCACAAACGGCAAATGGAAGTTTACACAAAGGCAAGTGTTCAGTTGCACTTCAGCTATGATTGGATGTCGCACAGGCCCAAGAACCTTTTGCTACAGTGTCTGGAATTCCCTAGGTACATCAGGGACGCATTTTGTCAGCAGCCTGCCTGCTTCATTTCTTGCCTGCCTGCCTACCTGCACTCTTTTCTTCCTTTCTTTCTTTCTTCTTTCTTTCTTTCTTTCTTTCTTTCTTTCTTTCTTTCTTTCTTTCTTTCTTTCTTTCTTTCTTCCTTTCTTCCTTCCTCCCTTCCTTCCATTTCCCTCCCTTCCTCATTCCTTTCTTTCTTCCTTCTATACCCCTCCCTCCCTTCCTTTTTCCTTCCTTCCTTTCTTCTTTCCTTTTCCCTTCCTCCCTCCCTCTTCTACTCAGTCTCCCTCCCTCTTCCTCCCTCCCTCTTTCCTCCCCTCTCTTCCATTGTCCATCATATATATGAAGTCCTGCCTTAAAATAGATATTCACTGTCCTATTTTGCATTTTGGTGCCTAGTAGAGTGTACAGCACCCAGTAGGTGCTCAATAAATAATACCAAATGTTGAGTGAAAGAATGAATACATGGATTGGTAGAAGGACAGGGAAATTATTGGTGGCAGAGAAAAGACCCTTTCCTCACTCAGAATATTCTTATTTCTTTGTGATACAAATGCACACATCTTTTAAAGTATGAACAGCCTAAAAATAACAACAGAATATTTATTTGTTTTTGACTCCTTGTTGCTTCCTTTTGTGCTACAGTTCAGATATTGGAAACTAGAAAATTACATGGGAAGAAAATTAGAAATCACAACAAAGAGAAGTCTCATCTTTCACCTAGCAGGCAGGAGTCTACACAGACCGTGAAAATGTAGCTGTGTGATTAATTACACGGAAAGCTTAGCAACTCCAGCCCCGGTCCGGCAGCACACCCGGCTCTCTGAGGGCCCACGGGCACCAAGCGAGAGCGCTCAGCCTAGGAGCAGGAAGTGAATCGCAAGAGTTTCAATGAAACTAGTGTATTTTACGAGATTTATTCAATAATGGGGTAACCTCACCTTCTTAAAGTAGTTTGTTTTCAGCAGTTCTCCATTATAGGGAGTTATAATCTTGATTCTACCTGCACCTGTCCTTGGGGAGGGACAGCAGCCTCTGATCCCCGCATTGCAGCCACAGGCCCCGGCTACTGGGCATCCTCTCTTCCACTCTGTGGAGGCGTCTTCAAGGTCACCTCTTCAGCCCTGGCTGCGCATCTACTTGCTATCCTAATGCCTTATGCATAGGACCTCTCAGCAGTGGAAAGGCAGCAAAGCAGAGGCACAGCCCCAGAGGAGCGTGGTGTGCTTAGGCCGGGCAGGTCCTGGCGCAAAACGGAGGCATGGACAATTTCTATGCAGCACCAACAGAGCAGACCCCAGAGCATGGGGCAGGCCCTTAGTAAATTTTGAAAGATTCAAAGAGACTTTCCATTCACTTTCCATTTTCAAATGCATTTAGTACAGGGTCTGCAGGGTCTCGCTGTACAGACTGGATTCAGCGATCCTCCTGTTTTCAGCCTTCCAAGAGCTGAGATTACAGGCATGCCCCACCACGCCCAGTCCCAGTCATTCAGTCTCAGTCCCTGTCTCAGTGTGCTCCGATGACAGGGCGGGCATGCCACGCTGATACATTGAAACCTGGTTCCTGCGGCTGCCTACACAGGTGCTTTAGTCCGCTAAACTATCTGGCTGGCCCTGATTCACCTTAAAGTAGTCCAGAAGTATACCTGTTGTGTAGTTTTTAATTTTTGAGGCTCTCCAAGTGTTATACTGCTGTTACTCAGGAGAGCTGGTCCCGTGCAATTCCCCTTTGTGGAGATACAGCTGTGGCTAAAATTCCAAGATGAGATTTCAGGAACAACCTCAGAATTTGTCCTCAAATAAAAAGGTGTTTCCTTTCTCACAGGGAGGTTTTGCTTCATAGTAAACAGCTGGCTAGCTCTTGAGGCCTCGGAAGTTTGTTATTCATTTATGCTACCCTCACACTTGTGAGTAGAATCCAAAACCTCTAAATTATTAAATGAGAGAGGGATGAAAGCCCAACGTGAGTCCCTTACAAGCTGGTGCGACCCAGAAAAGCACTGGCAGAGACCTAGGGAAGCATCTCTGATACTTCTGAATATATGCAGGCAATGTGAACTCACCAACTATATATAAGTTAAGAAGTGAGAATTGGGAGATTCTGGCTATCAGATCCTGCTTCATGCTGAAAGTCATTTCACTAGGCTTTAACAGTTCTTAGATACTGAAATGGTAAAAATGCATCTAAATCTAGTTTTGTAATAAGCCATTTTAATAAATATCCCTGTTTCCTGTTTATGAGCATCGTTTCTTCTGAAGAAAGCATTTCTCATGATGACAGAAAACAATTTGACCAAGTAAAAGTTGAACTATTTAGAAAGTACACAGGTGAGAGAATACATCTTTATAAAACAGGAAATTTTATAGAGGGGAGAAATTTACGTAAGTGGTGGGAGGTAAAATTGGATCTATTCTGCTTGACTACAGCCTCTGCAGTGGTGACAGCGTCAGACAGGGTGCGGTAGCAATGGTTCCACATTCTCTGCCTGTACGGTCTGCCGTGACGTGGCAGATTGGTTTCTTACCTCCTCGTGTACTCAGTGGCTTTCTTTCCTAAAACAACCAACAAATATTACAGCTATTCATTACTGCCAAAAGAGTCCATAAAACTCCTGAAGGCTATTTACTAAATCTCATTTTAAAGCTGTGTTATATTAGAAATATCGGGGAGGTCTAAAAGGGTCCTTGTTTTAATCATTCTTGAAGCCTTTGTGCCTAACACAGTATGAGATATGCAGTTGGGATTCACAGAGCATGAACACAAAGCTGGGCATTGTGGCCCATGCCCATAACCCCTGGTCTTCGGGAGGCTGAGGCAGGAGGATTCCAAATTGTACCATAGCCTGCGCAACTTAGTGACTTAGCAAAGCCCTGTGTCAAAAGATACTACTACTACTACTACTACTAATAATAATAATAATAATAATGATGATGATGATGATGATGATGATGATGATGTTGGAGATAAGTACTATAAAGACTGTCAGTTAAATCCCCAATATTGAAAAAATAAACCATGAACATACTGATTTCCAAAGTATTTAATTGACAAATTGTCATCAATTCTCAAGAAAGAGTTCTTTGTGAGCCATTTCTGCTGAATGGCAAGGATTTGGAATGCATTTAATGGTGGCTATAAGAGTAAACTTTGTTCAGTGCTTCGTGTGTTTACTGGTGCTTTGGAAATTGCATCAACTCCTTTAATCCTCACAGCTATCTAGTGTCCTCCAGGGAGAAACTGAGCGAAGATACCTATTGTCGTTTGGCTAGTATGTGGATGAGGCGACACTCGATGGATTCTGTCTCCCAGGTGCGCTGCTTGGTGAGTCTCATAGGATGGAATTCTGAGAACACAGGTCAACTTCATGCATGCTTAGTTAATAGGCTAGTGATAAGCACAGTGACTAAGACAAAATTACTGATTTTGAACAGAACCGTTGACAAATTTCCTCACAGAATACTATGGTTAACATGTAAGGTGGCCAGCACTACTAATTAATAAAAAGACTGAGGTTTATTTGCGAGTGCAGTGCTATTTCAGGTCACAATTCACAGAGTTTCACAAATACAAGATGAAACGTGATGCTTAATCTCCAAGAAACGCGAGTGGCAAGTCGTAGCGACATCACGACTTCCAGGAAGATGCGCCTCCCTGGTCCCTCTAGGCACCAACTCTCTGAGGGTCTCTGTGGTCTTTAGCGTGTGTGCTGCTCCTCCAATATGTGAGAGCTCTTCTTTGTTGAGTCTCTTTCCTGCCTTTCCACACGAACCATCTTTTTGCTAATGTAGAGAGTCCTCCTGGAAACTGCGATGGTAAAATGACATGTATGTCAGCACTAAAGGATATATCAGATAATGCAGGGCTGCAAACATAGCTGACTGCAGTGCATGGTGACACCTGCAGTGGACCTGGAACATCTTCTGCACCAAGCTTAGCAGACTCCATCAGTCTTTTTGTCTGTGGATCCAACAGTCAGTTGCTTCAAGTATGCAGACAATCTAGGTTTTCAAGTTTCCAACTCCTCCACCCCACGGCCATGGCAAGATGATCTCTGAATAACAGGGTCACAGTCCTAGTATAATCTTGGGGCCAATGTCCCCTTTCAATCCAACTGGCTTTGGTAAGGAAGGAAGAGGCTGGCAGTGCTGGGGAAGAGGGGTGCTGCTGTGGTGTCTTCTCTCTGAAGTTTCAAGCCACAAAGCTTGTTTTTACCACATGCTGAGAAGATCTTCACATTTTACATTCACCTTGCTCCAAGATACCACGGCACGATTAAATGTCTCTCCATCGGTACCCTCGCCTTCAATGCTACTGTCACTTAGACTGATTAACTGTACTTCTGCACTGCTTCTGCAATCAATCTCCTTCCCTCCTTCCCTTCAGGGCCCCTGTCACTATCAAGACAATGAATGAGAAGTACAGATGGTTACAGGACGCTCAATGGCAAATAAATATGATCCCTCACGTCAGCTCCCCATGGTGCTAGCTTCCAGTGGATGACAAGCTGGGCAGAAGAGCACAGCCTCTTGCAATCAATTAACGGCGTCTGCCAGTGGGAACAGGAAATGGGGCAGGGTCAGGGATGGATGTCTTTGAGGGTTGTTTCAAGTTCTTCATTTATAGGCAAATCCATTAACATTTGAGTAATTCATGGCAGGGACTGGTCTGAAACCTGTGGATTAATCCACCTGTTCCTCCTAGTACTCAGTTCAAACCATCATGCTGTTTACTCTCTGGTAAGCAGAAGCATCTAAGATAAAAAGAGAAGTTTCTAGAAGCTAGAAAGTTAGCTCCCTCTTTAGGTCCACCATATTTGATAAGCACACCTTATTTAGATGACCACACACATAGAGAAGCCAATAGGGTAGTTTTTTTTGTTTTGTTTTGATTTTTTTTAATATATTTGGTACAAGGTCTCACTGAGCAGCTCAGACTAACAGTGATCTGTGGGAGCCCAAACTGCTGGCATCCATTTTGTAATGACATCATCATCTTGCGACAGCCTCATCTCATGACAGCCTCTAGTTCGGTGGTCTATTTTCCTACCCCCTGCTATTTTCCCATAAATCACGTGCTCATAAGTCCCTCCCCTGTTGTCTTGGATAGCTGCTGACGTGTTTCCGGGTCACCCGCTGTTGCCTTGGATACCTGCTTACGTGTTTCTGGGTTGCCACCATTGCCTAGGATACATGTGATGTCACAGGCGGAAATTACCTCATTCCCGCACCCTGTATATATACGTGAGTGCCTTTTTGAATAAATGAGACTTGATCAGAATCCTGTCTTGTCTCCATTTCTCGTGTCCCTTGTCCCATTTTTCCCCTATAATCCCCACTCTCCCACTAGGACCCACGCTGATTGCTCACTGGTCGATAGAGACAGTGATCCTCCAGCTTTCATCCTCCCCAGTGCTAGGATTGTAAGCCTGTGTCACCACACCCAATCTCGGTGGCTCACTTAATGCACCCAGGGGCTGAGCTGGTCCAACATGTGGTACCTGCGGTGCTGAGGAACAAACCCCTGCCCGTGCATTTGCCTAAGCAGGTGCTTAGTCTACGGAGCTATCGCGCTGGCCCCAGAGTCCTAATCTTCAAAAGTGAGCCTACCAAACTTGTAAAATGTTATACTTATTCACAGCTTGAAATACGAACTGCTTAAGGCCTTAATCATTCGATAGGATACGACAGTGTAGATCTGGTGCACATTCGTGTTTTTCCTTAACATTTAGCATTTTTGAGAATATGTCATACTACATGCCAATGCTCTTTTAAGGTACTCCATATATTGTTCATTATATCGTAATAGAAAGCCAATTTCTAAGTTACTTTAATTTTTCTCATTTCCATGGAGGAAAGGCACACCGGGAGGTTACGTGGTTTACTTAATGTTCTACGGCTATCAAGTGGTAGGACGGGCATTCAAACCCACGGTGCCCGATTCTAGTACATAAGTGCTAATGTGGCCGCCTCCCTTCCCAGGATTGCCAAGCTGTGCCTACGCGTGGCAAAGCATAAATCAAAGATTTGCCGTTTTGCTAGCGAATTATGAGACTGCTACCAGTACTCCTCACACACTGGTTTTGTCCTTTTCTTGTTAAAGTTCTCACTGCTCTTTTAGAATAATCTACCTCAACATGAATAGAATTTATATATATTTAAAATACATATAATTTTTATAAGGATCTCAAAAAGCTAAGAACAAAGTCATTCAAAACCGACAGAAGCTGGGCGTGGTGGCTCACGCCTGTAATCCTAGCACTTGGGAGGCTGAGGCAGGAGGATCGGTGCGAGTTCGAGACCAGCCTGGGCTACAAAAGTGAGCTCAAGGCCAGCCTCAACTGCATAGTGAGACCCTGTCTCAAAAAGACAAAAAAAAAAAAAAAAAAAAAAACCGACAGAAAACGACAGGATGAGGACTGTATAGGTAGCTCCGTGGCCGAAGCACCTGCTTGGGCAAGCTCAAGGACCAGTGTTCTGTCTGTGCACCACAGGTACCAAATGCTGCACTGGCCCCGCCCCTGGGCCACCGAGAGCCGTGTGGTGGTGCAAGCCCATAATCCCAGCACTGGGGAGCCTGAAAACAGGAGAATCACCTCAAGTCCAAGCTGGCTGGTGACACCTAGTGCCAAGTACATTTTAAAAACGTATGAAAGAAAGAAAAGAAGATGACAGGACCAGCAAATAAAGTGGGAACACAAAACGTGAACTTCAAATTCATCAATGATGAAACTGTACTTTACTCCGCTTTAAGGGTTCAGGTAGCAAATTTTAGGTTTTGTTTTTAGAGGTGCTTCCAGGGAATGGCTTTGCCAGATGGAGAAAGAGCAAGAAGATTCAACCCCTGGGGAGATTCTAATTTAGGAAACAGACTGAACAGCAGTCAGCAGCAGCTTCCTGTGACCTTGCAGCCTTACCTAGCACCCCTTGGGCGTGACAGGAGCGCCACGCAAGCATGGCGTTCCCAAAGTTCCGAAAGGGTCACAGTAATCTGGTGCCGCACAACTCTCTGATGAAACCTTCAGCCCTTTCAGAGCTGTCCTTATAAGTCACTAAATTCAGCTGGTCACAAGTGCTACAAAACGAACAACAAACACGAAACTGTCAAGTTGTGGTGAGCACTAAGTAGAAAAAACTGCTACCCAGACATCTGGTCTTCTTAAAAAGCCCTGTCCTAGAAGAGGCCTCAAATTGCCCCTCAAGGGCTGATATAACAAACATCTGCAAATCTGGTGCCTCAGAAAAGCAGAAACTTGTGCTGGGCACAGTGGCATACACTTGAATGCCAACACTCAGAAGTGGAGGCCAGAGGATCTTCATTAGTCTGGTCAGTTCAGGTTACAGAGTGAGGTTCTATCTTGGGAAAGTAAACCAAAACAAAACCTTCACAGAACTGTAATATCACTCCATTCTGTAGGATGAAAGTCCCCAACTCTCAGCCAGAGGCCATACCTTTCCCAGACTTTTCTGAGTCTCTGGTGCTGGAGGTGACACCTGGTTTTCCCTGGCTCATGGCACCATCATTCAAGTCTCCGTCTCATTCTAGTCTCTGCCTGTGTTTTTCAAGGCCGTCATGCCGGCTCAGAACATGGTACACTCAACTGGAGCACGCTGACATGCTGAAGCCATTCGAGAAAATCACAGAAGCAAATAGGCCCGCGTGTCTCTGTTCTGAAATCTTGCAGGTGCCAGGCGTCCTGCCCTGAAGGGTAGAAACGTCCCCCCAAACAGCCAGGATGAACACAAGCAACCCAGCTTGGGAAATTCCATGTTCATCACCACTGGATTCCACTTTCCTCAGGTCCAGTCATCATTTCTGCACCATTGCCGTCCGCTCTTTAGCTACACAGACTTCCTGTGTGTATGAGTCTTTTTTTTTTTCTGAAGGTTCCCTTGTCACATAAAATTTTAGTTAACCCAGACATCTGAAGTTCCAGCACTCTGAGAGACTGAGAGAACAGTTCAAGCCCAACATGGTCCGCTAAGCGACTTACTGAGTCTCTGTCTCAAAACAAAGAGTAAAAAGGGCTAAGGATGTAGCTCAGTGTGGGGGTCTGTCTTTACTTTTATTTACTTTCTTTTTAATGTATGTATTTGGTATAGGGTCTCACTATGCAGTTCAGACTCCGTTTCAGCCTCTCCAGTGCTGGGATTATGGGTGTGCACTGTTGCACACAGTTTCAATCTCTGGTATCACACACACACACACACACACACACACACACACTCACACTCACAAATAAAACCCCACAGCTTTAGTTCAATACATGTGTATGCTTTTCTCTTCTTTCCTTGCATTTCATTAAGAGGAGTCTCAGGTATGAATTTTAGAACAGATGAAGAAAATGCATTGCCTCTTTCTCCTCTACGCTGTCTTCTCTCGGTGACTAAACTTCCTCCCCTTATGAGGACACCAGTCACTAAACCAGGGCCCAGTATAACCTTACTTTAAGTTGATTACATCTGCAAAGATCCAATTTCCAAATCAGGCCGCATTTCCAGGTGTGGTGTAGTGGGGAGGACTCAAGCTTACCTTTTGGGGGATACAGCTGTACCCCTGACATGCCTATTAAACAAAGAGTATGCACACATTCACCTGAAAGACATCCCTGGCCTCTGAAGCCTCAGAATTATGAATGCATGCTTTGAGTTTTCTCAGGCTTTTCACATTTAATAGCATTTGCCTTTCGCATTAAGTTCACTAATTAGACCAGCAGGGACCAGCGGGGTGCCTGTGAGGAGCCAGCTGTGTCCAAGGGTCGGGGTTCTTCTAAGAAACAAGCTGGACCAGGAGCATGACCCCATGATAGGGGCACTGAGAGATAGGTGTTCGGAGGCCAGGGCCCTCTTCCCACCTTCCCTTCATGCCTAGGAAGGAGCAGGTCCAAAGCCAGGCTGTGGCTAAAAGGCTCCCTCACAGTGCTCTCCAAGAACTGAGAGATGGGTGGTGGTTTCAATTAAAATCCGCTGTTTCTCACAGAAGAATGTAATAAACCAATGCTGTAAATTATAGCTGTGGAAATAATGCCCAGGTAGAAGAAATAAAAATAAATTTATCACCTTAATCAATCTCTTTTTCATACGCCAATACAACTCCATCATGGAATTGACTTTTCTGGCCGCATCTCCCTCCCAAATAGTTCTCAGTAATTCCCAACCCCAGCCCCAGCCCCTCCCCCACAGTCTGAGCTGAGGATGGGCTCTGGAAGGTGTCCCCTCCCTTCCTCTTCTCTCTGGACCAGCAGGACAGGAGCAGTGTGGAGCAGCGTCCTTGGCCTTGTGAAGGGACAGAACTCAGCAGCCAGGGAGCCACGGGAGCCGTGGAGCCATGGTGCACCGGGCGCTCTCCTGGCCCTCACACCACATCTTTTCTCTCACACTCTCACTGTTGGACTTCTGCCTGCCAGCTTCTCTCTTGTTTGCACCAAAGCGCCCTATTCCTAGAATTCAGCTTTATAAAGAAATAGCACCATTGTCTTAACCATCTTCTGTGTATAAATGCATGGTTTTGCTCCTCCAAATATAGGAATGTAGAATGGTGGTTACCAGAAGCCGGGTCCCAGAGATGCTTAGCTTGCTCAATAATACAGGCTTTCACAAAAATTTACATGTGTGTAATATAATGACTGTTAATTATCTTTCCTTAACCAAGCCACAAGATATACGCATATCAAAACATCACCTTGTGCATCACAAATAAGTACAGTTTTTTTTTTTTTTTAGAATTTTATTTTATTTTATTTTATTTTTTGTTCTTGTTTCAGAACTTTTGTTTGCTTATTTATTTATTTTTATGGCCAGCTCAGCCTGCCCTGAGCGCAGGGCTGGCACAGCATGTGGTGCTGGGGATCGAACCATGGTCCCTGCAGCCGCCCAAGCTTTCCTAAGCAGGTGCTTTAGACCACTGAGCCATCCTGCCGGGCCCCTACAGTTCTTGCCAATAAAATAAAAAATAGTCCCAATTTAAAATATTAAAACCCCATCTACTTAAAAAAAAAAAAAAAAAAAAAAAACAAAGAAAAGAAATAGCACCTAGGAATCTTTTCCAAGTTAGTAACTGTGCTGACTCAAAGATTTAAATCTCTTTCTCACAGATGGAGTAAGAGGAACAGTACAGCCTCATTAGCATCCTGCCCTTCAGGACTTGTGTTTATTTGGGGGTGATGTCACTTCCTACTATGAATGGTGGTACCAGCCTCTTCTCAACTGGAGTCTTCAGAGCTCTATGATGTTTGCAAAGATGGTGATGAGGATGCTGATCTGAATCCCCAGGAGCCAGCTGTTCCCTGGTGTTCCTAAATGAGTGCTATAGAACCACTAGGGGTATCAAAGGCCTCTCAGAGCCTTACTTTGCATACAGGACTTCAGAATCCCTAGTAGAGGTCAAAAGGACCCTTCCCCCTTTCCACCTACATTTATTCCAGGCACCAAACATTCCAAATACTTAATCATCAGAAGGCTGACAAGCAGGAGCAGGATTTGGAACTGCCTAAGCATCTCAAGGGAATAAACCCTTAAACTCTCAAAATAATCTCTTCATGATGTTTTCTGGCAGAAAGCAGCTTCAAACCGACTCCAGTGAGAATTTTGTTGCCAGCCAAATCCTCTTCAAATGCTAAGAATTGAGAGAAAGATAACTTCATACACATTATGTTTGAAGCATTCTTATTGCTCATTCTGTTTTTCTCTATTGCATTTGATTCCAATTCTTCACAAGATCCTTAAAATAGAGGAGCCTGGAGTTAGAGGGATAGCTTCATTTCTTCATTTCACTGCATCTTACTTTATTATTAATAATATGGATACATATATTAGATACACATTTATAAAAATCAATACCATCCTGCCTCTAAGTCCAGTATTTGTTTTGTAGGGTACTGTATAAGAGGTCGTGCAGAATAGGGCCCTGGGATGGTGAGACAGCTCAGCTGACTGAGTGCCTACTTAGGCAAGCCCAGGGACCTGGGTTCATTCTCTGTGGTACCACATGCTGCACCAGCCCCGCCCCCAGGTACCCTTAGCTGGTGAGCAATTCTGGGTGAGGTGGCACATACCTGCAATCCCAGCACTGGGATTCTGAAAACAGGAGGATCACTGTGAGTCTGAGCTACATTGTGAGACCCTATAAATAAATAGGGTCTTATAAAATAGTCCATATTAAGATGGGGCCAACCCCCTTCCTAAGGGATACTTAATGTCTTGAGCTATTTTCTTTGTGACAAGTAGGTACCAGTTTGCCTCTGGCAGCATAGAGGCCAGGGACACTGCAAAACACCTTAAAATTCACAAGACAGAAAAAAGAGAAATTATCTGACAGAAGCGTATGACCTCAGTGCTGAAGGGCTCTGGAATGAGTACTTGCATTACCAACAAGATCCAAATAGAACCAAACCACAGAAGGGAAGAGCCAGAGCCCGCTCCAAGACAGAACACACCTCCCTGGCTGGATGGCTTGTGGAGGCCAGGCCCTCCGACCCTAAAGAGCGCCATCCCCTCCCCCAAGCCACTCATGAGTGGATCCCATGAGGAAACACACAGGCTCCCCGCAGGACAGAAGGTCAGTGCAGATAAGCTCCCCGGTCCTTGCACATCTGCAGCCCACCCACGTGGATGGATGCAAAGGTCACTGCTGAATTTAAATAACCTTATGTGATAAATCTGCATGAGCTCTGTGTGTTCCACTGGATTTGTTGGATTAAATGAACACAATTTAATGTTCTATAGGACAAGGCTTCCTTTCATGGCTGAAAGGAGGAGCCAGGGCGATTTACAGTTTCCTACGCACTCATTCACTCCATTATCTGCTTGGTGCCCACGACTTATGAATATCAAGTCATCACCAGCAGCCATTTCTACCACTGAGGAGAATTTAGCTTTCCACGAGGAAGGGCCTGGTGTCAGGAAGGAATGAGGAATAGGCGGCAGTAACAAAAGATGTCTACAATCTTCCCTCAGAACGAGAAAAAGCTATTGTTCGCATGCTTGTCCATCACCATCATTTCTTTGAAATCTCTGTAGATCCAGAAAGCAAGATTTTCTTTCTCAGTTCCTGGAAAGGATGGCTCTGTAAGCAGATTACTAAGAAACAGAGCTGTGTGTAAACAAAGGGCTTAGCCTCCTCTCTAGACGGAATTATTTTGGACTCTTATGAACTATTTCATAAACGATGATATGTGAAAGGTGAGTAGTGTTGCTTATTCACTGAAGGCAGACTGAACTGCGCCTAGTAAAAAATTATTCTTCGTTCTCTGTATTTGGAAATAGTACAATACAAGTATGTCCAAACTTGCAACCTGATTTTTTTTTATCACCCACTAATTTTAGGAATCTATCTGATGTTTTACTCATGATAACTTGAGACAGGTTCTTATTTTTTTCTGTATTTTATAAAATATGAAACATAAGCAGGAAACATGGAATAAATTAAAGTGATTTGGAAAGTAGGTCAAGAATACACTTTGAATTCAGTCAGTTCTCAAAATACCTGGGTGAGTGTTGGGGCCATCTACCAGGCTGACTACTTTTTCACCAGAACCAGGGCACCTCTTGGGTTCTCCTTAGGTAACTGAACTCCAGACCCTGCTCTCTGGCTCCACAGTGTGGTAGCTGTAGAATTACTGGCAAACCTGTTCCAAATGCAAATCTCCAGGCTCCAGCGTGGGAATCTGCACTCCACCAAACCCTCAGGGTGGTTATCAGGCTAAAGCTAGCTAGGATGTGTGCTCTGCCCTCACTAGCATGAACGCTTACCTATTATGTCACACAACTCAGACCAAAGGGACAGGTGATGTTCTTTGGACACAATATTTAATAAGCTATGTCTTTCTGTTTTAATAGGAGAAAAGTCTACAGCCAAAACAATGGATACCCCATCCCCACCAAAAACAAAACAAACAAAACAATGGATACACCTAATTTAGGGGAGGTTAGAGAGGTGCTCCTGCAGCAGATGCTCTTGAAGATTTCTTCCTTTGTAATGACCTGGGCTGCAGGTGGGATCCAGGCAGCCAATCAACATCCATCCACACAAGTGTACTTGATTCAGGGTTATTCCAAGGTGCTCATGGGAAGCAACAGAAGCTGAGCTCTGCCATCACTAAAGCACAGGTGGTGCTGCCAGGGAATAGCGAGAGCCAGAGACAGAGAACAAGAGAGAGCGAGAGAGGAAGAGAGCGAGAGAACAAGAGCGAGAGAGAGCAAGAGAGCGAGCAAGAGCGAGAGTGAACGAGAGCGAGAGATGAGCGAGAGCGAGAGCGAATGAGAGAGAAACAGCAAGCGAGAACCAGAGAGGAGGGAGAGAGAGAGAGAGAGAGAGAGAGAGAGAGAGAGAGAGAGAGAGAGAGAGAGAGAGCAACTGGAGAGAGGAATTAGGAAGTTTATGCCCTGATAAGGATCCTCAGAAGATCTGGATTAAGGGAGAATCCTTTTAAACACAGATGCTCAACACAGAATATGCTAATCCTAGATTATGCTTAAGGGAGAAAAAAAAAATAAAAGAATAAGCGAACTTTCTTTTGCGTGTCTTTTTCTCCGACATATCTTTTTTTGAGTGAACCACTCAAGAAGCAAAAATAAAACAAGATTCTCTAAAACCTGATTATCAGTCGCTCCCTGCAAAGGAAAATAATGCATGCGTTTAGTCCTCATTATTTTAGGCCATCCCAGACATGCGTGGCTCTTCAGATTTCTTTCTTACTGATATCAAACCTGTCCAACCCTTCCAACAGCAGCCAAGGGACTTTTAGCCTCGCCTTACCTGGTCACTGCTTCCGGGGTGTCATCTGGTTTCTCGCTCCGCAGATCACCCCAGGTGGTAGGCCTCACACCGGAAGCTCCTCCCGCTACATAGCTCTCCCTGCTGTGTCACCCTTTCGCTGCCCACAGCCTACAGATTTAGAGAATCTCTTTCTATGCAACTTGCAGTTGCCCCATTAATAGAGTAGATGCACAATGGCCTGTCTTCCCATGAGACCACATTTCCTAATGTAGAAACTGACTTCTTCGCGCCCCTTCCTCAGGGCCAACACCATGACGGGCAGCATTACACGGCACACTTCATAAAACGTGTTCCAAGACGAGGGGCCGACGGCGACTGACTGCCTTTCACAGACGACAGTCAGTGGAGTCCTCAAGCAACGTACTCGCAATTTAGAGAAAGACAACGATAGCACCAAGCTCTCCAGCGGGCGCTACTAAGCACCAGCCTGCTGGTTTTGTGCTAGGCAGTTTCCTTACTGGAAATAGGACTACAATAAACATTTTGCACCTTCTGCCTCTGTTCTCCGCCTGGGTCTGCGTGGCCAATGAGTGGCCAGCTTGCATGGCTTCACATGCTAGAAAAAAACGAAGTTCCCATTGGCCCAAAGAGACTTGACTATCAGCCCGCTGGCCTCTCCTCTTCATATGAGTGGGTAGACCTCCTAAAGTACACACCAGCAAGGGGTCTGCATTTGGGTGGACTCAACTCCTTAGCCTGGTATTAATTAAGAGATCTTTGTGAAGGACAGAAAGGATCTTACAATATTACAGCTTTTATTTTTCTTAAGTCACAAGAATTACTGAAGAAAGTACAGACTCCTTTTTCTACATGATTCTGGGTCTGGAAAAAAAAAAAAAAGTACAGACTCCTTTTTCTACATGATTCTGGGTCTGGAAAAAAAAAAAAAAAAAAAAGCCAAGCAGTTCTTTGGGTAGGAAATGGAGTGTTCAATAGAGACATCTCTTCATTTTGGTTTGGAGACATTTTTTATCTGCTAAAACTGTGGACCATAAGTATTGACATAATCTGAGCTCACATTAATCATTTTAATCTTTATTCATTATGTACTACACTGCCAAAACAAAACAAAGCTTTATAAATTGCAGCTCTACCACAGGGAAAGAAATAAGAGGTCAGTTTTCTGGAGGCATCAACCAGTTGAAAATAAATCTAAGCATAAATCTTTCTTAAATACACTAATTAGCTATATCTCTTGCTTCATCACTGAAAAATGTGATGTTATTATAATTCTTTGACATAAGAACTTTCCAGTGGTACCATGAAATACTGGAAATTAAAGATACTATTGGAGAGGTCACTGGGCTCTGCAGGTAGCAGGATTCCTGGGGAGACAATGGTGAACAAGGACTTCACCAAGCTAGCAGTTCTGTGCTCAGAGAGACTTGGTAGGGAGCTACGTGGTGGAGCATAGAGCTTGCATACCAAAGGCCCCAACTGAATCCCTAGGTTTCCAAGGGTAAAAGGAAAGGGAAGGAAAAGACTTTCATACGTGATTCTTTTAGAACTCTGTAGCTCACCAAGGGATTTAGTATGTATCACGATATTCTGTTTCAAGAGCAACCCCTACAGAGTAAGCAAGGTCTTTCCCACTTTCCAGTAAGAGACCAAGGGCCATAGCGATCACATGGCATGTTGTAATTAGGGCGGAGCAAACAGAATAGAGTATTAATATTTGGGATCTCGCCGTGTTAGGCACTATGTTATACTTCACACAAGGACTCCGGACCCCCTTGCACCAGTCTTTCCTAAGTAAATACTGAATTTCCAAGGCTCAGCAGCTTGACCAAGGTTAACAAGTGCCGTAGCCAGGACTATCCAGTTCAGTGTGTTTGCCCTATTGTGGTTGAGGTGTTTCCTAGTTAGGGAGTACACTGCAATCTAGGATTTCTTTTGTTTTTTCCTTGTTTTCATTTTTGCTACTAGGAAGCGAGCCAGGGCCTTGCAATTGCTGGGCAGGCACTGCCCAGCTGAGCCCCGCCCCCAGCCCCGCTCTCGGGCGCTCTAACCCTAATGTCACCTCTTCCATGCAGTCTTTCTGAGCATCACCATCTCTAGCCCCACACAGAGCAAGGTTCCCCTCCTACAACTACTGCACTGCTTCGCTATATTGTAAGTGTTTCTTTATTCCATTAATTTCATACTACTTTGGGTTCTGGACAAACTGGGTCACATCTTCAGTTTATGACTGCTTCTTAGATCTTATCAGAAAATAAATACGTCCAATAAATACTTAGTAATTGACCAGATGGATTAAAAAAAAAAGTATTTTCTGATGATGCATTTGAAAGTTCCAAAGTGTACTGTATTATACAATTTTAGAGTATTATATAAGTAAGACAAAATGCTACTCCTGGCTCAAATGCTCTTTAAGAATCTACTGCAGTAATGGAGGAATTGCAAATATGATCAAGGCTCCTTATTACATGATATATGCCAAACAGTGACAACACAGGAGTTCACATTCCAAAGTAAAGTTGATTTCAGATAGCTTTAGTATGTCAACATACATCTTCTCAGCACATATTGTGTGATCTGATTCTTCACATCCAATCCAAATTCTTACTTTAAGAGCATTTCTTTTTGGTGGGTTTTTATTTTTAATTTTAAGTCTTAAGCTCAGGAATTGAATAAAGGAGACGGACTCTTCTGCAGTTTCTTTTAAATTAAAAAGAGGATTTTGAGGGAGGGGCCCAGGATTAATGACTCAAGGAACAAGATGAAGGGCAGACAGAGGCTGGCCCAGTGTTTCAGACTCCACTGGCCTGTGGGCTGCAAGGACATCGGTGCCCGCAAGCTCCTTACTGGCATTTTAAACATCTTTAATCTCATTCCTTTCTCCCTCTTTTTCTTCCCCCTACCTTTATACTTACATTTGCAAAATGTTTCAATTCATCAATCTCCACGTTCCACAGAGCTCCTTGCATAGCAGGAGAATGAGTCAGAGTGAGCATCCTGGAAGCTTAAGGGGTTCCC
This sequence comes from Myocastor coypus, assembly GCA_004027025.1. NCBI lineage: Eukaryota > Metazoa > Chordata > Mammalia > Rodentia > Myocastoridae > Myocastor > Myocastor coypus. Next base: position 35,663 of record PVJA010000343.1, on the reverse strand, counting down.
CAAGGGGTGCCAAGGCAGCTTCCCACACTGAGCACAGCCCTGGCAAGCTGGGCCAGGGCCCATCCTCTCTGGGACCTCAGACACTGCCAGCAGTTGACCACCTTGCTTTCTAATGAAACCTAGGTCAAATCCCGAGTCAGCACAATAGGGATGCAGCAGTCTGCACAACAGAACGACTGACACTCCTGTAATTTCAGAAAATAAGGTTTCCAAAATTCTGGCATTGTCTTCAAATTATGTCAAGAAGAACTGACATTTATAGAATGTTTGAGGTCAGCTGTATGTTTGTATATTAACAAATAAAGGCCAGAGAAGTAGCTATCAACTCTAGCAGTACTTCAGCAGCAAAGCTGATGTCCAGGCCAACAATAATCAACTGAGCCTTTGGTTAGTATCAGCTTGCTTTTTCATATTAATATTAGCCTAAATTTCAATGAATGAAATCCCCATCCACCAAACTTTCAACAAATGTTCTACTATTTTCAGATCTAATCTGACAAATCAAAGGAAAGCAGAAGAATATCATATTCCCTCTGTAAAGACTCTCTCCAGGATAGGCCCTTCACTTAGAATGCATTTAGCCCAACTCTGTACCTGCTTCTGATTCTTGGGACAATTAATCAAGTTTCTACAGTAATCTTTAGAAATATTGTGATAAAAAGGTCCAAAAACTAAAACTTTGCATACTTTACGTAAAGAATAAAACACCAGAATTTATTTCGAACATTGATACTTCATTGATAGTACAGGGATTTAAAAATACCTGAAGTTTATAGACAAGCCTTTAATGAGATCATTCACAACACAAGGGGGTACAGACAAAGCAGGGAGAAATTTCTAGAAGTGGAGACCAGACGAAGCCAGCTCACCCAAAGAACTCAGCATGGTCAATCTACTCTCCCAAGAATGAGACAAAGGGAGGATAGCTACCAGAATGGCCAAGGAACCACACCGTATTATTACGAGGAACGTATGTGTAGGTTTTCAGCTTCTGATTTCTGTTAGAGCAGTTCACATCCATGCTAAGTGAAATTACAACACATCAAGCAGATAGGAGAAACACTCCCCACAAACTGTCCCCAGAAAGGTTGACATAGTTCTCTACACAGCTAAATAAACTGGTAGAGCAAAGGTCACGGCAATGCACTTAAACTTCAAAGCTTGCCTAGCTTTCTTCAAATAAATAAATAAATAAACAAGCAAATAAACAAAAGAATTTCCCTTACCTGTTTTGATATTGATGGCAAAAAAGTTCTGTGGATTCCCACTTGTAATCCTGTAGGTCAGTTTTTCATTGGAGCTGGAGTCAGGGTCTTCAGCTTGGATCTGAATGACAGATACATCCTTGGGTGAATTTTCCATGACAACGGGATAATAAATTGGTTCTGAGGTCAAGGGGGCATTGTCATTCACATCTTCAATTTCAATGTAGACCTCAATGGTGGAATAGAGAGGAACAACGCCCCTGTCTGTGGCATATACTGTCAGCCAGTAGGACCCTGTTGTTTCCCGGTCAAGAATGTCTGCAGCAGTGATGACCCCTACGAGAGAGAAGGGAGACAGCATGACAGCTACGGTGGGGTACAAGGCACTAAGTCAGTCATCCCAAATTCCAAAGGGCTGCACTGAACAGTCTTGCCATATGCGGAAAAAGGCATTATGTGAAAGGAAACTAAGATCCTTCTGTTTGCTAAGAAAATGGTTCCTCCAAAGGGCTACACTAGTTTACTCACAAATCTTTCCTCTGAATTTTGAAGCCAAATGAGTCACATATACATACACAAATGAGTACACGCGCATGGGTGCACACACACACACACACACACACACACACACACACACACACATACACACACACACAGACACTTCAAGGAAGAGAGCAGGTGGAGAAAGCGGGTGGGGTGGGGTGGGGCCAAGGGTCAGCGATCACAGCACTTCCCGTAGCACAGGAAATGAGTGCATAGCGATTCACTATCTCCATGTGACCCACTACGGATTTGATTTCCTAAACAGCAAAAAGCTCTTCTAGAGCACACTTACTCTTCCTGCGCAAGCTCTCTACCACACAACAGCTGTATGGAAAGTCCTAGATAAAGCCTGATATACTCTAATGGACGCTCACAGGTACTCAAGGGAGAGGGACACGAAACGCCCCATTGGCTCCCTCACCCATTTCCCACTTTGTAGTGCCACCAATCAGGTGTCTGTCTGAAGGGTCAAGGGAAAATAATGTTTCTGTCCTTCTTTTCAGCCTTCATCCAAATCACCACACTGCAGAAACTTACCACAGAGATAGAGACTGATAAGCAATGTCCATCAGGATGGAAAATTCTGGGTTCAGTTTATGAAATCTTTAAAAGCGGTCAGGACACTTAGCAAGGTGTGAAATTCATGTAAATTCTTATAGTATAAAAGTCTTCAGTGAAAAGTGTCCTAGCTTTCTGAATTTCTACTGTACTTTTACATCAATTTAGCACCCAAGCTGGCCCACACACCAGGCAAATTGCTAAGATTAGCAACTCGCATGGAAGGAAAACCTTTGTCCAGAGGGCATTCTCCACCCTGGAATACTCAAAGTTGCCTAACATTCAAAATAGCTAAAATGTTAAAAGGAAGATAACCAAATTGATGTTTAAGATTTAATTTCAAAGTTATTAACCGAAGAATCCTGCATCATGAAATGTAATGAGACAAGACAATCTTAGATAGTCTCGATGGAAATAAATAAAACACAAAAGGCTCCCTTAAAGTCACAGGTGATACCAAGACGTCAGAGTAAAATTTCTCATATGACAGCAGAGAAGTACACACCAGATAATAGAATTGCAAAGAAAAGACAAGTAAAAAAAAAAAAAAAAAAAGTTATAGATATAGAATGTGGGTCTTTTGATTGAATGAATAATAGTCTCATAAACTGAGTCAGAACAGAGCAGAGAGTCCACATGCCTTAGGTCCACAGCAGGCTCAGACGCCTGCGAACTTGACTCAGTGTGGATGTATCTGTAAGTCAGTGCACACAGCTATCGAGGACACATGATGTAACTCAAGTCATACCCATGGACTGTAACGCAGTCCATGTACACCACGCCTCTGCAAATCACAGAGTGAGCATGGACAGTAAATCAGGCAGTTTCTGGACTTTAGAGACAAAGTGTAGGAAGGTGTGGGCTGGAATGAAGAACAGAGGGAAAAATTAAAAAAGCTCTACAGATACCCTGCTGCTCCTCTTGGGTGGACCTGGCTATCACAGCATCTGGAGAGCTCTTTGCTGGATACTGGAGAAAACCAGGTAAATGAGAATGTCTCTGCCTTTGGAAGAGGTGTAGTCCAGCTGGGAAGACGGGGCTCTAAAGAGAAGGGCTCTGCCCAAGAGACACCTCATAGTCAACAGCAAGGAGGACTTGGTTCTGTGGGTTAGACTTACATACTAGGAGAGAGAAGGAATTTGAAGGGGACAGGAGGAAAGAATCAGCTGTCCGTCTTTCTTTCTCTCTTTCTTTCTTTCTTTCTTTCTTTCTTTCTTTCTTTCTCTCTCTCTCTCTCTCTCCCTCCCTCCCTTGCTCCCTCCCTCCCTCCTTCCCTCCCTTCCTTCCTTCCTTCCTTCCTTCCTTCCTTCCTTCCTTCCTTCCTAGGTATTTGGTAAATGGTTTCACTATGCAGCTCAGACTCAGAGGGATCTTCCTATTTCAGCCTCCCAAGTTCTAGGATTACAGGCATGCCCTGCCACATCTGGTTTTGGTGGCCTGCACAGGATTCATGGGGCAGGAGCCATATCAAATTTGGGCCCTTGTGCTTGCCAGATAGGCACTCAGACTGCTGAGCTATCTCCCTGACCCAAGAATCAGCACTTTTCTGAGGACCTAAAATGCACTATGAGACTTGCCACACAACTTCCCTTTAACATACATTTTCTGATTCCCTCCTATAGATGATGGCTTCAAGTTGGTAATCTAGCTAGGGTTCCACGGCCAACTGTGAAACCCAGGCTTGTCACCCTAGCAGGGTCCAGTCTCAAACACAGGATCCATTACTTACTACTTCTTTGATCACAGTTTCAAGGTGTTCAGCTCAAGCATACCATTTTTCCACCCGACTCTCACTGCTATTACGCTCATTACAAGTGTGGCAAGAGATTGGCAGGATGCCCACTAGTGGCTGAGCACATTTTACACCACCAAGTATCCAGTGCATTGCCCCAAGCTTTGAAAGCAGTATCACACCCCAATCAAAGGACATTCCTGAGAAATCAGAACTTGGGGTGGTCTGTCATTTGTGATGTTTCTCCTTTGTTTGTGTAGCACGGTAACACTGTCATTGTGAGTTGCCAATGACACCGCTTTTCAGGAAAGCCTTTGGCATTTCAAGAGAATAGCAAAGCAGGGCCAGTGAAAGGAGAACATAACCTAGTAAACAGCAAAATCAAAGCAGGTGGGTCAGTCATGTTTGTCACTGTGACTGAAGCTACACAGATCTGGCAGAGCACTGACTTGGGAACCTAGGAAGTCCCTTGGGCCCTTTCCTTTCAACTGTGATGGGAACCTACAGGCTTTGGCTGTGAAATACTTTTGAGAAATTCTTGCATGACAAACTTTCATTAACACAAATTAAAATGTATGTGTAAGTTTTTACTCTATTTTTCAATGAAGGATCAGACACATAGCTTAAAAATTAGAGTTAGCACTCATGAAAATAAAACTTTAATATGGCTGTATTTGCTCAGTGATTAAAAAATGTACAGTGAGACTGTTAGAACAAGATGTTCAGGTATCAGTTTTGTGATCTAAAACTTTGAAGCCAAAATTAAAAGAAAAACTCATGTATGTTAGTTATGATGAGATTTGCCCAAATTTCCAATGTTCAGGGTTCAATAGTAACAGTATCATCCGTACCTCTTTGTATAACTCGACAGTGAATAGCGATGTCCCCCTCAAAGCTATAAACGCAAATTCATATAACCATTTTATCAAGCTTACTCCCCCTTCTGAAGATGATCATGAAAATCAAAGGTCATGAACCCTGGCTATATGATCACCACCATGCATTCTTCATTAGTGTTTTTTTTTTATTGTAAGCATCTAATATGTAGTAAATTTTAAATACATAAACTATAATATTGATAAGTTTTGATAACCAGGAAACAATCACTGTACCAAAGGCAACATACCTATCATTTTAAAAGATACCCTTTTTCTCATGCTTAATCCAAAGGGTTCCAACATTCCCTATCCCCAGAAGAGCTTTGTGTCACTATAGATTACTATGCATGTTTAAAACTGCATAGAGGTTGAAGCATACAATATGTAGATTTTCTGATTTCTTTCAATAAGGATAATTGTGGTGAACTTCAACAACTGTGTGTGTGTGTGTGTGTGTGTGTGTGTGTGTGTATGACAACAGACTGTTCCTTTTCACTGGGAGTAGTCCATTGTGGGATTCTGTCACAATGACTTTGATTTAATTTGATTTGATTTGATTAATTGATTGATTGATTGCAGTGTGAGGAATCAAACTACTACAATGATTTTTAGCCATTGATCTGATGGGCATTTATTTCAATAGCTTCCAGTTGAGAGTTATATTACAAAGTTGCTAAGGATATTCACATACCTTTGTTTTGTTTGTTTGTTTTGTTTTGTTTTTCCCTTTAGTACTGGGGACTGAACTCAGGACCTTGTGCATCTGCCCCTTTCATTGATTTTGCATAGTAATTTAGGGACAAAATGATGGCATTACCTAGTAGATGTTCATTTTCACCATTTTATATTTCTATTTGCAGTAACACAAAAAGTTGCAGTGTCTCCACTTCCTCACCTTCAGCAGATTTAGGCTTAATTGCCTTAATTGTAGACATTCCAATGGCCCATGCCTGTGTGGTATTGTACATTTAATCTGTATAGTCCTATAGCTCAGTGGACTAAAGTGTCTGCTTGGGAAAAATACGGTGACTGGGGTTCGATCCTTCCAGTGCGGTTCTGGCCCCACCCACGGGGTGTGCTGAGACAGTAACTGAGCAGGGCATAGTGCTGTGGACCTGTAATCTTAGCACTTTGGGAGGCTGAAAATAGGAGGATCACTACGAGTGAGATCTATGTAGTGAGACCTGGTAGACGTGGTAGACCCTGATCTAAATACGTTTAAAAAATTGTATCATCCTGATATTGTTGAGTATCTATACCGGTGCTAAGGTGGAGCACCAGACACAGAAGGAAAACTAGCTAGCCCGATGCTGTACAACTTGGCAAGAGCTTGCTTCAAAATACACAGCAAGCCAAGTGTGGTGGGGGCACAACTGTAATCCCAGCACTTAGGAGGCTGAGACAGGAAGATCACTGCAAGTTCAAGACCAGCCTGGCTACAAAGTGAGCTTGAGGCCAGCCTGAACTGTATAGTGACACCCTGTCTCAAAATATTATACATATATATATATATATATATATATATATATATATATATATATATGAGCGAGAGATGGGAAAAGAGAGAAAGGGAGAGGGGGAGACAGAGGGAAAGTGTAGTGGGAAGGAAGAGAGGATCTGGAGTTGTAACTCACTTCGCAGGCCCTGGACTCAATCTCAACTTTCACAAACTTCGTATGTCAACCTAACAGTGCATGTAAATGTGGCTATACAATAAGGCTTAAAATCAAGAAATGTACCAGGGGTGATCAAAAATATAGTGAATATTTAAATAAACCTTGAAGTGTCCGCAAAGTTAAACTAAGGGAGATAAATCCAGGTACAAAATATCATACATCTTCCAACTTTACCCTTACATGTCAAAATTGTGAGGTTATTTCAGATCTTTTGTGCTCCCACATAAAATTTAGAATCAGCTTTACAGTCTGTAGAAATACAGAAAATCAAGCAAGATTTTTACTGAATTTACATTATTGAATCTACAGATCAATTCTGAAAGAACTAGTAACTTGACAACTTCAAGTCTACAGATCTGTGAAAATGGTATTTCTCTTCATGTACTTATCTTCTTTTATTTCTTTGCAGTGCTTTGTAATTTCAGCATACAGATTTTGCATATCTCTTACCAAATTCATCTCCAGTCCGTTGATAGCTTTAATGTTATTGTAAATGGCATTCCTGCAATTTCAGTTGCTGTTATTAGTATATAAAACATGCCATATCCATATTAAAAGTACTTAGCTCTAAAAGATCTTTTATAAGTTCCACAGTTTTCCACATAAATAATCCCATCCTCCTCAAATACAGAAAGTTTTACAACCACTATCATGACTATCATTCTTCACTCAGCCAGTACTTACAATCTCCGGCTCTTCCATGTTGGACTCTTCAGATTTCAGACTTTTTAAAGTAATGTATTTGGTAGAGGGTCTCGCTGTGCAGTTCAGACTCATAGTGACCCTCCTGTTTTCAGCCTCCCCAGCACTGGAATTACAGGCATGCACCGCCATGCCCAATCTCAGTGGTCAGCTCAGTGTGCTGGGGGTGGTGCTGGCATGGCATGTGGTGCTGGGGATCAAACCCTGGCCTCTATACTTGCCTAAGCTCAGCTTAGTCCACTGAGCTATCTTGCCAGCCCTTGAGACAAGTTGTTAATGAAGACAGTATTGCCTCCTCCTCCTTAACCTGATAGATTTCAAACCCAAATAGGACTTCATGTCCAAAGCTTTCATCCTCTGATGGAGAGGGGACATTATTCAGTTGTCCTATTTTCTTATTGGGAAATAAGAAAACACATACATACTGACTAGAAATCATCAAATGATACTTACTATATGTTGTTATGTGATTTTAGTACATAAATGAAAAATAAAGACAAAATTGATGAGAATGTTTGTATTTATTAAAAGCATGTAGAGCACAGCTTTGGGGGGCATGCTTCTAGTCCATTACCAACATTCCTCTGGGGCGTTCCTCTCCTTTCATCTTCCTAGAGAACACAGTGTAGCCGGCACAAGCCTGGCACAGCGTCTGGCCAACTGTGAACTGTCCATGGGAGTGTTCGACCCACAGTTGATGCTCAGTACATATGTGTATATGGCATTCAATCAGGAACGAGCCAATGGACCTCACTGGAATGCTACGTCAGTCTGCCTCACCTAATCAGCTCTGAAAAGGTCGCCAGAGAATACTGGGCACAACTAGCCCCTTAATGGAAGCACCCCCTGCTGCCACGTCTCTGAGCAGGCAAGTGCCCACTCCGAGCCAGGTGACAGGGCCCTGTGCGCTTGCAACAGCAGCTGATGCAGACTTCTCCACACTGAAGCAACATCTTGGTCTCCATAGCTTCAGATGTTATTTTTACCTGCACCTCCACTTAAGTTTCTGTATAACACAGAGTGAGTCTGTAAGTGACTTTCCACTCAGGATAACTTCAAATGCCAGAATACAGTTGTGCTCCAGAATTCTTTCCTCATGGGCCATGGTGGCAGCCTCAGAATCTGTAGCACCTGATCTCTACCCACTGGCAGTGTGTACTGCCTGCAGGTATGAATCGGTTTTAATTAATGACTCACTAAAAACATAAACCCACTCACAGGGAACTTCAAGCATGTTCCACGGAGGGGTGTTCAGCAGAAAGTACTAAACTGCATGTCTCAGACAGAGACACCAGCTCCCCTTCAGCTGTTCCCCAAGAGTCCAACTGAGCAGTTCAAACTTTGTCCTGATGTTTACAAAAACACCACTAAAAAGTTATTCAGATCAGATATACATTTGAGGTTTTTCACACATTTTATCTTTGAGAAATGCTTCTTTTATTTTATAACTCTGAAAGAGCAGTTTAATATTCTGAGTGACATACCAAGCATTTTTCATAAAATATAAAAATGATAGAATCTCTGCAAACATGTAATAATTAAAAATTTAAGTCAGGCAGGTGATATAGCTAATCCCAGTACAGCACTTGCGTGCTAAGTGTGAGGTCCTTAGTCTGATGCCTGGTACAAAATAAATACATAAATAAAATAAAATATGATAAAATTAAAGTAAGTGATAGACTCACTAATCCTACTCTTCCTTTAATCATTGTTTAAAAACTTAACAGTTATTAATCCAAAAAAGATGTTAGTTTTCCATAAATGATCTTTATTTGCTGTCTAACAAAGGAAGTAACAAGTAGTTCTGTGAGTATCTTTTTTTTTAAATTTTATTTTAATTTTATTTTTTCTTGTTTCAGAACTTTGTTTATTTATTTATTTTTTTATGGCCAGCTCAGCCTGTCCTGAGGGCATGGCTGGCACAGCATGTGGTGCCGGAGATTGACCCACGGTCCCTGCAGCCGCCCAAACTTTCCTAAGCAGGCAGTTTAGACCACTGAGCCATCCTGCCGGGCCCCTCTATGAGTATCTTAATATATGATTGTGTAAGCACTGTATACGTACAGTTTTTGCTTATTTTTGAAGAATTATAAACAGCTTGAATTTGAATTAGTTGATCCCAGCATGAAATATATATTAACTATAATTGGTCTTTATATTCACAGCAAAGTATTAGAATATATATATATATATATATATATATATATATATATATATATATATGCACTGCCTTCATTCAACTGGCTCTAATACTTGAGATAAATGGTAAAAGTGGACGGAGACCTTCTTAAGCAGACACATGTTCTACCCTGGGTTACTCACTCTGCTTTCTAGTCATATCCCTGCATGCCTCATGCAAAGTCTCAAATGATACTTTGCTCCAAAAAATGACACCCAAACACCCACCACTGATCTGATCTAAGTAACCTGTGAACCCGTGTTTTAATGAATGCTATGGGGGTCACATACTACCTATGATGAAAATTATCCTACTGAGGTGTGTATGGTAGTTAATGACCAACAAATGAGCCTCAACAGAACAAAACCAGCTTGATGTTAAATGTTTTGTAAATGCGCTGAATAGAGCCTTGTCACATGTGTGTAGCATATTTTTAAGCATTTCTAATCACTCAAGATATTAATTCTAACTAGCCACTTCTGTGAATCGATAGAGAATCTCTTTTCCCTCTCCAGTGTTAGCCCTGAGTTGCTGGTCTCCTTCAAGGTTGCAGAGATATTAGTTTTCTTTCATTATCCATTCTTGGACCTGTGGGAGGCTCATAATGTAATGGAGCACTGCTCTGCATCAAATTTGATAATAATATAATTAAGGGAGAATGGGGATTCTATCCTCATAGGATCAGACATGGTCCCTCTAGGCTTCCTAAAATCGACACCTGCTTCCACCCTGAAATATATGGTACATCTGAGAGGAGCTGAATTGGGAAGAACCAGGGCAGGGCTGGGGCTGTGGCTCAGAGGCTCAGCAGCTGCTGGCAAAGGCAAAGTTGTGAGTTCAAGTCCCAGAACCAAAGGGCAGAAAAAAAAAAAAAAAAAAAAAAAAAAAAAAAAAAAAAAAAAAAAAAAAAAAAAAAAAAA
>PVJA010000343.1:0-25170 GCA_004027025.1 Myocastor coypus | reverse complement strand
CATATATTTTCATTATATATACAGAAATTCTTAAGTGAGCCACTTGGCTATCAAGAGTTGAGGACAGACCTGCAATGGGGAACGTGAGTAGGAGCCCTTCGGCTTGGCCACTGCACCATGCAGGTGCCGCAGGTCTGCCCACGCCTGCGTGCGACCATGAGGAAGAAGGCGAGCGCAAGCTGAGGGCCTGCGCACTGCGGGCCAGCATCAGCGCATCAGCAAGAGGAAACTCAACAGTTCATGATTCGCCCCGGTTTCTATGAGTTGCTGCCATGTGTTGTTCTGAATCTAATTTTATTTCTCCTGGGCGGATTCTCAGATGTTGGATTGGTTTGAGAATAGGCAGGTGGAGGACTGACTCTTCTTTACTATAACTCCTTTCGGTGCACACACACCCAGGCTGCCCCTCCAGCCCTCCCGCCCGATTGCTTCTCTTTCTTCGAGTCTGTAGGAGGATTCGAAGCCCTCCACCCAGCCGCTGGGGCTGGGAGCTGCCGCTTCTGCTTTTCCTCTCAGCATGTCATCTTTTTTTTTTTTTTTCCACTCCATTATTTTATTTTTTTAAATTTGATTTAATTTTTTAAAGAATTTTTTATTTTATTTATTTATTTTTCTTATTTCAGAACCTTTGTTTGTTTATTCACTCATTTTTATGGCCAGTTCAGCCCGCCCTGAGAGCAGGGCTGGTGCAGCACGTGGTGCCGGGGATTGAACTGCAGTCCCTGAAGCCGCCCAAGCTTCCCCAAGCAGGAGCTTTAGACCACTGAGCCATCTTGCTGGGCCCCTTTAATTTTATTTTAAAGAAACAACAAGCAAAAACAAAATGAGACAAGAACAACACGGAAACAGTAAAAGTGATACAAAATATCAAAACAAGATAAGACATTAACAATGCTTATATTACATATTGTTATCTTTAATGAAGTTGCTCAGATTACCAGATATAAGAATGTAAGATTGATCAAACGATTAAACACCAACTGTTCACTACTGGTAAGAAAAATTTGTCTCTCTCTTCTGTTTGTAGTACAGGGTCTATAGAGTCTCACTACATAGATTAGACTTGTAGTGATCCTCCTGTTTTCACCTTCCCAACTGCTGGGATTACAGGTGTGCACCACCACACCATCTCAGTCACAGTCTCAGTGTGCCTCAGGGTCACGGCCCGCAGGGCACACTGGTTGAAATGAATCCAGGTCTTGTGCCTACCTAAGCAGGTGCTTTAGGCCGCTGAGCTATGTGGCCAGCTCTGTCTCACTTTTTTTTTTTTTTTTTCTTTCTGTCTTTTTGAGACAGGGTCTTGCTATGCAGTTCAGGTTGGCCTTGAGCTCACTTTTGTAGCCCAGACTGGTCTCAAACACGCACCGATCCTCCTGCCTCAGCCTCCCGAGTGCTGGGATTACAGGCTATGTCTCACTTTTCTTTACCCAGAACGGCGGCAGCTGGAAGTTTGGAACGCTATAAATGTTGAGTAATGCATTAAGGATAACGGCAGGTCACTCCAGGCAAATCAGCACGACTAGCTTTTTTAAAGACAAACATTCCAATGAAATAGCTGCATTAGAAAAAAAAATCCAAATTTGATTCAGCCAGACATTTTTCTATCTTGTGATCACAGAATAAAGTGGGGGAAGAATGAGATTGTAATCTACTTTAGGCAGCTCTGATGAATAAAAGAGAATTGATAGGCACGGAAATTCAACTGCTTATCTCTGTATAATCCTATTTAATAAGAGAATTTTCTGAAATTCCTGTCCAGTTGCAGATTGTCTTTTTTGCTTCCCTGAATGTAGATAGATTTATGGTAATAGCATCAATCCCTGCAGCAAAGATGCAGCTTGATGAAAGCGACAGCTGATTTCGCCGCTGCTTAAGTGCTGCCCTGGCCTTGGATCCATGCTGCAGGCAATCAGCATCGGGGTTCCAGCCCGGCGGACAGCCCCAGCTAAGTGCGCTCCTGCGGCTGCATCCAGAGACTCCAGGCCACGCAGGACACCTGCTCTACTCTGTTCCCTCCTCCCCTCATCCTGAGGTCCTCTGATTGCCACTTTTCATCTTTGGAGAAGGCAAAGTCAAGTCCACAGTACCTCCGCTGGGACAATGGCATGCTGAAACGCAAGGTGGCTGTGCTTCGAATGCCCTTTCGGGAGGGGGTTGTAGCCTAGGGCTAGCTCATGTGTTCAGCACGTGTGCAGTCCAGGGCGCAATCCTTGGTGCCATGTAAGAAACATACAGAGGAGGATGACATCCCGCCTTTGTTGAAAAAACCCGCCCATTGTTTCATGTTCTAAGTATACTGCTGCTACCTTTTGTGCATTTGTTATGCATGATTTTAATTTCAATGCTATATACTTCTGTGTGATTGGGGCCCTAGCATTGCGTACTAAGCATCTTTCCATATTAGTAACCGTGTTTCTTTATGATTTGTTTGCAGTGACTGGACAGCACTGTTCACGTTCTTGCAAGGCCAGCAGCAAAAATACGAACTCATGCACCCAAATTTTCTGTGCTCCTCACTGTTGTGTACCCTGGCAATGGCCTGGACACACTACATTCTTAAATACTAGTGGCTGATGCATTGGAATGATGTTTATTGTTTATTTAATGACACCCTTCTTGTTAGGTCATTGGTTAGGTCATTTCAAAATATTCTGCATTATTATAACAGTGCTTAGATGAATACTTCATACCTATAAGATTCTCAGTTATGGGTCAAGAGATGGATATATTATATTTCCCTGTTTTTTTGCTACCAAGTATTATTTTTTTTTTTATTTTAGAGGAAAAAAAATCAAAACAATGATACAGAATTTCATAAAAAAGAAACAGAAGGGCCAGCCAAATAGTTCAGCAGATTAAAGTGCCTGCTTTGACAAACACAGGGGTCAGGGGTTTGATTCTGGGCCTCCGTCCCAGGCCTGCCCCTGGGGGCCTGCTGAGATTAGGATTTAGTGGCACATGCCTGTAATCCCAGCGCATGGGAAGCTGGAAACAGAGAATCAATATGAATCTGAGCTGTGTGGTGAGACCTCGTAGACCCTGCACTAAATGCAAGACGAAGAAGCGGAAGCGGAAGCGGAAGTGGAGGAAGAAGAAGAAGAAAGAAGAGGAAGAGGAAGAGGAAGAGGAAGAAGAGGAAGAAGAAGAAGAAGAAGAAGAAGGAGGAGGAGGAAGAGGAGGAGGAGGAAGAGGAGGAGGGGGAGGAAGAGGGGGAGGAGGAGGAGGAGAACTAGAAGAAGAATTAGAAGAAGATTTAGGAGAGGAAGAAGAAGAATTAGAATAAGAATAAGAAGAAGAAGAAGAAGAAGAAGAAGAAGAAGAAGAAGAGGAGGAAGAAGAGGAGGAGGAGGAGGAAGGGGAATGGGAAGAAGAGGAAGGGGAAGGGGAAAGGGAAGGGGAAGAAGAAGAAAAGAAATAGGACATTAATAATGGTTAATATATTGGATATTGTCATCTTCAAAGTAGTTACTCAGGTTACAAGATGCAGGCAAGCATAACTGATCAGGGCCAGCCTGATAGCTCTTCAGACTGAAGGGCCTGCATAGGCCCAGTGCGATGGGTGGGGTTCGATCCCTCGCATGCCTCACCGGCCCCACCTGAGACACCTGCTGAGACACCAATTGAAACTGAGTGTGGTGGTGCACACCTGTAATCCCAGCACTTGGAGGCTGAAAACAAGAGGATCGCTACGAGTATGATCTATGTAGTGAGGCCCTGTAGACCCTGTGCTAAACACAGAAAATCAAAACAAAATAATAACAACTTTTAATGAACATAAAGAAATCAATACTGCTTTGCAGAAATTATTCACAATGAAAAGCATACACTAACTATAGTGGCAGTAGCAGTTTCTGATCTTCATGATTTGTATTCTTAATTTGGGAAAAATATAAAACTAAAAAAAAAGTCACAACTTGCCACATAGAGCTATAACAGTTCACCTCATAAATCAACTTCAAATCATTTTTCTGTTTTTAATCATTTAACTCAGTGACAGAAAAACCGTGACTCACAAAACAAAACATCTCCCTGCTGACAAAGAGGTAGTGCTGAAAACTTTGCTCTAAGAAAAGCTTTGCTTGAGACATAATTGTAATTAAGTTAAAAGTCATTCCACAGAGCCAAATCCTTGAAGTCTTAAAAAAGTAAGGTTTTGTAATGAAGTAGCAGAACATAATCTTTGGCACTTGAAGTAAGCATATCTGAAGGTGGATATGCTGTCAGATATTAGCTGTATTCTAATCCAAGTTTTAGATTTACTTACTAGCAATTCTGTAACTTTATAACTCAACACTTACAGCATCTGAGGCCTCCAAGCATTTGGACTAGAAATTTGAGTTTTGCTTAGAAAAGCTTTTTCTTTTTCAAGAAGTTACACTTGGAAAAAAAAATCCCCCGGGGCCTACTAAGAGCTCAGTGGACTTAAGTACCTGCCTTGGCAACTGCAGGGATCAGGATTCGATCCCTGGCCTTCCATGCCATGCTGGCCCTGTATCCTCGTTACAAGAGTCCAGGCATGGTGACGCATGCCTGTAATCCCAGCATTGGAGTGGTAGAAAACAGGAGGATCATTATGAGTCCAGGCTGTATAGAGAGACCCTGTACCAAATCCATAAGTGAAAATAAATACATAAACAAACAAATAGATAATTTCCCTAAGCTGAAATCGATGGGACTGGGGTGGGGGTGGTGCTTTCCGAGTGTACTCCCACACCATAGACTCACAGGACACATTTATTTTTCTGAGTGGGACAGGGTGGCAAGATATCAGTTCTTAAGAACAGGACCAATTGACTTGAACCTCTTTCTTTTTATCCTCAGATTCTGTGAAAATTTTCTTTCTTGGAGAATGTTTTTCACCAAGGCAAAAGGAACAGTTTGTCATTTTTGCCTTTCTCTCATATCAGTAAGAAAACTGTAAGCTAAGCCCCCTTCGCCGACACGAATCTCGTGTTTCCTATCCCACAAGGATAACAGCCTTTGGTAGCTTCCTTATACAATAATGAAAGTGCACTACGCGCAGTGTTCTTCACCAGTGCACGCATTCTGACTTTCACGGCTGATTTGCTATTTACCGAGAACATATTTTCAGTGATGTCGCCCAGCTAACTGCACATACGAAACAGAACCTACTTTTAACAAAATAGACGAATTGGTTCCCTGGGCAAAACACATTCTAGGTGATGGAAATGAAAGCGCAGAACAAGCCAAGGAAGATGGCTTGGGCTCTGAGTTTAGGACTACGTGGAGATACATACTAAACACTCTTACTTGAGTTTGAACTGAAAACTCATAACATTTATAAAAGCTTACTATGGGAAAATAGCCCTATAGAGCTTCCATTTTATTTTATCCATGTAGCTTATAATATGAGGCTTTTTAAACGAGCCTCATAAAAATCACATAGAACTGTCACACTTAGGAAATTAGACTTGGTTGATTGGGTTTTAGGGATTACATGTATAAAAAGATTAGGAAAGGTAAGCGGAAATCCTCAAAATCGACTTACCTTTCTTTATAGTGGAAGCAATAAACTCATCTCTTTCCTATTTATAGCCAAGATGTGCCAAGAAACCAGCAGGACGGCAAGAAAGTCTGTGCTATTCTCTAATTGGGTTTTGCCAGTTCTCATCTTCTATAGATTTCTTGGATTGTTTTCCAATTTTCATTCGCATTTCATCTCATTAAAGGGCTCTAACCTTTGACACGCCCCCCGCCTCGTATTCATCTTCCAGTTGTAATTTAGATGAAATGTGTCCACTCGCTGTGCGGACAGCTCCAGAAACACTGACAAGACGCAGATAAATACTAACGCTGTTAGACCAGGCTTTGACAAGGAGACAAAAGAATGCTCGCATAGTTAGCCCTTAAGACAGAATTCAGCGTGCGTATGTGCTCCGCTTGGCTCTGGTAAATGTGTGGATGTTGACTTCCATGAAAAGGAAGGAGAAGGCTGGTTTAAGACTGGTCTGTTGTTACCGAGTTGCCTTTCACACTGCACTAAATTTATGCTCTCTTAAAATGTCTATATTTAAATGCACTTCGTGGTCAAAAGCTGAGCAAATAGTAATGCAGGTCAAGAATCATTTTAGAACAAATTATTTAGATCTATGAATAAACTGCTATGACGTCTCCTGAAGGCAGAAGTGAAAATTCATGTGCATTTTCCTTCCAGGGAAAGAACAATTACTTAAGCATTGCACATAATGCAAAGCACATTATATGAGTACAATCGGAAATAACTATTTTAGGAATTTAAAAATAATGATGATACGACATCTGGATTATCGTGTGCATCCAAAACAATAATGACCCGATTAGCATGGCATTTAAACACTGTGTGAAAGGCTCAAGCGAAGGATTCTGACGTAAGTCTGGAAAGCATACTCATGCTCCCAGTGAAAAAGCCAGTACCCGGGGGAAAGTTAGCTTGCAGCATAAAACCACAGCAGATATAACTGCGGGGCATCACTCTCTATTTGAAACTCTTAAGTGTAGGGCAGTTCCTCGGCCATACAAAAGAGATGAGCTGACATGCAGAGAAGGAGCAGGCGTGCACTTTTTGGCTCCTGTGGCCATTGTCACGAAGTTTTTCTCTGTTTTACAAATTGGCACTTCAGAGCTCAGCAGATTTAAAATTCTACATTCCTGTATAGGCTGGAAACAGGAAGAAACAGAGTAAGAAATGTGATATTAAAAGGGAATATAGGATCAGTCTTACAATCTCAGAATGACTTGAAAATACAGGTTGCTGTAGGCATCAGTATGGAGCCATTGTCAACTCAAAATCTTAAGCAGAGTCTATGCTGCGAAGGTGGTTGTTTCACAGCTTTCAGGGACAACAAACAGCCTTGTGCGGCCTGAAGGCCACAGGTTCTTCACCACCAGTCTATCATCACAGATTATTATCCCATCATGCTGAGGAAAGGGTTTCATTGTGAGGTAGAAGCTCTCTCCCACAGGACAGAGAGGACCCTGCTTGACCTGCTTAACAGTGATCCCAGTAGCTAGAGAATGCTAAGCAGGGAACGCACATGTTACCTTAAACATAAACATGCACTGAACAGTGAGTGTGTTTCTGTGTCCATCAGGGCTTTGGCTCGGAGCTGCGAGGGCCCTACAGAGCTGCTACCATTTGACGCACCCACTAACAGTGACCAGCATGTTGGAAAGCAAAGTGATATACCCACGTAAGCCTCAGGAAGAAGCAGCAGAAGGAGCTTTCACTGCAAAGGAAGCTTTAGCTGAAATAGTGGGTGGCACAGCTAACAAAATCTAGGCCTCCTACTGGTGGGTACAGCCCTAATGTACCTGGAATCCAACCGCAGTAGACACAGGCTGTGATGACCTCAGCAGCATCCTGTCAAGTTCAGCCTCTGGTCCTCCCTCTACTGTGGAGCCCCATGCTGAGATCAGAGGTGTAGACAGTCACCCACAGCCACAAGTCCAGGTAATGTCTCATTAGACTCTGAGAGAAAGTCTCAGGAAGTCCACAACACACACACACACACACACACACACACACACACACACACACACGTATGCCAGTTGATTACAGGCACTAGCCTGAGCCATTCTTCCCCAAGAGGGGTCCAAGAGCCCTGCTGGAATTCAGACAGTAGCAGACAGGCTTCCCAACATCCTGCAGGCTTCCAGGGCCAGCTCAGGCTCTTCCCAACCCTCCATCCACTCCTGCTACACACACCCATGTACTCCAGATACCCTGGAACTATTTGAATATTTTCTCAATTACTCTGTATCATTCCCTGCATATGGAATACCTGTGTGTCACACCACATACATGTATTTTAACTGATAGAGGGACACATTTTTACTTTCGCAAACCCTTACCAGCACTGCAGGCAGCCTCGACTTACCACAGTGTTAAGGGTCTGTACTTAGATACCTTCCAGAGTCCCTGGGCCCATAGGTCGGGCTTGGGGAACTGAGAGGATCGCAGGTGAGCGATGCCCATCTGTGGACTGAGGGAGACACTATTCTTAGCACCAGTCCATTGAAGAGCTTGTAGCTAATTGTGCTGTTGGGAGGGCAGGTCTTGTCAGTGAGGTGCGCCATGGGAACATGTCCTGGCCAGGTCTAGCTCCCTCCCTTCTCCCTCAATCCCTGCCTCTGCTTCTCACGGCCATGCCCCAAGCTCCTGCTGCTCGGTGGTGCCACCCTACCCTGGAACCAGCAACTATGGCCTGAGACCTCTGCAAATCCTAAGCCAAAATAAACACTTCTTCCTTCTAGGTGGTACATGGCATCACGTCTTGGGGCCAGGGAAGTAGTGAATCCAGGCAGCCAATGCCTACTGTGAGTCTTCGGGTTTCATCATTCTTGTGACTCTACACTAGGCGTCTTAGGGGGGACCCACTCTTCAGTGGGTGTGTTGTTCATTTTCTGTCCTTGACATTCGACCTACACTATCATACAGCAATTGTGTATTAAATAAAATGAAACACTCCTGAACTACAGCCATGCACAGAACTATTCTGCCAGGGGACAAACCAACAGGTAAAACTTAGTAGGAAGATCATAAAGGCCACCGAAAAAAAAAAAAAAAAATATATATATATATATATATATATATATTACATTATATATACATATATATATATAGCACATCATATCTACATATATATAGCACATTATATGTATGTATAAGTAGCACATTATATATGTATATATGTATATATATACATATATATATATATATATATAGCAACAATTTTGTGGCACAAATTTCTTTGTACAAATTTCATTGTACAAAATAGGGATGGCATCTCATAAGTGGCTTGAGATTCAGAGACTATAACATACTTACCCCAACAAGCACAGTACTATGTATAGCATTGCTAGTTATTAACATATATATACATATATATACGTATATTCCATATATATATATATATATATATATATATATATATATATATGTATATGGAAAGGGACATAAAGAAAGTAATACATTTATTTGTAACCTATTAAAGGAGTGCTCCAAACATGAGGCTAACATAAGATTTTGAAATCAGTCATAAAAGTACTTTATTTTTTATTAGGTAGATTTAGTCAGCCATTTTCAAGTTTTCCTGTGGAGAAACAATATTAAACTTCCAAGTAACAGCGTTCACAACCAGCAGTCCTTGCCAGAGCTTTACTTCTGTTTCTGCCATCAAATTTGAACCCTGAGAGGAGACCAGAGAGGTTCCAACTCTTAAACAAATAAGAAGAGTAGGAGCTGGGAGCCATCTAGTACAAGATAGGTGGAAAAAAATCCTTGCAACAAGTTAGGCCGGCTCACTCCATGCCAGGCTCTGACCTCCCAAGAAGACTGGCTCCTTCTCAGAACCGCCGTGGTCTTTGGCTCCCCCATGGTATTTTCCATGGCACAACTTGTCTAGGGCATGGTCTGGACCTGACCACGATGGCTGTTCTAAAATGAAAAACTACAACTGTTTAGCCTCCATTACACAACAATCCGCAATCTCCAAGGGAAATGGTCAGGTCACTTAGGAGTTTGATTTGGAACAATGCATCTCTCTGAATTCAGATGACAGCAGTAATTCGTTTGCTTAACGACATTCATATACTGTGGCTCTCCCTCCCCACAACCTCTGCCACTACACAGTAATAGCACTCCATGGCACCTCTTCGAAAAAAGCAAGTCCTTTCCCATATATGACAGGCATAGTCCATCCACTACATATAGACCTTTTGTAGAAGAAAAGTAATCAAGGCCTACTGTTGAAAATACAATCAGTAACGATCATGTAAGAAGAAGCAAAATCAAATCAGAAGGTCAGATCAGTTTATTTTTTAAAACAAAATCCATTAGCTAAAAAAAATCAGAGTGTTCCACATGCAATAGGGGTAAATAACACTTTTTAAAATTTGTGTATGAAAAAGAATCAAAGAGGAAGGGAGTGTGGGGGCAAGAGCAAGGGAGACAGACACAGACAGACAGACAGACAGACAGGCAGACAGATAGACATATGCAGAGAAGGTACTAGTCAGGAAGCTCAATGAAAGTTCAACTGAGAGTCCAGTTTTATTTGTTACTTATTAGTGATCGTACAGAAGTAAACATTTCTCATAGCACCAATGTCATTGTACAAAATGGGGATGGCATCTCATAAGTGCGTAGAGATTTAGAGACTATAACATACTCCACCAATCACAGTACTATGTGTAGCATTGCTAGTTATTAACAATGTAAAGAGCTTTGTACGAAGTCTCATACATTGGGCTGGGGATACAGCTCGGTGGTCTAAGCGCCTGCATGGCAGGTGAAGACACTTGCATTCAATCCAGTACCACATCCGGTGCCAGCCCCCGAACCCAGAGACAATGAACCAGCCACTGAAACCATGTGTGGTGGCACAGGCCTGTAATCCCAGTGCTAGTAAGGCTGAGACAGGAGGATCACTATGAGTCCAAGCTGAATAGTGAGACCCTGTACCAAATAAATAAGTGAAAAGATGTAAAACAAGTATTTGAAAATCTTGCACATAATTAATTAGCACTCTCTACATATTTAAGATTACTATTATTCTTGTTTACAAGGCAATATACGTATTTTTTCTACACTCTCGGACTAATGCCACTAGCTACCTCTCGATGCTTGGCTGGAAAATCAGACCCAGCCTAAAGAGATCAAGTGGCTATGAGCTCAGTGCTCCACTTGGTTCTCACCGGCTCATCTTAGATCCACTTTTCAGACAAAGGCCACACAGAAGGGGACCACGTTGATCCTATTCAAGCATCCCTCTGTGGTTGCATTTAGCTTCTTAGGCAAACATGGCCTCCAACTCTGCTTCACATCCAGGTTATAATCACCTAAAACGTCAAAATATTTTTCAAGCAAACTTCTAGGTCGTTTCCCACCTCATATTCCTACAGTGAAAGATTTCTTTTCCTTTTGCAATATCTTCTTCCCTTGCTTCCTGTCCAGTGACTGATGAGGTCACTTCAATTCATAATTCTGTCTTTGACAACATTAGTGTTATTCTTAAGAGTCCATCACATGCAAATGTAAAAAGCAGGACACACACACACACACACACACACACACACACACACACACACACACATGCATAACCATACTCTCCATACCCCACCCCCACAAAAGCATGCATTTTTGCTCCTCTCATTAAATTGTAGACCTTTTAAGTTCATAAGCACTACACTGTTCTCTTCTTAGTACATCACGTGGGCACAGAGGTCACCGTATTCATTTGGACCGAACGATTATTAATTTGCACATGTCAAAATTCACTGCTAGAATTGATGATAAGCCAAGAGGCAGAAAAGGAAATAAAATGGTACAGATCTGAAGCACAGGTTCAAAGGCAGTGACTGGCACATGTTGCTTCCCTGAGCCTAATCCATCACAGGGCTGACAGAAAATAGAAATTCATATTAGAAGGGAGCCCCCAGAAAGACAAAGACTAGGGAAAGACAGGAGAGAAATACATGTGTTCGCATAACACATGCACACCGGCAAGCACAACTGGCGGCTGAAATCCTTAAAGTAGCTCCTGGAAGGCTTTCACACATGACTACTGCTATTTAATGGCATTAAGACTCCAACTCTGTACTGCTATTAATAGATAGTCTATTAGGGCACTGCTATTTACAGGCTGCCACCAGGCAACATGATTTCCCAGTAGTATATTACCATTAATTGGTAAAAGGGACTCTTGGAATACCAGTCGAAGACAATAGCTCAGCCACAATTAAAACAGAACTGCAGTTGCTGACCTGGGCGACAAAGCAAAGTGTGCCTGGGAAATCCTCTGCAATATTTTACAACCTGAACTAATTAAAGATCACATTCCCCAGACAGCCAGAAAGCAAACAAGAGCAATACCCCCAGCTGAAAACTTTCTAGTTTGATGGTTACTATAATGAGTTCAGCCCCAACGGAACATGACAATAGAAAGCAGCTTCTGGCTGAGCTCAGGTTGGGGGATAAAACTGCCTCCCTGTTCATTTGGAGCAGCCCCTTCCTGGGCACTACCCACCTTATCCAGAAGCTGGCATCGAGTTTTTTCTGCAATGAATACTGGAAATATTAGGAGTGTTTGTGTGTGTGTGTGTGTGTGTGTGTGTGTGTGTGTGCGTGCGCGCGCGCGCGCGCGCGCGCGTGCGCACACGTGATCTTATTGTAACCTGCTAACTTCCTTTAACAGATTTAATGTTGACAAAGATTAAAAATGGCATATCATGATTCCCGACTGTATGCTAGATGAATTTCCTTTATTAACTTAAGAGAGCCTGCTCATCTGAAGCAGGCAGTAGACTAAAAGGGTTTTACTATGTGATTAAAGTATTTTTACTCAGGCAGCCCTAGGCACCTCAGGTTATTGCTCTACTGCCTGGAGGTAAATTAAGGTGATACTTTTCCTTTTCCTCATCTCTAATAGGACTGTACAGCCCACTGCTGGCAAAACAGATTACACTATTACCTACTGCAAAAACCGTATTCCTGAATGCTGATGTGTGTTCTGTCTCATTTGGCTGGAAGAAAATTACCTCCAACTACTTTGTTCTGATAAGTGAGAAATTTTCAGGAAGCATGTTTTCCCAGAGTCAGAGACGCAGAAAAGAAAAATTCACAGGAGGTAAATTAACAGATGTCAGTTTATTAAAACAATTTATCTTATTTTTCTTCTTCCCATTTGCTTTTACATTCACCCCAACCATGCTGACCATCATTTTAGATCGTCAGTACTCCTAATAAACATAGATATTTTCAATCTCCAATATAAATCTCCCAGAGGAAAAAAGTAGATAATAAATAGTAAGATTGTCTGCAGCTTAAACTAATATTAAATTGCATAGTAAGTCAACCTAAAAGAACTCTGATGCTCTAATACAAATCCTTGGGAATTAATTGTGAAAAAAATATGGAATATTTGAGAAATAACTTTAGCATTTTAATTTCAAGGAACTCTTTTTTAATGTATTTGGTACAGGGTCTCACTATGCACCTCAGACTCACAGTGACCCTCCAGTCTCAGCCTCCCCAGCACCGGGATTACAGGTGTGCGCCACCACTCCTGGACTTGGTGGGTGCCTCAGCATGCCTGGGGGTGAGGCTGTGCTTGTGGTACCAGGGACCCAGTCTGGTCCCTGCTCTTGCCTAAGCAGGTGCTCAGTCCTCTGAGCTAGCTTGCTGGCCCTTTAATAAATCTTTTTAATATCCGTTGACAGACATTTAGTAACATCTATTATATCACAGGAATTTTCTCAGTCTGCCAATGTAGTAAAGAACATGACAGCCCAAGAGGTTCAAACACACGTGGAACTGTACAGCATTATTTACGCTTCCTCTTATTAGCCTTCTGCTTAATCTTCAGCACAAACCAAATCTAAACACTCAAAATTTCTACATGGAACCAATTTCTAAGGCGAATGGCTGCTTTGATTTAAAGTATTAAATGTTGATTTGATACTCCTAGGCTCTGCTGCTGTCACAGGTTCTTACTGTTCTGTTATTAATTTTCCGAGAAGTCATAGCTCTCGTTTCTGAGTTATTCAAGGATTAGCCTTCTGAAGATGGTCATTTCCTACAAGCTACCAAGGTGCTCATGTACAGGCAGACACAGGCCGACATAGAGAGAACAAGCAGCCCCCAGCACAGAGGCAGAGGCTGGGTGGCCCGAAAGGCCACAGGTCTCCTACGCTGCTGCTTTCACACAACACCCTAAGCGAAGGTGCACTTCACACGGTGTTGTAAGAAATATGGTTCTGGGTAGCCACCTGGGGGACAAGCTGATGCCATCAGGTCGGTTCGTACATGGACAGACTTCCCCAGCTCCACTCCTGCCTCCTGCCGGCAGATCCGTCGCGAGCCCATAAGTATCACCAACAAAGCAAACCACAGAGAAATCTTCTGTTTTAACCTACGTACTCAAGGTCAGAGAGTAACTGCTTCTGTCCCAATAGTATGCCACCAAGTCGGGGCACACAGTAGGTCTTCAATGAGTGTTTGCTAAATGAGCGACAGCAAAGTAGGACCGAGCAGGAAATGTGGCATGAATTCTTGCCACAAACGACTGCTTTACAGACATAAGAGGATCAAAGCATTTTTTGAGAGCAAGACAGAAATGTTAAGTGAGACGTCACCCTGCAAAGTCTTGGAGGGCATAAGCACTTCTGTCCCTCTGTGTCACAGTTGCACCTCAAGGGCTTAGTACACCGTGTCTGGGACAATAGCCCTCACAGCCATCTGGGAAACAGGCTGCTATGTTATCAGACATGGTCTTGAAGCTGGATTCTCCTGAACCCTGATCTTAACTATGCTACCTGTATTAAAGACAAAATCCACCATATCCACAACTACCTCTAATTCACAGCTTTAGGGAGACAGAAAACACTCAGCAAAGATCTTTCACCCACTTTTTGCTTTTAGGCAAGACCTTACAAGAATCACCACAAAACCGCCTTCCTTTATATAGTAGTATCCCGCCCTGTGGATTGATGGTTTCAGTAATTACCGGATGATGTCATATCTTAAAAAATGCAGACACGTGTGGGTCAAGGTTTGGCTGCCATTAAGTATTTGTGTGACTCTGAGCCGACTAATGAATTCTCAGAACCTCAGTTTCTGTCTTTATAAGTCTGGGAGGACAGCACCACCTTCTTCACCGGGTAGCTAAGAGAATTAAGAAAGGGATGTACGTGCTGAGGGCCACTGAATTCCACTGTAATTTATATACATTCTCCAGGCAAAATTGATTTTTTTTTCACCAAAAGCTTTGTACTGTGCAGCTCCTGCTGGTTTTTTAAATGCACAGATATTAACTGATTCAAGTCCTCTCTGTAGAAGAATCGCTCTTGATAATGAGACATTGCCAAAAATAACTCACATCTGAAATGCCAGCTAGCAGAGAGGGCCGCAGTCCCTGCCCTGACACAGTGACAGGGTAGGGAGACAGAGGTGGAGCAATGCCACTGTAGTGAATGAAGAGTGGTGAGATGTGACGCTAGTATGCTGCCGCAGGACATACGCAACGGGAAGGCCAGGGATCTACAGAAAGGGTTCCTAGAGAGCCCTGCATGAGGCTAGCAAATTCCAGACAAGCCCTAGGCCAGTGCTACAAAATCCCATCACTGAAGTCAAGTTCAGAGCAAAGTTGCCCTCATGGTAAGGCAAGGACTGCAGCACGCTAAATTGTTGGAGCCACCATCACTAACTGTGAGTTATGGAGCGCAGGGCTGGAATACTAAACAGCGCTCCTCAGCTCTGCAGTGGGAATGCTAACGCCAGTGCCTTCCAACACTGCCAGGGAGCCTCTTCAGGCTCCACGCCCAGACTCTAACACGTAATCCCCTTCTTCTTTTCCAGAAGTGGTTTGTTAGTCTAATACCCTTGGGCGCACACAGTGCTTCCATGGTTCAAACCAACACGGAATTAGCAAGTGTCTGTGCGGTGCCCAGAACACCCCCAAGGGTAGAACTGCACGTGTGACGTGGCTGCCACACAGACCCCACACTTGCTGTGACAGGCAGACTCTCGGAGCCATACCAGAGACGGAACAATGAGGTGTGAGGTGAAAGGCCACCAGGAAAGTCGCCTTGAACTCTGACTTAGACAACTGTCACAGGATCCCCCCAACAGGAAGAGAATGTGGCCTGGGTTATTGGAATGGATAAGATACCTAGGCAGCAGAGGGACAAATGGGAAAAGGAAATTCCTAATGAGCAACAAAAAATCTTCTTCCCCAGGTTAAGAGCAGGGAGGGCGAGCAACAGAAAGTCAGGAGGAAAAAAGTGAAGTCAATGATATTTGCAGACTGTGGTGCGTTGAGTGCTGGGGTGGGGGAGACGCGAGAGTAAAACCTCCATTCAACCTGGATTTTCTTGAAGGAAGGGCCAGTGACACGGACTTTACTGACTGTTAAGAAGGACCATTCAGTCTGTGCAGCTGCTGCCAGGGTGTTACGTGCCGGTGGAACGGTGCTAAGCAACGTCCCAAGTCACACAACAGATTTCATGTAGCTCACACTCCAAAAAACTCAAATGATCTGAAAAAATAGAACACTGTGTCACAGTTCCATTATTGTGTCGGGACCTTCTAATAGATGTTGTCCTTTTCCTTTATCGTGTATATATGTATTTGGTACACAGCTTGGACTTGTCGTGATCCTGCTGTCTCAGTCGTGATCCTGCTGTCTCAGCTTCCTCAGCACTGGAATTACAAGTGTGTGCCACTACACCCAGTTTCTTTGGCCAGCGTGGCACTGGGCCAGCACAGCATGCAGTAGCGGGGAACAAAGCTGGGTCCTTGTACTTGCCAGGCAAGTACTTAGACCACTGAGCCTTCCCAAGCCGCTGGATGTTACGTCTTGGAAGTCGCTGACCCTGGAAAGGCATGATCTCCACTATACCAGATACTTGGGGGTTTACCCTTTACCCTAGGCACGACAGAGATGAGAAACAGCGTCCATCTGATTGCAAAGTGAACTCAGTTTTGAAAACTTGATCGGTGTATCAATAAACACCTTTCAACGTGGATCGATGATTGGGTTTCTGCTTCTCTCCTAAGCATCAGCAAGCTACAGATAATAAGCACCTAAGCCACTTTGGTCAAACCATGAAAGTCACAGTAGCAACATCTTCATTTTTAGTCACACCAGTCAGTGACCACATATTGAACACTTCATGGTGCATATGCTGCTGCAGCTGTCTGAGGGACAGAGGCGGGCATCTGGGGGAAGCACCCTGAGCACAGCCCTGGCTTTCAGTTCCAGCTCTGTGACTAATTAACTTGGTGACCTTGGGAAAGTCACCTTCGGCGACCTCGTGTATTCATAAAAGACAATGCCTTTGCCCTGCCTGCATCACCAGGTTGCCGTGTGAGTCAAGGAAGAAAGGCCTGAGAAGGCATATTGCCGGTGACGCTATCTAGCTAGAAACAATAGTGTTATCCCCAAACAGAAGCCACCGTGTTTGCCTGAGGAGGCTATGCACTAGCATGAAATAAAGACCTGCAAGAGTGTTTATTTTTCACTGTAAGTAGATACATATTTCTGTGCACCTGAGATTTTTTTAAAAAGGCAGCAAAAGTCCATCTCCTGGATCAGTTTTCATGTGGCTCCTCCTAAATTACACAGAGCAGTCTCATCAGCTAAGCAAACAAGTCGCAACTGAGTGCTCCTAGTGCGGAGAGATTGCCTCACACTATGGTGCATTCCTGGGTGGTTGATATTGGAGGTCTTGCTGCACAGTTAGGTAAGGTATTTTAATGGTGCACATTAAACAACGTGCAATGTGTCTGAATGCTCAGGATTCCTTCCTAGAGGCAAGGGTGGACAGCACCGGGACTGGGCATAGAGGATGCTGAAGAGGCCAACAGACTCTGAGGTAGGACAGTCTTAACCATCTGTCCCTCATGAGAAACATGGGGCACGTCAGGCCCAGAAGTCTCTAACACTTTCTCCAGATGTGTCCTATGTGTGGCAGTAAAATATCTCATAAGGTTACTAGTGTTTTAAAAGGGAAGATGTGTAGGAAGTGCCACAGAACTTGGCGCACCAAATATGAAGTCACAAAGATGGCAATGATCAAGGCAGACAGCACGGCACACTGAAGTCACGTGGCTGGCACGTGATGTCACTTACAGGTACAGGTGCTTGAGTAGCTTGATGCAATGCTGTCTGTTTTAAAGGTAAGGACAATGACATTGTATTGAGTGTCTATTACTGGTAAAATAATATTAACCACTTTTTTTACCCAGAGTTAAAAACAGAATGAAGAACTTGAACCATTTGCCTCAGATCACAGAGCTGCTAAGCAAGAGAAGGAAAGGTTTCCCGGGGGCTGTGTGGTCCTGATCGCTCCACGGGGACCTTCTCTGTCCCATCCACGGGGAGGAGCTGTGGCTCTTGGTGGCCTCATGCCCGCGTGCCTAGCTCTCAGCCTCATTGAAAATGAGGTTGAAGGGTCTATGCAAGGCTGTATTCCTGCCGTGATCCTTCGGCTCCACTCTTTTCTGCTTCTTTCTCTGTCTCCTTAATTATGTGCATTAATATTCATCTTCATGGATTTAATGTAGATTGAATTTTCATAGCTCCTGTGCCCTAAGAAATTAAAATCTTGCTGGGGACACCCATGGAAAAACCCAGTGTAATGTAAGTATTATAATAAAACAGACCACATATACTATTAAATAAAGAATGGAAAACGGATCGAAGATTCAAAGGAAATTTGCAGCCAGATGTGAAGGTGGAAGGGTGATCCAACCAGCACAAAAGAAGCATTAGTGCACTGAAGGAATGGCAAGCAGTATAAGGCATCTTAAGCAACAAAAACGTGGAGGAGAAGCTTTTTCAGCAACCTGCGCTGGAGGCAGAGTTCAGTCTTGGCCAGGGAAACTCTAGGGGCCCGAGGGAGAAGCACCACCACTAATGAGCCCTTGTCTAGGGCACAGAGAAGGGCTAAAAGCCAGCGCGCTGGAGTTCTGGCATCTGTAGACTGAGGTGACCGAGTTAGAGGAAAAGTTGCGGAATTAGGGGCAGAGTGTAGGCAGGGGTTATGCAATGCCAGCCAAAGTCAAGTCATGTACGATAGATGAAAACAAAAAAAATCATAAAGTAAGTTACACATGGAGAATGACATAGCTGACAGACAGCCACTGAAGTTCAGGAATGAGAGGAAACTCACACATTGCATAAAACTTCAGACAGAATCAAACCAAACAGATCTGTGATTCCCCTTACTTTCACCTGTGACTTGTATTTGACCTTCTCTCTGTACTGGCCAGCACGGAAAGCCACAGAGCATCTGGATGACGACTGCCTTCGAGTCGTCTGTGCACTGTGTACTGTAGGCCAAGAATTCTAAATGTTTCACTTTATTCTCCCACTGAGACCCAGAGAAGTTAAGTAACTTACCTAAAGTCACAAGGCTCAGGCTTAAGGCAGCTACCACAGGATTCACACCAGATTCAGAAGGCAGGGTTAGGTGCTCTCAGCAGTCATGGTAGGCTGGAGAGCACAGCTCTCACTCTGAGCTCCAAAAGACAGGACACACTCACAGCAAACGTGCCCAGTACTATCCTCGTACTCACAATAGCAAGCAGGGCAAAGCTACTATTATAGACAGCTAAGACAGGCAGAGACATTCTAGGCCGTCACACAGGGCTGGGCCCTCGAGGGAATTAGTGCAGAAGATGAAGACTCAGCACCACTGCGGCTGGAGGCGCATCCATTGGAAGCTGGGCTTCAAGAGAAGAACGGAATGACCAGGCCTACCTGGGTCCCCAGGGTATCAGCAATGTACTATAGTTTGTATCACCTTGTTCAACAAAATCTCAACAGACATCAGTCAACCTGGTGGGTGACCAAGATCTGTGGATCCATCCCTTCCTGAAAAAAGTCTCTGCTCCTCTTTCCAGGTCCACTTGCTATGTAACCTGCTCCCACACTGGATCGGTACTACTCCAGCCGCTGTGCTTGTAGTCTTACTGGCTGATCACAGTTTTGTCCCACCTTTTATCCAGTCTGTGATTTTATCCTATAAAACTTTCATTAAAAACTGGGCTCACTGGCAACCTACCTTCTGGTCCCCTCCTGCCCCCTAAGAGCCACATCTACCAATAAATTGTTCCTATTTTAACCTCCATTCCTTAATATTCGTTCTTTGACTTTGGGGGACAGGAGTTCAGCATATCTAACATCTTGAAGATCAGCTGTTTCCCAACCCTATTATTACTGGTTTAGGTTCTTTCTGCACTGAATTCAACCTTGCAAAGTGTCACGATCTTTATTTTAGACATGAAGAAACATCAGTTTAGAGAAGAGTCACACAATGGGCACATGGGTAAGTCAGGATTCTATGCAAGGTTTGCCAGTACTTAAGAAGTAGAATATATTGAATAGAATCAATTTAACCAAACTGAAGCTCTGGTGTAATCAGAGGAAGACAATCATCTGTGATACAAACACATGACAAGTTCGCTCCAAAGCGAACGGGTCTCCCAGGTTCCGCTGGCTGTCAGTCTTCCACATAAGAATGTGCTGAGTCTCGCTGCCTCACGTGGCATCATCAGACTTCTCTGGAGTGCAGACAAGGGCGAAACAGATGCAACAGAGAAAGGCTGAGAGAAAAGGGGTCAGCTTAGCCGGGCACAGCAGCTACTCCAGATGCCCACCATGGGGAAACAAACACAAGTGCGTGAAGGGCTGAGCCAAGCTGACCGCCTTTATCTTCACTGTGGATGAGATTGGTGTATTTCTCTATGGCCATCTGGTAGGAAGAACTGTCCTCAGAAATGAAATAAATTGGCAATTCAACTCTCAGTGTGAGCTAGTTTTGTTTTGTTTTGTTTTCTTTTCTTTTCTTTTCTTTTCTTTTCTTTTCTTTTCTTTTCTTTCCTTCTTTCTTTCTTTCTTTTGCTTTCTTTTTTCTTTCTCTTTTTAAAATGTATTAGGTACAGGATCTCACTACAGAGCTCAGTGTTGTAGCAATCCTCCTGTTTCAGCCTCCCCAGTGCTGGGATTACACAGGTGTGCCACCATGCCTGGTCTTGGTGGTCAGCATAAAGCACCTGGAGATGGGGCCAGAATAGCATGTGGTGCTGGGGATTGAACCCCGGACCTCGTTTGTGGCTAAGCAGGTGCTTAGTCCGCTGAGTTATCTCACTGGCCCAATGTAAGCTACTTCTGGAATAAAAAGGAACTTAATACATTTTCCAGGACCAGTACATATTTGTCTACAACCTCTTTTCACAAGTACTACAGCAAGATGTAGCATTTTAGAGATGGCCACATAAAGAGCACTCGTGCAGCCCGTTGAACTCTTACGGAAGCCATTCCCTTTGTCTGCACTGACCTTTCCTTCCTCCATCTGCCTGGAAGACTTTTCAGTACCTTTCACCCCAGTTGCGCCATCACCCCTCCAAGGAGCCTTCCCTGACTCGTCCACCAGTGGGAGCTCTTGAACCCAGCACACTTCCCATTTGGACTGCAGAGAACTGTGTGGTGAGAGTCACGGCTATCCCAGGCCCTGCCCGATGCACAGCAGAAGCCCTGTCCTTACTCACTGGACGCCCACAGCAGCCGGCCATGCACAACTGAGAAGGCCTCCAGTTACAGTCCAGGGTCCCCTAGGCGGGGACCGGGGAGAACTGCCACTCACAGCGAACCACAGAGCTAGAGCAGGTCGGTTCCTGGCTTGTCCCTTGATTGCTGTGACCTTGCTATAGACTTGTAGAGAGGAATAAATCACTGATGGAGCCTCCTAAGCCCATGTTTCTCTACTAGGGCAAGTGAAGGTTGGGGTTTGAAGGCAGAATTTGTCCCGTGGCCTGCTCTGGAGGACTCAAGGCCTCTTCCTGTTTCATTGCTGGCTGTCTTCATCGAATAGAGTTATGCTGGTGAGGTCAAAGGAATGACAAATTACACAGATCAGAGTTCAAATTGTATGACCTCAGATCTTGGTCTTCCGTTTTCTTTATCTAAAATGTGAAGCTGATTTTACCTAGTTCACAAGGTTTCTGGGTTAAGTGAGGTACATACATCAAACTGCCTGGTACGCTAACTTTACCCTTTTCACTTAGAGATCTAGGAACAGGTTCATGGGTGAAAAGACAGTTTAACAATATGTTGCATTTTATCAGCTATTTATGCTAAACTGTAGGGAGGTGTTGTTACATGATTTTCAAAGATCAGTAATAAGAGTTAGACTTTCTTTTCTAAAAGAACCATCTGAAAAATGCAAAAAAAAATTCTCAAAAGAATGATTTGAGTTAGAAATACTAAATCACAAGTAAAGAAAGCTTCACAGTTTTCCAAGTCCTTTTGCAGATACGACATCTCTTAATGGTCTCCTCTACTGACCAAGGTGTTACCTGAAAAGTGAGCAGCCAGCTGAAGAGAGGGAAGGAATCTGCACCGGAGCCAGAGACGGAAGGGAAAGCCCGCTAAAAATCCAGCCCAGGGCAACAGACCTCGTTCTGTTTCTATTTCTCCAGAACACAGAAATAACATTTTAAATGCAAACAAAGATCCATTCAGGCCAAGCCTTTCTAAAATGTGAATTACATTCTTGAATGCAAACCTAGGTAGACAGTAGAGGCCATTAGAACCGATTATGTCAGTGGTTATTATCATTGGTTGCATATAAGCCAGGCTTAAGGATTTGTGGACATTAAAAAAGAGCCATTTCTTTTGTCAAAAGTAATTATAATTAATTCTCAAAAATATGTATAAGTTCGACCCAAATCAGATGAGTGAATAAGCCAAAGGGGGAGATGGGCTCTTTTCATACTCAAGCTAAAACTCTTAATTAAACCCAGACAGTCAAAAGTAGTCTCAGAAGAAAGGTTAATGAAATAGGGTAGGAAGGGAAAACATCTCCAGAGAGCACAGCACACTCCAGTTCCCTGGGCTGTCTCTTTTTTGTTGCTCTTGGGAGAATTTTTATAAAAAGCCTCCTTCGTAATCAAGAAGAGAAATGAACCGCTCTCCAGTCCTCTGCAAAGACAACTGTACTCTAATGTATTTTCCAGCACTCTGACCAGCCCCAACGAAGGGTAGCTGAGTTTGAGCTGCTTGGCTTTTGATCTCAGGGAGAAGTACAAATAGTTTGGGTTAGAGGAAAGGTGTCCTAGTAGCATCTGGTAGATATTTTACTTTAGGAAGACATTAAGGAAAGAAGAAACCTCTCAAGCAGCAAATATGTCCCAGTATTTGACCCAAGCTCAATTATTCCAGACTACCTTTGCTCCACATTCTGTGGTAAAAATACACCATGGGCAATGGAAAGGAACTGCATGTAAGGGAAAGGAAACTGGCCAGGTGGAAAGAATTTACCCTGATGTGAGAACATACCTCCTGGGTCAGAGGTCTAGTCCTCTTACAGTGAATTCACTCCAGGGCATATTTTTGACTGTTCCTTTTTTTTTTTTTGTCTTTTTGAGACAGGGTCTCACTACGCAGTTCAGGCTGGCCTTGGACTCACTTTTGTGATGAAATGACAGTGTAGGGTTGAGGAAACAGAGCCACCACAGGCAGCTCTCAGTGGGCTCAGATCCATAGCTAGTTAGCAGTAGAGCTGAGATTCAGAGCCAGCAATGTGGGGATATGGAACGCACTGTGTTAGCCGTAAGCCACTGTACTGAGGAAAACCCTCAGGGGGGCTGTGGGGTGGGGCTGGGCAAGCTTTGCTGAGGAGGTAACACCTACACTGTGGAATGGAAGAAGAGACACAAGCAGCTAGTGGGTGGAGCAAAGAAAAGTAGCCCAAAGGGAATGTCCCTGGCTGAAGCCGTGAGAGGCACATTTCATGTGGTCAGTGAGGATCGTGATGTTTACATACTTCAAAGCACTGGGCTATAGCTGCTGAACCCCTTCAAGGAAGCAGGAAATGATATTTGTCTTGAGAAACGCTGGGTGTAGTGTGACAAGTGGAAGAGGAAAATCTGAGGGTGACTGTTCAGAAGAATGGGGGTTATAGCATAGCCACCTAGACTTAGGCCAGTTATTCTTAAAGCATGGTTCTGGACCCAGAGCACCAGTGAGCCCTGCAATCAGTGCTAAGTGCAAATTCTTGCTAAATCTGAAACTCTGGGCCTTTGTCCGTTATCTCGTGCTGCGTAACAGATTATCACATATTTAGCAGCTTAACCTAGAATGCAGTTTTTGGTCCTTATGAATGGATCATACGTCTGGGTGTGGCTGCATGAGTCTGCTCCTCCTGGCCAGGCAGAGCTCCAGGGAAAATGTCCTGCATGCTGTTTGCTTCTGGAGGCTGCATTAGGAAAGAATCTGCTTTTAAAGTCAGGCTGTGGTTTGAAGGAATTAACATGTGCATGTAGAACTGGAAGTCACTCTTTTTTTGGGGGGGGGAGGAACTACAGGGTTTTCAGGGTCTCACTACTAGATCAGACTCACGGTGATCCACCTGCTTACAGCCTTCCAAAAGCTGGGATTACAGGTACGTGCCATCATGCCCAGTCTCAATTGCTGTCTCAGTGCACCCGGGGGTCCAGGCCGGCTGGCATGGCAGACCCGGGGATTAAACTCCCAGCCCTTATGCCTGCTTGCAGGTGCTTTACCCCGCTGAGCTATTTGGCTGGCCCGGGAGCTGCTCCTTCCATGAGGCAGTGCATAGTTCCCTGCTGCCTGAGCTTGGTCATCATGGCCACTGACTCCACATAGTGTCTCTAACCACAAGCCAGATGGACTGACAGGAAACATGTCACAATCCTGAGAGCGACACTCATCCTGCTGCCATAGCCTCCTCCTTAGAGGCAAGACACAGCTCCTTTGCACTAGCTCAGTGGGGACCACATCCAGCATGAACACCAGGAAGCAGAGGTTGTGGACCCCAGGCCTGTGCTTTGACAAGCCTCCGGGATGGCTGTGACACATGGTCATACTTGAGAATCACTGGTTGGGCCGGGGAGATAGCTCCATGGCACAAGTGCCTGTCTGGCAAGTACAAGGTAGTGAGTTCAAACCCTGGTCCCACAAAAGAAAAAAGAGAGAGAAGCACTAGTCCAGATTTTGGAGCTGAGAAGTATTTAGAAGCTGAGATCTGCAAGACTCAATGCCGTAGTAGCTATGTAAAACTGTTCAGTTGAGCACTGTGATTAAGAGTGTGCTTTGAGGCAAGTAGATCTAGGTTCAAGTTTCTGGGAGTTCTTTGATGGTAGGACCTGGGGCAAATTACTTAACTTCCTTACATTTCAGCTTCTTTATCACTAACTTGGCATTCCTATGGACTCTCCCTTAGAGTTAAACCTTGTGAGACATAAAATTGCACTGGCACAAATTATATTTGGATGTGTGGCACACACGATGTGCACAATAAAAATAAGGTATGTCTGTTATTATCTGTGGGATGCGCTTGCTTCTGAAAAGTGGCATCAGACCAGGTGAGGTTCACACCCCTAATTGTAGAGTTCAAAGTAAATGAAAAACTCATTCATTGGAAAGCAGCACGCCAGAATGGAATTATAAGACGGGACCAGGGAGATAGATCAGTGGAGTAAGTGCTTGCTTGGCAAGTACAAGATCCTGAGTTCAATACCTGGTACTACATGAAAGAAAGAAAGAAAGAAAGAAAGAAAGAAAGAAAGAAAGAAAGAAAGAAAGAATGTGTGAGGGAGGAGGGGGGAGCTGGGGGAGGGAGAGGGAGAGGGAGAGGGAGAGGGAG
>PVJA010000342.1:168379-185477 GCA_004027025.1 Myocastor coypus | reverse complement strand
AGCCTCATGGAGTCACTGGGCAGGGACTTCTAGAGTTTGAGACTTGATCCTTGATCCCTGGGATTATGGGTTTTAGTACTGATGGGATTATGGGTGGAAGT
Organism: Myocastor coypus; assembly: GCA_004027025.1. NCBI lineage: Eukaryota > Metazoa > Chordata > Mammalia > Rodentia > Myocastoridae > Myocastor > Myocastor coypus. The sequence goes on along the minus strand of PVJA010000342.1, from coordinate 185,376 downwards.
ACTTCTGGGATTATGGGTGTAGCCTATGGCGGGAGCTAAGGCGGAGAGCATGAATGTAATATAAAGAGAGACAGAGAGACAGACTAGAGCTCGAGCTGTTGCTGCTGCTCTGCTGCCGTGTTGGTTGGCTGCCTCTGCCGCCATTTTGTTGCTGTTCTGCCGCCATGAACTGGATGCTCTTCGCCCTGCTCCACTCAGCCTTGGGCCAGCCGAATATGGACTGAAACCTCTATGAACTGTGAGCTAAATAAACCTTTCCTTCCTTCATTTTGAGTGTTGGGTATTTGTCCCAGCAGTTAGCAAAAAGTAACTAATACACTTGGTTTTAACCATCCACCAGAAAAGTATGCCCATGAGGTATAAAGAGGAAAGCTATATTAATATGTTGAGCCTTAAAAGGCTCAAGTCAACAACTTTGGACGATTGAGAATTGTGCTGGTAACACACTACTATTATGGACTATTGGACTATGTTGGGTTATTTTGCTGAATTCAAGTACCTACAGTCTTTGGACTGGCATTAAGTATGAAAATGTCTTTATACACTTCTTCAACTATAGCTTCTCTAACAGCAGTAAAACACCCATCTCTGACAAGACAAAATAAGAAGTGGGATATAAACCAAAAACCATTTTGTAGTGAAAACAAACAAACAAAAAATATATATATAATGGAATAGATATACAGCTACTTTCTATTAATTCAGTGAGAACGATTGGTACTAATATTGTTTAGACAGATTTATTATATCTACATCTTTTGCTCTGAATAACTACTATGAAGACAACAATTTGCAATGTATTAATTATTGTAACTGTTCTACTAAACTGTTTTGAAAATGTTTCATTGCTATTTTATGCTTTTTTTCTCATTAAAATGGATAAAAAATTCAAGTACAACTTATCAGAGTTTGTGGGATGAAATGAAAGCAGTTCTTGGAGGGAAATGTATAACCGTGAACTCACACATTAGGAAAACAGAACAGGAACCATAAAATACCCTAATGCTGCACTGCAAGGGTCAAAAAAGCAAAGAGCAAACTAAGCACAAAGCCCAAAGAAGAAGGAAAATTATAACTATTACAATGAAAATTAATGCAATTGAAAAAAGAAAAAAATACAAAGAATTAAGGAATCCAAACGCTGGCTCTTTGAAAGAGTAAATAAAACTGATAAGCCCCCAGTTAACTTCATCAAAAAGAGGAAAGAAAAGCTCAAATTCAAATATAAGGAATGAGAATAGCACCGGGCGTGGTGGCGCACGCTTGTAATCCCAGCACTCGGGAGGCTGAGGCAGGAGGATTGGTGCAAGTTCGAGACCAGCCTGGGCTACAAAAGTGAGCTCAGGACCAGCCTCAACTGCACAGCAAGACCTTGTCTCAAAAAGACAAAAAAAAAAAAAAAAAAAAAAAAAAAAAAAAAAAAAAAAAAAAAAAAAAAAAAAAAAAAAAAAAAAAAAAACAAATATAAGGAATGAAAAAAGATGAAATTAACAACTGGGACCTCCTCTTACTGAGAAGCTTCTACACATCAAAACAAATTGCCAGCAGAGTGAAAAGTCAATCCACAAATTTGGAAGAAATCTTAACTAATAAGCACTCAGACAAATTTCTTCTCTCTAGAATGCATAAAGAGCCAAAAAACTTTAGGGCTCCAAAATTTAAAGACCCAGTCCACAAATGGGCATCCAAGATGAATACACATTTCTCAGAGGAAAAAATAGTGGAAGCTAATAAATACATAAAAAAGTGCTCCACATCAGTAGCCATCTGTGAAATACAAATTAAAACAACACTGAGATACCATCTCACCCCATAAAGAATGGCTATCACAAAGAAATCAGTCAACAACAAATGAAGAAGCTGTGGGAGAAAACGAACCCTTCTCCACTGTTAGTGGGAATGTAGACTGGTGCAACCATTATGGAAATCAGCACTGAAAAAAACCTAGGACTGGAAATCCCACTCAATCTAGCTATCCCCCTTCTGGGAATTTTACTGAAAGAACTAAAAATATCGCATCATAGTGATATATGTGTGCCATGCTTATAGCAACACAATTTCAAATCTTGGAAATAACCAAAATGCCTGTCACCTGAGGAATGGATGAAAAAGAAGTGATATTTTTATATGATGGAGTATTATTCCATCATAAAGAAAAACAACCTCATACCTTCATAGATAAGTGGATGCAACTTGAAGCCAAACTCATACATGGAATAAACCAGACCCACATGTATAAATATCATATAGTCTCCCTAGTGTAAGAACTCAATAGAAGAAGTAAAAACTGAAAGGTATAACAGATACAATTAAATGAAAAGAAGCAGAATTTACAGATTAAACAACAAAAAGAGAGAAAGGAGAAAAGTTAGGAAATATATCATACACATGTATATACAAATTGGATGAAGCAACAGTCCTAAAAACTTCCACAAGGTTTTTGAAAATAGTAGTTAATGGGTAGAACTCTCATCCTGACTCTGTATGCTGATATCTGTGAACTAAACAACTACACTGAGGACAGCAATATGCAATACTTAAATCATGCTTGAAATATCTGTCATCCTGGTCTTATAAATGTATACTATTACTAACATCATATAAATTATTACTATACTCTCTTTAAATTTATTATAAAAGATAATGAGAGTCAAGAACAAAAATTTAAGCTTTCTTGAAAGCATGTGGTAATATTCAATCATATATCTCATATTGCATAACTATATCTGTTAATCTGAGCAACAGATATGATGATAAAAATAGATAATAGATCAGTCACTGTTAATGAGCTATTCTTGTTTGCGAAATCTATAATGCATGTATTGTTACATGCTTCCCTGCTTTTGTCTTTGCTTTTGTTTTTCTTGCTCTTGTTTTTACTCTGCAAAACAAAAGAAATTATAATAAAAACGTAACTGCCCTCAGAGTCTCTCGTTTTAGGGAGCACATGTGTGAGATGTTTTTGATTGGCTTCTCTTAGTCCTTCTGCCATAAGCCCATGAGGTAACAATTGTTCTTATAGAGCAGAACAACTATTAATGGCTAAGCAACCAAGAAATGAAAATGCAGACATTCCATGGAAAGTATTTGTGATTCATTAAATAACATAAATCTGTTTTTGTTTGTTTTGTTTGCCCTGGGAAGTTTATATCGTCATCTACATTAGAGAAAAAATGAGAGATTCCCTGCGTGACGGGGGAGGCAGGAATGAAGAGAATTAAGGTGTAATATCTGCATGTTGCAAAATGTTGCAAATCACAGTGAATGCTGTCATCATGTACCATAAATGTACTAAAATGGAAAAGAAGGCAGGCTGGATGGCACCACTGCAGACTGGTACAGAAGAAAAGCAGAGCTGGTGCTCTGAGCCTCAGAGCTCTAAGTAGATTAAGTAGATTATGCAAGCATCCTTTAGCTTTGAACATAAACTCTTCAGTCCTGTGTTTATTTATCTTTGTGAGTGGCTGGAGGCAAAAATGTTCAAAGGTCAAAGAGGATGAAATGCTAGGCTGTAGCCATGAATACAGGAGCAAGAGTTGGTAAACTAATGCTGGGATGGTTTCTATGCTATTGTAACAAATCCCTAGTGATTTGCAGGAAGAGGGGGCAAAGGGCCAAGTGTACCAATTTAGGGAGCAAAGTCTAACCAGGAGCATTGAGATTTTTTACTCCCCCAAGACTAGGAAAGTTGAAGTATTCCCATATTACCTTTCTTTTTCTCTTCTATAATGCATTGTGCTGTGGAATTGTGGCCCAATGTCTTGAAAATTTTAATAGCTTCCCTCAGCGTAGACATCACACCCTTATTCTGAATCATCAACTCAGCTACTTCTACTTTGCTGGCGTTCTTCAGTTTGCCCTTGGCAATGCAGAACTTTGATGGAATAAAGAACACAAACTTCTTCAGTTCTTCATCACTGAGGCTCTCCAGACCCTTGACGAGCAGGATTTCCTTATATGCAGTCTCCATCTCACGACTCGGGAATCAGCCTGTAAGAAATCTAAAGCAAAAAAGACTACACCATCTAAGCGATCTCATGTTTAAGATAAACAAACTGAGTGGTTAGTATCTTTTTAAAAGGTAGAATAAAACATTGATAGTATTAAAAAAAGGAGATTTGGGATGAAACATAAGTAAAATCTTCCAAAGCAACTGGGAAAATACATCGTTAGAGCTCATTGGGAGCCTCCTGTTTAGAGATGAGGTCCATTTCCTATTACTGTAAAGCGAATGTACTGAGACATATCAACATACAGCAGACTATATATATCATAGATATTAAGTTTTAAAAGCTTGACTTGCAGATGCAATACGTTTTATATTTTATTCCTTGCCAGGTGATGTTTTTAGTGTCACAGCTAATAAACATTTTCCAAACTCTAGATCACACAATTTTCTCCTATTTTTTTCTGGAAATACTACAATTTTGGCTTTTTAACATATATCTATGAATTGTTTGAGTAATTTTATACATGGCATGAGATATGATACAAAATTCACTTTTATATGGATACAAACGTTATCATATTAGTATATTTTGAAGACTATTCTTCACTTATTTGCCTTTTTTGTCATAATTTAATTGGCCATATGTAAGGGGGACCATTTCTGGATGCTTTCCTCTGTTCCATTTTATATTTTACATCAAAATACTATAATTAGTGATTTTCAAAATAATATTATAAAAATATATGTAATATATAAAATATTAGAAACAATAGCTCTGAAATGTTTCTAAATATAAAGCTAGCATATTAATATCACATTCTTTTACTTCAGAATTATGCCAAGAGAAAAAAATTGAACATATGAGTGTAATTTCCAATAATAAAAATTGTAAATCCTCAGAACATCTCATAAAGGATATGTAACAGTTTTAAGGAGACTATTATAGAACTTTGTTGAAAGATTTAATTAACTATTCTTAATTAACTTGGGATATATGTAATATGTTGAGTAAGGAGATTAAATAAATATAAAGTAAAGATTAAATAAAGTGATAGTGCTATCAAATTAACCTATAAATTCCATGCAGGACTGACTGCAAAGGGCTCTCATAGAACCTGTTAAGACACACCTAAGAAAGGGCAAAGGCAAAAATATACAATACTAGTCTAAAATGTTTGTATGGAGTACTATTCTTGTCAGATATAAGCGCTAAACTATAAATAGGTAGTCATTAAAACAAAATTTCACAGTGGCATAGAAACAAATCAACTAATAACAGACTGTGGTTATAGGATCACATCTAAACAAAGGTATTGGCACCACAGTCACATTGTAAATATCCTAAAGAAAAGGATGACAGGCTATAACAAGTGTTTAGAAAATATGTAAGAAATAATAATAATGGGTCTTTATCTCATACCATACACAACATAAATGTTTAGCTACATTAAATAACTGAAAAAGGACAGTAATGCTCTTGAAGAAAATATAGAATGCCTCACAATGAAATAAAGAAGTCATAAATAATGCACAAACAAGCCATGCAAGAAAGGAAAACATCCAATTTGAGCATGTACAATTTAAATTTCTTTGTAGGAAACACACACACACACACACACACACACACACACACACACACACACCAAGTTAACAAGGTGAAAAGCCTGGGAAGATACTTCTTCAGTGTATATGACTAATAAAAATTTACTTTCAAAATACACGGAAAAACACACAGCAATAAAAAATATAAATGAACTGTCTAAAAAGTGGGTGAAAGACATAAGTGCACAACTTATTTGAGTGCCCAAGACACATTAAAAATAATGTTTGACATTATTAGCAGTTAGTGACATCTAGGGTAGCAATATGTGAAGTAGAAGATATAAGCCAAGGAAAGACAGATTTATGAGGGAAAATAATATATTTCAGAAGCACTTGAGAATTTCCCAAGTACAGCAAATGTTAATATTGTAAATTCCAAGTTATCATGGTTAATGTGGACCTGATTTACTTTTTCCTGCAGGCTGATAAGACTAGAGAAAGATACATCTTGGGAATTCATAAGTCAAAATCAAAATAATTAGCATCGTTTTCTATATATATATGCTGATTGATAAATCTATCATAATGTCCCAGTCCTACTGATGAAAGCCAAAGAGAAACTACTTTGGTTAAATATCACAATATAATAGTCAACTCAGTATGCTTGCTACTTGGCTATGTAAAATTAATATTTCTGTAACATTCTTATGCAATCACATAATCACATTTTCATCATATTTTGTATATGAGTAAATGGACAGCTATTTCTTTGAAATTTTGTTAACTCCTTGATGTAAAACTTAAATATTTTTCCATAATATCACTTAAATTAAAAAGTATTTTAAAGTATTTGTAGGGCTGAGGATAGCTCAGTAGTAGAGGGCTTACTTGGTCTTCTCAAAAACCTACATCAACCACCACCATCACTACATATATATCAAGCATTGTTATGAGGCAAGAGCTAATGCATTCAGAAATATTTGGTGGCTTCATAACCCAAAAAAGATATACTAGTTTGAGAAGCACTGAACTTTACCATGCATAATATAACAACAGTGGATAGCACTTTATACTGTACAAAGAAAATGTTCTTCTATGGAGACTACAACATGGAAAGGAGAGAAAACAGCTAGGCAGCTAATTTATCCCTGACACAGGAGCTTTTCCACCCCCATGTGTACACACCCAGCGTGATGCACTGAGAAATGTCAGTTTCCATGTATTATTCTATAACCTCTCAGTTGTTAAAGGTTAAACTAGGAGCCCAAAGCGGGATGACTTACCTGGGGCCACACAGCTACAAAGAGGGAATAAAGCCTGAACTCAGTTCTTCTGAACCAACCCCTTTGCACCTTCTTTTGCCAAATGCCTTATCTCTTATTCTTCACAAAATTCCAGTAACACCTTTTAAAAAAGAAAAAAGCAACTGTTATTTTTGGTTGTGATTTGGTATGCATTCACTTCATAAATAATCAAACTTCTTTATAATTTCTGTAACAGTATAATAAGCAATTGTTTTATTTGCTAAAAGGATTGATTTCCCTTCAACTAGAATATGCCACTGTTTACTTCCTTATTCTAAAGGTTACCATTTCCTTCTAAATTCAATTGTTCTTGTGTATATTTTATGACATAGTACAAGTAGGTGCAGGGGCCACGAGTTCTATCCTCTGGCTTGCCATGCTGGCTCTGCCCCCGGGGCATGCTGAGATGGCAACTGAGTCTGTGCATGGTGGTGTGTGCCTGTAATCCCAGTTCTTGGGAGGTTGTAAACAGGAGATCACTATGAGTGCGATCTAGTAGTAAGAGACTGAACACTCTGTAGACCTCCCCTAAAAATACAAAAGTATAATAAAACAGTACATGATCCTATTGATATCTACAAATGTACACTGCTTGCTTTCCTTTATTGAACATATATATATATATATAGCCTATGTCTTTATCTTTTAATAGTCATTGCTAAAGGAATGAAGTCCCTTGAGGGCCAGGACTCTGTTGGATATTTATCCTTCCTCTCTTACCTCCTAAAATAGTCTATGCCACACAACAGGTATGCAATGAATATTTTCTGAGTAAATATTCATTGAATCAACTTTCTGGGCTTCCCAATTTAAAACATCCCTGAGTATCTGAGCATCTCCACTGCTAAGACGCTACCAGATCCATTTGATTTGACTAATCAAGAGTCAGAGTTCCTAGGAAGCAGGAGATGGTGACCAAGATCTATGATTCTCCTCTCCCTACAGGCATACCAAGTTGAAGATTTATTCTTTTACCTTATAAGAACTAAAAAAGCCAGGTGGGGGATCATGGCTTGAAGAAGGTATGATGGAATGTTCTCTATATCAGGTACCCCAGTACCTCTGAGTAGTTTGGAGACAGATGAATCTTGCTAGGGGCAAGGGTAGCAGATTAAGTCCAAAGCTTAGGTTCCATAAGGGATCCACCATGATGAAATGCACTACTTACCAGAGCCTCGTGTATCCCTTTTCCAGGGTAAAGTGAGCCCCCAAAGCTACACTAGTAAACCCACTGACTTCCTTTACTCCTCATCCCTGGCCAGAAGCCCCAGAGTGAGGAGCAAGAGTATACCCACTAGGGAGCAGAACACAAAAGCTAATATTCAGCTTTGCCTTGGACAGAACAGCCCTCCTGGGGTGGGTCCTGGCACCAGCAAGAATACAAAGGACACACAGATGAAGCCATCTGACCTGGTCTAGCATTAGACAGCTAGCTCCATGTCTCTGGGACACTCAAGTTGGGCTGACACCACTGCCAGCCTTGGTGTGGGCCTAGGTCACATCATTACTCTTTCCCCATGACTACACAGGCCCCAGTGGCTGTGAGACTCCGAAGTGACCCAGTTTAGTGTCATTTTGCTGATTAAGGAACTGTTTCCTCCACAGGTCCTTCATCTTGGAGCGGGCAGGTATTTCCATGTCAATGCTCAATGATGGAGCCTCCGGACCTATCCTAGCACCAGCAACACTTAGAGCAGTGATGCTTTAGAGGAGTGATAATGAACCCTTTAGAGCTTTCAATGATACTAAGAGCCCACTTGGCATGCCTGCCATAGGGTCACCACACCTGCCTCAGAGCATCAAAAGTGTGTTCTGGCTGTGCCAGTGCTGGGTGTGACATGGGCCTGGGCACATCAGGTTACCTGTTTCAGCAGAGAGGGAATGCAGAGAAATAACAGAAGGCCAAGCATGGTGTTTCATGTAGTGAATGTGTTTGGCACCCTTGTCAAAAATAAGGCAACTGAGTGTATCTGAAGTTATTTCTGCACCTTCTCATCTGTTCCACTTACCCTTGGGTCTGTTTTATTGTTTGTTTGTTTGGTTGGTTGGGTATTTTTTCCCAGTACCACACAGTTTTATCACAGTAGCTTCACAGTAGAATTTCAAGTCAAGGATTGTAATCTTAGGATTCTTTTCTGTAATACTGTGACGATGCTAATAGAATTTTGATTGGGATTACATTAAATCAGTATAACAATTTTGGAACTATGGTCATTTTCACTATATTTGGTCTTCTTGACCAGAAGCAAGGGATTTCTTTTCATTTTCTGATATTCTCTTCAATCTCCTTAACCAGAGTATTGTAGTTTCCAGCTTAAAGGTTGTTTATTTCCTCCATTAGATTAATTCATGTGCATTTCATATTTTGGATGTTATTATGAAAGGTGTTTCTTCCTAATTTCTCTCTCAGTAAGATTTTTATTTGTAAAGAGGAAGGAAAGCTAGTGATTTTGGAGAGCTGACTTTGTATCTACCTTTGCTTTTGAATTTGCCTATTAAATTTAGCAGTTTTTAGGGTCTTCTATATAAAGTACATGTTATTCACAGTTGATGATAATTTAACTTTTTCCTTTCCTATTGTTAGCCTTTTTATGTCCTCTTGTCTAATTATTCTGGCTAAAGTTGCCAGAGCTATGTTGAACAAGAGTGGAGACAGCAGAAATCCTTGTCTCATTCCTTATTTTAGAGTAAATGCTTTCAGGTTTTGTCCATTTACCATGATGCTGTCCATCGATTTGTTGCAGATGACTTTTATTAGATTAGGTAGAGACCCTCTATTCCAATTTTCTGTAGGGTTTAAACCAGGAATGGACTTCATTAAAGCTTTTTCTGCATCTACTGACATCTATTTTTTTTTTTGTCCTTGGCTCTATTAACATGGTATGTGTTATAACACATTAATTGACTTGTGTATGTTGAACAATCCCCATATCCTTAGAATGAAAACTACTTACACATGGGGCACAATCTTCTTGATGATTTGCTGCATTCTGTTTACCAGTATATTATTGAAGATTTTTGCATCTATGTTCACTAAGGAGATTGGCCTATAGTTCTTTGTTGGCTTGGTCCTCCTCTGATTTTGTCATCAGGTTTAAAACTTGTTTCCAGCAGTAACTTTCAAAGTATTGTTTTCCTTTCAAATTATTAAAGCATAGGAGAAATAGCCCTATCAAGTCTTCTCCAAATTTCCTGTAGAATTCAGCAGTGAATCACTCCGTGCCTGGCCCTCTCTTTGCTCATAGGTTTTTAAATATATCAAGAAGAAAATTCTTAAAGAGATAAATGTATTGACTATATCAAATGTTTCTATGATACTAGGTAAGATGAAGACTACATAAATGATATAGAGTTAACATGCGTACATCACTGGTGATATTGACAATATTAGTTTTGGTGGTCAACATGAGCAAAAAAAATTATTAACTCAAGTAAGTGTGTAGAAAAAAGAATGCAAGTAACACATAATTCCTGCTATAGAAGTGTCAGAGAAATGTGATTGAGGCAGAAAAGAGATAAAGACTGGGAGATGTGCTTTTTGTTGGCTAGCTCATTTTTCTAGCATAAGAAAAACTATTGTGTTTCATGAGAAAAGAAAAACTAATGATATAGAAGAACAAAAGAGAAATTGTTTATGAATTGAAATTTTATAATGATCCCCAACAGGAAAAAACCTTATGAATTAAAAGAAGCCCATCTTCATCTTCTGCCTAGAACATCTATTACAAAGGGACACCATCTACCTTTCTATGCCAGGATTTCCAAATTTCTCAAAGATTTCTTAGTGGGTGAACTTGGTGCCTGTAGCTAAGGGAATACAACCAGACGGACATGATTTGAACTTTGCCTTTCCCATTTACTAGCTGTATGACTTCTGGTAAATCATAATCTCTTAATGTGCCCATATCATTGCCTACAAAAATGGGAACAATGTAAGCCGGGCGTGGTGGTGCACGCCTGTAATCCCAGCACTCAGGTAAATCCCAGCACTCAGGAGGATCAGTGTGTCAAGACCAGCCTGGGCTACAAAAGTGAGCTCAAGGCCGGCTTGACCTGCATAGCAAGACCCTGTCTCAAGAAAGACAAATAAATAAATAAATAAATAAATAATAAATAAATAAATAAAATGGAAACAATGTTATCATCTCTATTGAAAGACTACTGTTAGACAATTTCATGCACATCAAGGACATGGAGAAATCATTCAAAGTGAGCCATTGCTAGAGTATAAAACATAAGAGAAGATGCTATCTCATTTTGTAACAGGTAAGTTTTACCTGGAAAGGGAGGTGGTAACTTATATTTAAGACTGACAAAAAAAAGACATATGGCTGTCTTTCTGTAACTGTTTTATGACTGGGGAGATAGTTTAGTGGTCTAAGCACCTACTTGGCGACTGTAGGATCTGGGGTTCAATCCCTGGCACCACATGCCAAGCTGGCCCCACCCTGAGCATGGAACGCTGGCTATCAAAACTAGGCGTGGTGGCATGTGCCTGTAATTCCAGCACTGGGACAGCTGAAACAGGAGGATCTCTATGAGTCCAAGCTGCAGAGTGAGACCCTGTACCAAGTACATTAAAAAATGCTTTAAAAGGACATGAGAGAGAGTAAAGGAGTAGAAAGGCCTTCATGAGCAGGAGGAAGATGAAAAAAAGAAATGGCAAGGGGCAGGAGAGACAGCTTAGTGAGTGAAACAACTTGCTTAGGCAAGCTTAGACAGCTTCAGGGGACCGAGATTTGATGCCCCTTGCCTCACATGCCATGCCAGCCCTGCCCTCAGGGTAGGCTGAGCCAGTCAAAAAATGAAGAAAGGAAGGAAGGAAGGAAGGAAGGAAGGAAGGAAGGAAGGAAGAAAAGAAAAGAAAAGAAAAGAAAAGAAAAGAAAAGAAAAGAAAAGAAAAGGACAGCATCCAGTTGAGAGACCCTGAACTGTGTGAGGGGAAGGGGGAGAAACTGCAAGTGCTACATGGAGTCTTAGACCATCACACTGAGTAGTCTGTGCCAAAGGTGCTTTAGGAGCTGAAGAGGAGCATCCAACCAGGCATGAACAATCAGCCAAGAGCTACAGAGCATCCTGGCTTGTGCTGCCAAGTGGATTCCCACAGTCCTGTCAGATGTCAGCACAGGTAGCACCATACTAACTAGGTCTGTCTGACCAGCAGTTTCTCTACCCCTTTCTTACACTGCCTTGTCCAAATGCAGCACTGGCCAGCATTTGATACACTACCTGTTCTATGTGTTTATTCTTCACCCTTCTTCTTCAATATAAGGGCTATAATGTGAGCAGGAATGGCTGACTGTCTGCTCACTATATCCACCACATCCACTGCACTTGACACAGTGTTATCCACGCAGAAGGCACTTCAAGAAATGAGCATGCATAAAGCTAAAGAAGAGCAAAGAGATAACAAGTATGAATATGCTTAGAAGATGCCAAGTGAGAGGTGTTGCTGTATAACATTTAGTAAACTTGAGAAGCCTACGCACTGAGAAAGACTCCAACAAAAACCAAGCCACACGATATGGTTTGTAGCTAAACATCCACCTGAAGGCCTCATGTACTCATCATGGCTTTAGGGATGAATGGATCTTAAGGTAGGATACTAATTCACTAATGAGGTCATTAGTCCTCTGGTGAGCGTATAGCTGCGATTTGAGAAGTAGTCTGGACAGAGGAGGTAGGTCCATGGGAACATGGACTGGAAGGCTTTATCTCTTTACTTCCTCCCCTAATGTTGCCTGCCAGCCTTTCGCTGAGCCTTTTCTCCTCTGCTGTCCTGCCTTGAAGCCAGCAGTGAGTCAAAATTATTCTTTTTCTTTCAATTTGTGGATCCACTATATTGTGTCTGATGGACAAGCAAATAATCAAGGTACCGTATATCCCACAGAGACGAAGTAATGGTAAGCTGCAGGTTGCATGACAGTAGGTAAAGTGAAGAAAGAGGAAAGAAGCACAGTTATCACAGCAGAACAGACAAACCAGACAGCCCAGCAGAAAAGGACTCCTCCTCTAGGTTTGCATCCCCAGGAAATTTAATTAGAAGGATATGAGCAAAGGAAGATAAAGAAGAGGTATCATGCTGGAGACAGATGTTTAAATGAGCCTTCGCTAGAGGTAAGTGGGATCCCCAAGCCCTTCCTAACTGGCCCCAGGGGGCAGTGGCAGGCAGATTTATTGCCACTGCACCACAATGACTGACCAAAGCAAGGGAAACTTTACTTGGCTCAGACATATGGGGTTCTCCATTGTTCTTTTATGTTAATCTTATAACAAAACTAACCTAAACATAAGCCCAGGTTGCACACAAATATTTCTGATCAGCTTGCCTGGTGTGCACATTTCTTTCTTAAATATAAGTAAACAGAGACAAATTATATTCAGAAAAGCCTCTGATAAAAGACAGAAGTGAAAAGAAAAAGACAAGAACTTGAAACAGGAATACAGCAGAGAAATAAGATATCACACCAATAGGAAAATAAAATGGTAGCGCTCATTAACAAAAAAAAAAGATTTGAGGGGCTGAGAACCTAGACCCTATTGCATAGCTGGGGCGGTTGTGCTGACACCAGTCCCACCATCTGGGAATTTAGGAAGACTTGTAGCCACAGAATCCTACTGAACTCTGCCCACCTCCGTCACCTATACAGAAGCTCTGTTGAGTATCAGCCTGCACTACTGGTGAGAGCCTTAGTGCATCCTACCCACCCCTCACTATAGTGGGAAACTCCCAGATCCATGGCCCACTGCTCTCCCACAACTGCTGAGCTTGGGTAATCGTTGGTAGCTTCAAAAATGCCAACATAAAGGAGTAAAAGACAATCACAATTCTCCAGCCCACCTAGAATAAGTCTGAGAGAAAGGATATAGAAGAATGTGGAAGTCACACCACTGAAATTTCAGAAATGATACTAATTGAATTAAAGGAACAAGTCTATCAGGGTATAGATGAAATAAGATCAGAAATATTCTCAGAGGGAAAAGAAAATGACAATTGTGAAAGAATTTCTCAGCGCAGCTAAAGAAGATATCAATAAAAAATTAAGAACAGAAAAATGATGGAAAAACTAACAATACAGAAAAATATTACAATGCATGAAACAGATTCAAACAGATATCCAGGAAATTAATAATTCCATTGAAAGCTGGAAAAACCACTTCAACAAATGTAAGATAGACTCTTAGAACTTGAAGACAGTGTTGCGCTTAATGAACATGAAAGGAAAGATGTCTTTAAACTAACAAGGAGGCAGGAAATAACAGTTCAGCAGCTACAAGACAATGCAAAGAAAAATAATATAAGGATGATAGGTGTCAGCAAAATAACAGAAGACAGCACAAATGACAGCAAAAGACTATTTGCAGAGGTACTATCAAAAAACTTTGCAAACATGTGAAAAAAATTGACATAAAGTAAACTGAGGCATATAGAATTTCAAATAGCCATAATCAAAATATATCTATATATAGATGCATAATAATCAAGATCCCAGAGATTTGGCAAAAGAATAGATAATCAAAGCTGTCTGAAGAAACAGATCAACAACAATGGAAAGCCTATCAGAAACATGGCAGATTTCTCAACACAAACCACCAGATCAAGAAAAGCGTGGGATGAAGTATTTCAGGTCCTGAAAGAAAATAACTTCCAACCCAGGCCGGGCATGGTGGCACACGCCTGTAATCCCAGCACTTGGGATGCTGAGTCAGGGAAATCAGTGAGAGTTCAAGACCAGCCCAGGCTACAAAAATGAGCTCAAGGCCAGCCTGAACTACTGCATGGTGAAACCCTGTCTCAAAAAGATAATAAAAGAAAAGAGAAAAAACTTCCCACTCAGATTGATGTACCTGCAAGACTATCTATCAAACTCTATGAAGAAGGGCACAACGGCCCTTAGTAGAGCAGAGCAGCTGGTCCTCTGTTGAGTCATGCCAGCACCAACCCCAGGATGCGCTGAGCCAGTGACTGAGAATGGGCATGGTGGCAGGTGCCTGTAATCCCAGCGCTTGGGAGCCTGAACACAGGAGAATGACTACAAGTCATATCTACATAGTGAGATCCTGTAGATTCTGTATCCCCTGTAATAAATCCATGAAAAAAAAATCAATGGCAAGATACAATTCTTCCAGGACAAAGAACTGAAGAAATTCATGACCACCAAACCAAACATAAAAAAGAACTGATGGGTATTCTAAAAAGAGACAGAAACTACCATAGATTTAAGACTACCAACAGAAAGGATGAACCAAGCAGAGCAAGTAATTAAAAAGAAGGGAAAAGTATGTAACCTGTAGCAGGAAAACAACATGACAAAGATAAGCCAATACATAACAATTACAAGGACTAATGTGAAGGGCCTCAATTAACCAACCAAAAGCAATGAATTGCTAGGATGTATTAAGAACCAAAATCTAAAAAAGGCTGTATACAAGAAACACATTTAATTCAAACAGAAATTCACAGACTGAAAGTCAAAAGATGGGAAATAGTACTCCATGTGACAGTAGTTCAGAAAAAAGCAGGGTAACTATTCTGGTTGCTGACAATATCAACTTCAAACCAAGAATGATTAAAAGACAAAGAATGTCACTACATCCTTGTTAGGAAAAAACTTCAAGAGGAAGAGGCAACAATTGTAATGTAAATGAAATTCACCTAATGCAGAAGCACCCATCTACATCAGACAGATTTCAACAGACAGAAAAAATCAAATAAGCAATAATGCAATTGTAATGGGGACTTTAACAGGTAACTCTCACAAAGAGAAACATCAACTATGCAAAAAAAAAAAAAAAAAAAATCAGCAAAGAAAATAACAGAACTAAATCAAACTTGTGAAGAAATGGACTTAGTAGAACTTTACAAAATGTTTCACTCAGTTAAGAATACATATTCTTCTCAGCTGCACATGGGACATTCTCCAAAATAGACCATATGCTAGCATGTAGAGCATGCTTAAGTAAAAGCAAAGGAATTGAAATTAGCTTGTACTTGCTACCTGACCATGATATAATGAAACTGGAAATTACTGACCAAAGAAAGCGCAAAAAAAAAAGAAGTTAAATAACAACCTCCTAAAATGCCATTGGGGACACAATAAAAGCTGTCTTACGAGGGTAATATTTAGCAGTAAATTTGCATATTAGAAAAACAGAACAAGCCTAAATGAAAGATTTTATATTGCAGGTTAAGCCCAAAGTCAAAGAAGGCAGAAAATTGTAAAGATTAGAGCAGAAATTAATCCAATGGAGATGAAGAATACAAGACAAAGAAAAATGAATCGAAGAGTTCTTTCTTTCAAAAAAAAATAAAGCTGATAGACTTCCAGTAAACCTTATAAAAATGTAAATAAAAAAACCCCACATTCGCCGGGTGTGGTGGCGCATGCCTATAATCCCAGCACTCGGGAGGCTGAGGCAGGAGGATGAGTGCAAGTTCGAGACCCAGCCTGGGCTACAAAAATGAGCTCACGGCCAGCCTGGACTGCATAGTGAGACCCTGTCTCAAAAAGACAAAAAAAAAAAAAAAAAAAAACCCACATTCATGCAATGAGAAATGAAAAGTTCTAAAGAAATACAGACCCTAGAGAAATGCAGAAGATCATCAACACCTACTTCCAAAAGTTTGCTCTCACAGGATGAAATACACACAAGAAATAGATAGCTCCCTAGATACACATGAAATGTCAATGCTGAGTTGAAAAGATATACAGAGTCTGAATAAACCATAACAGGAAACAAAATTGAAAAGGTAATCAAAAACATTCCAGCAAAGAAAATCCCAGATGCTCATGGATTTATGGCTGTATTTACACCTGAATTCTACAAGAAATTTAGAGATTTAATGCCAACTTTTCTCAAACACTTTAATAAAAATGAAAGGGCAGGATTCTTGCAAACTTTTTTGTGGAGACAAGCATTATTCTGATACAAAAACCAGAGAAATATCCAACTAGAAAAGAACTACAGGCAAATCTCTGTGATGAATATAGCTGCAAAAATCCTTGATAAGGTGGATGTGGTGGCACATGCCTGTAATCCCAGCACTTGGGAGGCTGAGGCAGGAGGGTTGGTGCAAGTTCGAGACCAGCCTTGGCTATAAAAGTTAGCTCAAGGCCAGCCTGAACTGCATAGTGAAACCCTTTCTCAAAAAGACAAAAAAAAAAAAAAAAAAAAAAAAAAAAAAAAAAAAAAAAAAAAAA
>PVJA010000342.1:0-168279 GCA_004027025.1 Myocastor coypus | reverse complement strand
AGACAAAAAAACACATGATCACCTCAATAAGATGCAGTAAAATGTTTGGACTAAGCCCAGCATTAATTCGTGATAGATAACCTACAGAAAATTCTTTCAATCTGTTTCTTTTGATTGGTAAATTGAGATCGTTTAAATTGGTGATTACAGTTTATATTCATTGGTTTATCTTTCTCATATTATTATCTTGGTTTTCCCTCTGTTTAATTGTTTCCACTCACTACGGCTTCTTTGTTGAAATTGTGGTCTTCTTTATCTCTTTCTAAAATAGTCTTTAGAGCATTTTGGAGAATTAGGTTATTAGTCATAAATTTTCTTCACTTGCTCTTTGTCATATAAGTATTGTTTTTTTCTATTGATTTCAAAAGATAGTTTTGCAGAGCACATCGATCTAGGGGTTGGTGGTTGTTTTCTGTAGAGCGTAAACACTTCACTCGAAGCATTCCTTCACTAGAAGGATTTCATTAAGAAATATTTGTAATTCTAATGGCTTTTGACTTATCAGTGATTTATTTTATCTAACAACTTCTTATAATGCTCTTGAAAATTTGTGATATCTTGATTATTAAATACATTAGTGTAAGTTTATCTTGGTCATGGCTATTTGAAATTCTATGTATTTCACTTATTTGTATTCCAAGTTCTTTGTCTATGTTTGGGATGTTTCTGTGCAAAGGAACTTTTATGACATTTACTCTCTGGCTTTCTTGTTGACTCCAATAGATCAAAGGTTTTTTTGTTGTTGTTTGGGTTTGTTTTGTTTTATTTTGTGTTTTTGCATGATCCCGTAGCTTTTACACTGATTTTCCATGGTCTCTTGCTATTTGTAACATCATTCTTCTTTCTGTGGTGAATAACTCCAAACCTATATTCTAGATCTGCTACTCTATCTTTCTCGTCATTCAATCTGTGTACTTTTAACAGAATTTTTATCCTCTTGGGTATCTGTTTGCCTCTTATCTCTTTCTATGACAGGCATTTATAGATTCTTTTATTTTCCTAAGCTTCTCTGTTTTTTATCCCTCTACTTTAGATGTGTTGAGCATGTCTTTCATTTTGATTATCATATTTTTTATCTAAGAAATTATCTTTCTGTAACCCCATCCATTTGTTTTTACATTTTTATTGCTGTCATTTCAGAAAGTTCCAGTGAGTGAATTTCAGTTTGTGCCACTTCACTGTGCTCTGGTCTTCTACAGGGTGGGCTGAAAGTTGAGACTGCATTTTTATTATGCATTTTGTCATTTTCTATTTTCTATTTTATTTTCCATATTGAAAATATAGTTCTCTTATGCTATATAGCTTTAGCATCAAGGCTTCCCTAGGAAATGTCTATTTCTCAGAAATGTCTTACAGGCAGACATGGCTTTTTGGTCTTTGTATCTATCTGACGAACCTAATTTTGCAATTTATTAAGGATGATAAGTTGCTATTTGGCTTAGAACTCCATTCTATGGTACTGGATAATGGTGATGGTTATGACCCCAGATAATCAGTGTTGTCATATAAGAGAAAAAAAAAGTATTAAAACATATATGATATCCTGGCTGAAGAAATACAATTAATAATAACAATAGAATCAAGCACAACCTGACAAACTGGCAACGATTAATTCATTACCCTAAACAATGGGAGCATACTCAACAGTTATATAACAAAATCGAACATACATCAGAAACACATTCGCAATGAGTTCCTCCTTTGTACAGTAATTTTACCCTTTGTGGAAGGGATTTAAGAAGGACAAGGGACAAAAGTGAGATGACTCAGGAGCACCATAGGAGCAGCAAGGCTGTAAGGAAAAAAAATGAATGCCCAAGTTTTGGGACACTGAAGAGGAGAGAAGAATGACAGAGAAAGTAAAAGATTTTGATGACAACTAGAAAGACATGCGACAATGTTCACTCACATAAAAGCATAAAATTAAGAGAGATAGTTGAGCAAAGAAAGAAAGAAAGATGAGTAGAATAAGACAAACAGATAATAAGCACTATACAAAAAGAAACTCATCCTGCCAGAGTTCCACTGAGCCCAGCCACCACTCCTAATCCTGAACGCTTCCAGTGAGACATGACTAATACGGAGACCTGCAGAAGCCTTGAGGAGCCCCACCCTGTGCCGACCCACCTACGAAAGAGCCTTGCAGAACTTCAGCCTGCACTCATTGTTATCTGATCCATCTTGAACTGTGGCTTACCCCCTGTCTTCAGTAAGGTGGAGGCCACACTGAACCCCACATGGCAGGAGCTTTGGTGAGACTACACTGCTCTCCTAATTTCCTGAGAAACTTGCTGACCTGAAGCTTTCCCATCTACCATGTCTGCAGAGTCAGAGAGAATGCTGGGAACCTCAAACATGACAAAAGGAAGGGAAAAAAGACAACCTCCGACCGCTACCCCATTGAAAATGGGTCTAGGAGACAAGTTACATAAACAAAGCAGTTCCTATTTAAATTTCATATTGTTTCTAATGCTGGTTTTTTGTTTGTTTTGGTTTTGGTTTTGGTTTTTTTGCGTTTGCTTTCTTTCTTTCTTTTTTTTTTTTTTGCATTTAGTACAGGGTGTACATGGTCTTACTACACAGATTGGACTCATAGTGATCCTCCTGTTTTCAGCCTCTCAAGTATTGGGATTATAGGCTGGTGTCACCATGCCCAGTCTTAATGCTGTTTTGTCTATCACTGTTTTGTATTCTTTTTTTTTTTTTTTGTCTTTTTTTTGAGACA
The DNA here is from genome assembly GCA_004027025.1 of Myocastor coypus. Classification (NCBI taxonomy): domain Eukaryota; kingdom Metazoa; phylum Chordata; class Mammalia; order Rodentia; family Myocastoridae; genus Myocastor; species Myocastor coypus. The sequence continues at coordinate 165,554 of PVJA010000342.1, read as the reverse complement.
GGGTCTCGCTCTGCAGTTCAGGCTGGTCTTGAGCTCACTTTTGTAGCCCAGGCTGGTCTCGAACTCGCATCGATCCTCCTGCCTCAGCCTCACGAGTGCTGGGATTGCAGGTGTGTGCCACCACACCCGGCTTGTTTTGTATTCTTTAAAAACCAAAAAGTAAAAAAGAAATACCATGTGATTCTTTAAAAAATGAAACTCAAGCAATCGGAAAAAGGGTAGCCAATTAAAAGAGCAGGAAAAATATCATAATTAGATATTAAAATCCCTCTGGTATGCCCAGGTCAGTGGGAGTATCCAAGCTGTATGCCAGAAATGTGCTGCGCAGTCCCACTAAGTTTGCAGTAGGTTTTGTGCAGGGTAGGGAGCTAATCTTGAGCTCTGGATGTGGGGACTAGGACTAGTCTGTAGCAGACAACTGTTTCTTTGTCCACCTCTTACCACACTTATCTCTGCAGCTTCTCCCAGTAGCTTAGGGGGGCTGGGGGGGACTCAGATAAGGAAAGCCCAGGGTTGCTCCCAGATCTGTGTGCAGTTGGCTCCTTGTGGACCTTGTACAGCTGCCCCTGTTCCACACTGTGGAGTCCTCATACCTGATGGTTGTACAGTGAGTGTATGTCTGTGTCACATGTTGGGCCATAGCTGCTTACCTGATGGCAGCATTGGACCAATGCCACTTTGCTGGTTTCAGACCAGGTGACCACTAGTGCAGAGTATGGGTGGCCCAAGTTCCAACCTCTCAGCAGAATTCCCCCAGTCTACTTCCCAACTGTCGTAAGTGTATGTAACTTGATGATTCTTCCTTCATTCTAGTCTTAGACTTTGGCAAGAAATTAACCTGGAATTGTTTTGCTACTGGGGTTCTGCCCAAACTCTTTGAAATAAAATGGCTCCCCTGTACACACATGTGTGCTCTCCTTCTGTCTCTCTCTCTGTCTCTCTCTGTCTCTCTCTCTCACACACACACTCTCTCTCTCTGTCTCTCTCTCACACACACTCTCTCTCTCTCTCTCTCTCTCTCTCTCACACACACACACACACACACAATCACCATGCTGTTGTCCCATGTTATCTGTGTGCTGAAACACAGTGCTGGTTCACCTCAATCACCAACCTCTTGCTCTGCAGGGCCCTCACCAAAAGTCATCACTCTGCACTGAGCCACTTGGCCATGCTGCAGGGCCGCTGCACTGTACTGTGCTGGGGGACTCACCTGCAATGGAGGAATTCACCTCGGTGCTGAGCCTATCTGCTGCAGTGGTGCACTCCACCTTTTAGCAAAGCTGTGTTTACTTAAAGAATAGTCAGAAATTTCAGAATGCCAGATCTGTTGAACAAAGACGTATTGCATGTGTTTAAGAACCTGCTTTTCCTTTGGATGCCACTTGGAAGCAGCTTTCACAATGTCACTGACATACATGAAAGAGGCCACCAATCCTGCTTCAGAAAGTGGTAAGAACAAGTGTTCAAAGCAATGGACAGTAGTTCTGAAGGGTTAAGGGCAAAGTGCTTCTCACTATAACTTCTTTCAATTTAATCATTCACCATATATTTCAAACGTCAAAATGGTTGTTGCCAATGAGTGGAATTTGGGGTCAGAAAGGTGTCAGGCAGGGACTGACACTTTATTACCATCCTTGTAATCTTTGTTTCATGACAACAAAGACTAAAATCAAAACACCTATTATGTGCTCACTAAAGCAAGCAGCTTCTTACTCTTGCATCCTAAGGATCTCTATGCCATGATATTTATTCCAAATATAACCTATGGTAAAATAAATAGTATTCCAGATATGTTCTAGAATTAATTTCTTCCACCTAAATGGATATTGAAAGTTTTCAGTTGATGATTTTTTTTTTTTTTTTTTTTTTGTATTTAATGAAAGGTCCACAGAGTGTTCAGGGTCTCACTACTAGATCAGACTCCTAGTGATCCACCTGTTTACAGCCTCCCAAGAGCTGGGATTACAGGTATGTGTCACCACATCCAGTCTCAATTGCTGGCTCAGAGCACCCCAGGGGTAGGGCCAGCACAGCAGACCCAGAGATAGAACCCCTGGCCCCTGGGCCTGCTTGCAGGTGTTTTAATCTGCTGAGCTATTTGGCCAGCCCTCAACTGATTCTTTTAAAGGGCAGTTGGACTGGCCTTGTCTAAATGATTAGATTTTTAATAAAACTTAGTAGAAAGTAGAATCCTAGGGGACACTCACTCAGAACCCCCCTCCTGTCCCTCTCTTGGACAAGGGCTTTCTTTCTCTCAATAAATATGTTCTGCTCCAGCCAGGCGTGGTGGCACATGCCTGTAATCCCAGCACTTGGGAGGCTGAGGCAGGAGGATCAGTGCGAGTTCAAGACCAGCCTGGGCTACAAAAGTGAGCTTAAGGCCAGCCTGAACTGCATAGCGAGACCTTGTCTAAAAAAAAAAAAAAAAAAGTAGAATCCTAGGCCAATGAAATGCAAAAGATGATGCTTCATGGATCACACATATGGATCACACATGGATCACACATATATGATCCGTGTTTGCTTTGCTCTTTGCAGGCCCCAGCTGCCTCTGGCACGGAGCTGATCTTCTCACTCGACCACTTCAGCACCATGCCTTCTCACAAGTAGTCTCATGCCGCCCCACAACATTGCTATGCAGCAAACATGCTAACCACACCTCGTAAATGATGGTGGACCAGAACTTAGGTTAAATTGCTTGCTCAGAAATAGCCTGTAGTTTGTAACCAAGCCAGACTTTTAGCTCTACTGCTTTCTGCTAAGATTTTCCATTTTCTTTCCATTACTGTGCCCTGCATTTTAGATTATCTTCACATAGTTTCCTTGATATGTAGAAGCTTTCTCTTAGGGAGACAAAAAGATCAAATAAGCAACCGCTCCAAGCAGAAGCTCTTTCCAGCACTTCCTCATTTCCGCCCCTCTGTCCTTGCCACCCAGCTCACAAAACAGCTAAACTTCCTACCACAGAGGAAGCAATAATCTTGAACTTCTCAAGATTCTTACTGCAAACAACAGAACCTATTTTGGCTAGCTTAAGCAGAAAAATAACTTTATTAAAAACATTAACCGGTCCGAGATTAGAAAGGAATACAGTCTATTTTAAACAATGGAACAAATTCTCATACCTTCTCCACTCACATAAACACAAACCATACAGCAGAACTGTTTTCAGTAAGCTCGTTGCTTCTTTCACCAAAAACAGGGTTTCAAAACCTGGCTATAGTATGATCACTAAAGCTGCAGCACTAATACGACCTCAGCTGTCCGGAACTCTACTCTACAATTCCTGATGGTGCTTAAAACCCAAGCACCTCAGAAGCTGGGACTTGTGACAAGATGGAACCTGAACCAAAGCTTGGAGAACTTCTTACTCCAGCCTCACTTGGAAGCATCTGATAGGCAAGACTAGATTGCCCATGTCTATCTGCACTGCAAGAGAAACTAGAAATTGGACTTCTAGATAAGGAAATGGGAGCTGATGCATGCGAATTATTTAAAAGATGGCTGAAAATTCCAACTACAACTCATGATCAGTAAAACTCACTCAGCTAATATGAGGATTTTGGAACTACTCCGAGAAATGGGTCAGAAAAGTCATCAAATAACAGTGTCGTGTCAGAGACAGAGCACACTGGCCAAGGAGTAATTCAGAGTAGGTGAGAGGAATGTATGTTTGGTGCCAAAAATACTTAGCTTGAGACCCTCATGCAATATGCAAATGAAGGTGTTGGCTTAATTAAATATATGAGCCTAGAGCTTACATGAAAGGTCAGAACTCCAGGTGATGATGTGTTTGCCATCATAGTACAGAGGGCAACTGATGTTCTGAAGAGACGAGGCCATGATAAGAAGGCACCACGAGTGAGAAGCAGGCCTTGGAGCTGCCCAGAGCTCAGACAGTAAGAAGAGCGAGAGGAAGGGAGAGTGCCGGAGAAACGCCCAAGCCCCAGTGAAAGGAAGCAAGAGACGGTGGAGTCCGGAAAGACTCGGCAGAGATGATTCAAAGAAGATGCTCAGAACAAAGATCTTGAACAGTCTCACCTTCTCCTAAAGAGGAGAGCTATGAGATGTGTAAGTAAATTATGTTAAGGTCATTATTTTATAAGGGATGCGTACGTGTTAACATTATGTCACTCTCCGTAAACATGTGCGGCTTTTGTTCACTATACTTCGATAAAGCTGAACACAAAAAGAATGTGGTTCAGATCTCATCAGTTCTATTTCAGGTTGATGAAATATGCAATAAATAATTATTCATTTCTTCCTTCCTCCCGTGATTTTTCAGCCTACTTTGCTGTACTGAAAGAGAAAAGGTAAAGAGACAAAGAAGCAAAAGAGAAAGCCTGCAGCAAAAGAGAAAGCCTGCAGCTAGGGCTTTCCTAGCTTTGGATGCCTCCGTCTCCTCTGCCCACCCACAAATGCAGGCGCTGTGTGTGGTATAGCTGAGTCTGTTCTGCTGCTGCCTGCCCATCTGCCGGCCTGCGCTTCAGCTTCTATCCTTGTCCCTCATCTCCATCCACTAAGCTCTGGCTGCCCTGAAAAGGCCTTGTCATTCATTCATTTCATCCTCCTCTTTCCTTAGATTAATTGCCAGCCAACCCTAGGTCTCTATATTTCATGTTCTCTAAAAGTATTTTAAATGTCCCTAGAGTGTATCTGAGTTCCATGACAAAGCTGAAGGAGGGATGATGGCTCAGGTGAGGTTACAACAAAGTTTTTAAAAAATCACAATACCTGAGACTAAGTAAACTTTTAAAAGTATCAATAAAAAGCCTGGCTGAAGAGACCATCACCGTGCTAAACTGCAAAAAGATACCTGAAGTCAAGAGCACAATTTCTTGTTGAATTTATACCCCAACATTTATGTTAATCATTTATTAATGATTTTTTAATGATGATAATCTATCACGCCATTTGTGTAGTATGAGGTGACTCCAAGGTTTTCCTTCATTCCGACAGGTCTATTTTAGGACTTAATAGTGACAAATCGCATCACGCAGTAGATCTCCTCGGTGAGCTCTGAAATCGTCCTTTGACCCCTCCAGCATTAATTGGAAATGTCTCCAGTTTATTCTCACTTCTTTCTTCTTTCTCATTTACTAGATTAGAAGAGAGAAAAATTATACAATGATGGGAGGAATTAGTACACCCGGGTATTAGTCAAGGGAGTGGACTTAAGGAGCAGAAAGAAGCAGAGGAAACAGAAAGACACAGGGGATCATTTGGATGTTCTTAGGCTTAGCTGAAGGCCAGGGGTGCTGAGCTGACTCTGCAAAATGGGATGTGTGCATGTAGCACGTTGCACGCGGACACGCAGATCGCACAACTCCCTTAGTGCTGCCCAGGACGTTTTGTCACTAATGAAACACAGCTCAGAACCATTAGGGAAGTGTGCTGGGAACCAGGATCCTCACAGCCAGCTGGGCCTTGCCAGTGTTGGTTCATGGTGACAAAGTTATGACCTAGCGCTTCATTCAGCCTGCTTTTCCCAGAGAAGCACCAAAGCAGGTGCCTCGGGGGATGGGGTGGGGTGTGAATCTTGTCCCTGCTTCAAGCTCAAATCTGGCTAGCACTTATCATACGTATAACGTGGACAAGATGTTCATGGTCTGGGTGGCACTTTCCAGCCTGGGAAATTAGCTAACATTGGACAAAGGATTTAGTCGTCTGCAAGAAATATTTCACTTTACTATCCACTAACCATCCTGCAAAGTAAGTAGTCCTACCACCTCCACTGGATAGATGAGTAAGTAGAGAATCACGTATGTAATGGGAATGCCCCAAGAGCATACTATCAATGAAGGACCCAACCAGCACTAGAGCTGTGTCGCTCTCTGAAACTGGAGTGTCCTTATTATTAAACACTATGCAGCACTGCCCCCTAGTGACAAAGTGAAGCAATTCTACTCTATAACCGACAAGCAGGAAATCAAGGAGAAACAGAAGAAACATGGGAAGTAGAGCTGAAGTCTAGAAAGAAGAGGTCCCCAATCCGGCTATTTATTCCGCCTGCCACCTGCAGGTTGCCTTGCTGTGGCTCGAGATCTGGCTCCTCCCTCAGTCACTGTTCCCCTGTCTTCTTTCTTTTATACTCAAAATAACAGACTACAAAAGTAAACAAAAAAACAAAACAGGATCTCTCCGAAAAGTGTATCAGCCCTGACAAAAAGGACCACTCAAGGACATGTCCCCGGGTCCCCAAATTACCAGATCCTCCAAAATACCCATACTGCTTCATATCATGAAGTTATTCTTCTAAGGTTGCTTTCCATACAGCTTCCAGCCTCTACCCCATGTATTCCACTGGCTTTTAGTTCAGTTACAGTTACTGCCATACCTGGACTGGAGCCTGGCACCACCTGGACTCCCTTGCCCTGTCACAAATGTTGCTCTATTTTTCTTCCAGCTACCAGGAATATTGGCTGCTGGTGTCCAAGTTTTCAGACAGAATTGCCCAATGCTGGGGGGATTTGCCTTGCTCAAGGGCAGGGATTCATCTTGGTGAGATTCAAGATGAATCAGGCACAAGTAGAGACTGCTCCAGCCTACATTATTCAAGAGGACCATACATAGCCCTCACTGTAAGTGTTGGGGGGCTCAGCTCCTACTTTGCCTAAACCACCAGTTTCCTTCTCTGCTTTACAGGACCTCCCAAGAGCATCCTCCAATAACCCTGCCAGTAAATCTTTTTATTATTATTATTATTATTATTATTATTATTATTATTATTATTATTATTATTATATAGGCTCTCGCTATACAGTTTAGACTCATAGTGATCCTCCTGACTTAGCCTCTGCAATGCTGGGATTACAGGCATGTGCCACAGTGCCTGGTTCCAGGGCTAGCCCAGCATGTGGTACTGGGGCTCAAACTTGGGACCTTGGGCTGGCCAGGCAGGCACTTATGCCACCTAGCTATCTCCCCAGCCTCCTGTCAGTAAATCTTAAGGTCTCACAGTTCTTATGAACTCCACCTTAGGCATACTCAACTCTTAACTTCACTTTTATTTCCAAATACTGCCATTCTAAAATGCCAAAGTATTGTGTGAAGGAACACACCGGAAGGCACACAGATATAAAGCTCACATGTGTACCAGAACACAGAATATGAATTTAAGGCCATGGATGAAGCCTTCTCATCTGCTGCTTGTATTGTACATTCACATCACAAGGCATGGCTTTGTTGTACCTGTCAGGTCACTTGAGTGCCTCGCCCTTCAGAGTTGTTGGCTTTTCTTTGTTAAGAGGTTCAGGTGGAGTCTTCGTAAGGCCACTTCAGAGTCCAAAACTTTAGGCTAAATGGTTATGGGAAAAAACACTCCTTCCTATGAATTAATCTGAAGATTCGTCCTCACAAATTTGTTTGCTTTTTGCTTGCTCTTACCTGATGGTGTTTGTGTAGTTATAACAAAGGCAGAGATCTTTCCCTGGAATGTCAACACCGCACACATCCAAGTCACAATTCACTTCTAGGGAACCACTACAGCAGTAATTTTTAATCCCTCTTTGGGGTAATAATTCTCTTTTAAATTGATACCAGAAACTTCTACAAAAAATAAGCCACTCCCTCCAAGCATACTAGCAAGACATACCTCCACGTGAAAGGTGCGAATTCAAATCTCTTCTTCCTTGCTACAGCCACACTCCCTCCTGAGAGCCCTGTCCCCAAGCAACTTCTTATTGGGTTTTCTTCCCCTTCAATATTTTCATAGAATGCAAAGATCAGAATCAAGGTGCAGCCTATAAATCTCAAAGCTCAATTATTGTTAAATGAGAAGTCTCAAGTTACAGTAACCTAGTTTATGCCATCCTACAAAATGTAAAAATAACTTTGTAACGCATTTAATTAATAAAGTAATTTAAATAATACAGCTAAGAAAACAATGAAGCAATAATGGCTAAGTTTTCCATAATCAAGCATTCTTGATTGCACAAGAACAAAGGACAAGGGCTGGCCAGATAGCTCAGGGGATTAAAGCACATGCTTAGGCAGACACAGGGACTAGGTTTTGATCCCCGGCCTGTCATGCCGGCCCCACCCCTGGAGTGCACTGAGATAGTGATTGAGACTGGGCGTGGTAGCACCTGGGAGGCTGAAAACAAGAGAATCACTCTGGGTCCGATCTGTGCAGCAACACCCTATAAACCCTGTACTAAATACAAAAGGAAGAAAAAGAAAAAAGAAAGAAAAAAAAAAAAAGAGCAGAAGACAAAAAGCTTTTTCTTTAGTCAGATTAATGCTAGAATAATTCTTAAAGACAACTTTGTTTCTAGTATGCAAATTAAGAAAAAAATAATGAAACTAGCCCTGGAGACAGGTTCCTTGCCAGGATTATAAAAGATAGGACAAGAGTTGGGATTTGAACCCAGGTAATTTCACACTAGAACCTGAAATTTTAACCATACACTAATCTTTTCCTGTATCAATAAAATACTAAAAACATTGAAATACTAATACAAAAATTTTGTGACATTTACTAATGAGAATTATTCGTCATTGATATGATGCTTCTGCAAGTTCTAGCACAGTACCTCAATTTACTTTCCTAGCTTTATAACATAAAATGGCATCTGAATTTCTGGAGGGTCAATAGAGTGCGGTATCCAGAATTCCCTGCAGGAGACAACTCCATTTAGTATTTGCTATAGATCAACTAAATCTTCTTTACTTCTGCTATTACAAGGAGCCACAACTTGTTTCAAATAGAGTGTGCTGTTACATATTAATTTTGAAGATATACCTATCAAGACACAGCATTCTAAGAGAAATTGTAAAATAGACAAATTCTATTATATCCAGGAAGTGGTACATTATACAGCTATGAAAATAATCTAGAAATAGTTGGAATGAAATTCAACAAGGTATAGAAGAATATCTGTAATTGATTCTATTTTTTTTTAATCTTTTCTTTTTTTATTTGGTACAGAGTCTCAACATGCAGCTCAGACCCATAGTAATCCTCCCGTCTCAACCTCTTCAGTGCTGAGATTACAGATGTGTGCCACCACATCTGATTTCTGTGGCTAGTGTGGAGTGGCCAGGGTCCAGGGGCAGCAAAGCGTGCAGTACCACGGATCCAATTAAGATCCTTGCGCTTGCAGAGCAGGTGCTTAGGCTGCCAAGTTATCTCTCCAGCCCCATTGATTCATTTTGGAAAATAAAAATGTGTAAGAATAACATTGTTCATTGGTGCAAAATTTCATAGCAGAGTGATAACAACAAACTTCCACAGGCAAAGTAGATGAAAAGTAGATCGAAATAAAGAATGCACAGGTGTTGGAATAACTAATGCTATTCTTTCTCCTACATCAGGTGGAAGGTGAAGAGCACCTTGCTGTGCTGTTGGACCTTTAAATCTTAAACCTGTCTTTACCAATATAACTTATTTGCATTATTCAACAAAATGCTAAGAAATCCAGTATTTTCAGAAAGACAGATTTGTATCAATGTTGGTAACTTGTTTATAAATGTATGCATTTTTAAAATCAATTTTCCAGAGTGGAGTTCTTGTTTTATCTTTCTTGCTCTATATCTCTAGTTTATTTTCAGCTGAATATTTTTGGTGAATTATTCTAGCAAAACAGAAAGAGTAACATCAGTCTCAAAAAGTTATTCCACCATTTGTTAAGTTCACCCATTCTTGTTTTACATAGCATTCATACAGGAGCAATGTAAATTAATGTTGGGGAAAAAATCAGGAAACTAGAAAAAGTAGGGGGAAAATAGCTCTTATTGTCCCACAGTTCAGAGTGAAAATCTTTTTCAGATGCTCTGCATTGCTGTCTGAGAGTTAATATAGTTATAGAAAGAGCAGTTATCTTACACACATTCTATAATCTGCCATAATTGACTCAATCTAAATTTTAAATAAAACTTTAAATCTGCTGTCTTCCCATCTTTTATGTATCTGAAATGTATCTGTAGAATAATTAGATCATTTCCCCAAGGCAGGAACCAATACAGCTTGGATGGAAAATACTTTTTTGTTATAAATGTCAACCCCCCCCCCCATCAACTCGATTGGCTGCATGAGTTGCTTGAAGCCACCTTTGGAAATTCCAGGGCTGGTCAGATAGCTCAGCAGGTTAAAGCAGCTGCTCAGGCAGGCTCAGGGATTGGAATTCAATCCTCGAGATGCCATGCCAGCCCCACCCCCGGGGGCAAGCTGAGAAGGCTACCGAGACTGGCCATGGTGGCGCACATGCCTGTAATTCCAGTGCTTGGGAGACTGAAAACAGGAGGATCCCTCAAGTCTGATCTGTGTAGTGAGACCCCGTAGACCTTGTACTAAACACATTTTTTAAAAGAAAGAAAGAAAAAAGTAAATTCCTCTGGACTGTACAGAGGGTTCTCATTAAGCATGGTTTTGTTGGAAAGAGAAAAGTAGAATAAGAAGATGGGGACCCCTTACATCTGTCTACGCAGCCTCTGTTTATACAACAGCTTCCCGTGATATCTGCAATTTCCCAACTATCTGCTCTAAAGTACTGTCCTCTACATTCTGTACTTCTTTTGGTTGTTTTGCAGGGTATTGTGGAAAGTACCTAGATCACTCTGTTGGAAATAAAAAGCTATGCAATTTTCATAAACTTGAGATATTTATACTACTATGCTTGCCTTGTGGTGGGCAAACCATTTCTAAAATATTAAGAGTATGGAAAAACAGCTGCTTAATTCTTTGGCAGGGAGAGGAAGAGGATGCTGAGATTAAGCAAAAGTTGCTCAGTCCAGGAAGAAGGAGAAAGGAAGTCAGGGGAAGGGAGGGCGAAGAGGAAAGGGGAGGAAGAGAGACTAAGGAAGGCACTGCCGTTCTGATGCGCTCAAATGGTCAGGTGATGGGCAAGTATGGTGCAGAAGAGCTGAGAATACCTGAGAAGGGAGCTGGGAGAGGGCTTGGGCCTTTCCTGGTGAGCACTCTTTGGGGATGGCAGGAGAACTCAAGGGACACCAGTGCTGATGCTCCTCTTAAATCCATAATCATTTCTGATTAAGGAACTCTAATGAATCTGTGTTGCAAGAATTTTGAAAAAATAGCTGCTTAAATCTTTTTCCTTTTTAATTTTATGCAGGAAGACTCTGAGATTGAGTGAGATGTTGCTCTGTCCAGTGTGGAGGCGAGGAGAGTCGAGGGGAGTTAGATGGGGGTGGGGTCCACAGAGAGTACGGAACTGGATTAGCAGAGCATATATTTAATCCCAGTAACATTTAAGCCATCACATTACACACGGCTGCTTTTATCCACTTCCGTACTACCTCGAGGTAGACTGTAATGTGTCTGAGTGGAGCACGTGTGACTTTCAGGAAGCTGCGCCGCCTGGGAAGGTGGCTGGTACTGCAGCAGCATGCACTCTGGAGCCTAGTGTGCAGCTCGGATGCCACGCACCTGCAGTGCTACTGCACGAAGGCCAGCAGCTCCTCCTTTCAGCTAGTGGCCCGAGGCTTCTCATTTGGGCTCCCACAGAGCCCAGATGGTGTCCCCTGAAAGCAGAGGGACTTCAACTCTTCTACACATCTTCAAATCCCAGTTCTTTCATTTACAACCTACTTGGCCTTGGGCTTATTATTTGCTTCTGACTTTTTGTCTGTAAAAGAAAGACGCAATGCCTGTTAGGCAGGACTCCAGGTAGTGAAATAGGATCACCTCCTCCTACACTGCTTCAAGCTTATTGAATGGTGGCTGTGCCATCTATGCTAGTGTAATGACAGTCTAGGATTTATGAATTATTTATTTCTATTTCAAGGATTTTATGGATTTTGTTGTAACTTATATATGCATAAAACTTCCTCTCTGAATGTTTCAGCACTTCTCAGCCCCACCAGCTCTTGTAGAAGGGAGGATCTCTTCTACACAGGAGCATGTAGTGCCCTACAGGCAATCCCCTTCAGCCCCTCAACAGAATGGGAGCTTCAGCTGGCTGGGCAGAATGCTTGTGGCTATTCAGGGATAGCAGACAGATGAGAACAGAGTGTAAGCTCAGCTGGTTTGATGCTTAGAGGAGGTGTCATTTCCAGGAGGTGGGATAAGTGGTTCTACAGAGCCTGAACTCATGCTTTTGACCCTTTATCTTTATATCTTTCACCTGTGAGTGATCTCAGTGATTCTCTGGGACTGAGGCAATTCCAGGACACAGAAAATGTGGGAGCCCCAGCTCCCAGAAGGCAGAGGCAGGATTGCTGTGAGCTTGCTGTGAGTTTGAGACTGGGCTACATAGTAAATCAAGGCCAGCCTGAACTACAGAGTTTAACACTGTCTCAAAAAAAAAAAAAAAAATTAAAGAGAGAGAGAGAGAGAGAGAGAGAGAGGATGTAGGAGCATAGAAAATGGTTAAGTTGGATAAGAAAGACACTCCCAAGCTTCTCTCTGATCCTACAAGAGAATGATTCCTTAAACTGCAAGAAATGGAAAGGTCAGAATTTCTCCCAAACTCGGGCAAACCACTATGTGCTGCCACTGAGAAGCTGCTGAGATGTGACGCTCCCTGATGGACTCCCTGGCAATGTACAGCTAAGCACAGCTGCTTAGAAGAAACCCTTTATACGTTATCGAGTACCTTTTTATGTATATTTATATAATTTTAATAACCAAGTAAGGTTATTAATAAGATCATTAATAAAATTTAAAAGGTAGCAAAGGCTTCTGATTCCAAGGTGAATTCTTTCCAGTGGGCCAGGGTGACCTCATCTTACTCCTTATTCACTCTGGTTTCCTCACCACACACTATGCTACTGGAAGTCATCTTGAAGAAATTGTTACCACACAGACAGACAATACTGCAGCCATATTGAGGCTGTATAGAATTCCGATACGCAGAAAAAGGGAGAGAGAGTGAGAAGGCAGGAGAATGGGAAGATGAGTTATTAAAAGATATCACAAGTGAAAACGGACTTTACAACCACAATATCTGGGTTCAAACTCTCCTGACTAAACACGGGTAAGTCACTCTTCCTATAGTCCAACTTCCTTCCCTGGATGGAGATCGTAGCATTGTCCACCTCATAAAGCTACTGAATTACATAAGTTAATGTGTAAAGGGTGCTGTTTACACGGCACAGCGTGCTAGCCTTCAACATTAACCTGCCAAACATATTTCCTAACTCAGGAATTTCAGGCCCTACAACCATTCAGCCACAAGGAGAGCTAAAGAGACACTCATCTGATTGCGAAGTGTTTCATTCTCAAGAGAGAAATCCTTTATTTTCCTCATTCGCTTATAAACATACATTTTAAAAAGCCCTCTTCGCTATAGCTCCAGTTGAGACAAAACAAGCAATTTCTACCACAAATTCATCCATCTTAAGCCAGTACTAGCTCAGATCTGAGACCTTTCCCACACTTAGTAATAATAATTTAAATCTCCTAAACTTATCAACTCAGATATCTAAATCCTTCTGAAATACAATTTTCTCACATTCCGCCTTCATCTCATCACAGAGAAGATCAACATCTGAGAGGCACAGTCTACAGATCACGTGTCTGCTATTCTTTGCTCTGAATGCCTGTTGTACTCCAGGCCTGGAGGCAGCTCTGAAAGGAGCTGACACTGACAGAAAACTGCACCAATATAGTCTCTCCTAATATAGAACTTAAAAATATAGGATTGTCTGTTCTCTCCGATAAGACTGCCACTGGCCCAGTGTTGCTGTTCAAAGTTAAAATTTATCAAAGTTAAACAAAAAATAAAGACATTTTCCTCCATCATACTAGTCACATCTCAGGTGTGTGACACCATTGCAAGTGGCTGGCTCCTATCTTAGACAGAGAATATTTGTCTGCTTTGTTACATAAAGGTTATTTGTAGCACTATGAAAAGTTCTGCTTGGCATTGCTGATCATGAAAAAGATTTTACAAAGATAAATAAACTGTAATCCAGCAATGAGAATATGGCATGTGTTGGCTGGCTTCCCAAGATGAAGTGCTTAAGGTTCCCAGGCATGGTGGCTCTGGCCTATAACCCCAGATCTTTGGAGCAGAATCATAATTTTGGGATTAGTTTGGGTATTTGGGCAATATAATAAGATCCAAACTTAAGATAAAAAACAAAGTAATAAAGGGGATAGAGATGTAACTCCATAGGTTTGATCTCTAATACTGCCAAAATATAAAAACTTAAATTTTAAAATACCTGAGGTAATCCACTTCTAAGGAAGGAAGTTTTATTTCATTCCACTGGTTTGGAGGTATCAGCCAATGACTATTGGTCTTACTGTTTTGCTCTTGAGGTAGCCTGGCATGTCATAGTGACAAAAGGAGGCAGAGGAAACCTGGTCACCTGAAATGGCTGGAAGTAAATGAAGTAAGAGTGGCAGTCTCAGTCTCGCTTTTAACAGCAGCTATAAGGACCTCACTTCTTCCATTGGGCCCCATCTCCTGATAGTTCCACCAGCTCCCCAAAGTACCACAGGCTGGTGATCAATCCTTTAACATACAGGCTTCCGGGAGACTCACACATACACCACAGGCGTGTGAAAATGCTACGATGAAGAAAAACAGGATACTAGAGGGAAAAACCTCTAATAGCTGTCTAGAGATGAGGACTAGGAAAAACATCTTAACAGTAAAGTCAAGCCATAAATTAGAATCTTTCCTGCTCCTAAAAACTATAAGCTTATTTCAGAATATAGATGTGAAACCCTAGTATCTGACAAAAGATGATCTTTATTTTTTTAAATATTTAAACGTTTATTTTAAAGAGTAAAAATAGGAGAAACAATGATAGAAAAAGAGTAACAAGCAAGAGGACAGAAGTTTAAAACAGAAAGATGATCTTTAGAGCCTGGCAGAATTATTATATGTCTCTGAGGAACAGAACCTGAAGAATGGAAACAGGGCCTCCAGAACCTGGACTAAGAGTAAGGAACATTTTCTACAACTGCAAACTCACCAGAGTTATTCACAAGTTCCCCTGGAAAAAGTGTTCCAGGCGTGGACTCCTTCCCTGTGAGTCCTGGTGAGGGCTGATCAGCTCTCTGCTTCCTCTCACTGTGGGCCACTTAAATTCCCTTGCTATCGCCTAACTGGACAAATGATTTGAGTGTGCCTCCTCTCCTCTTGTTAATAAACCTCCAATTAAGCTCTTCCCTTTTGCAAAAACCCAGTGCCACAGTATTAGCTTTTACTTGTGTCAGGCAGAAAGCGCTTGCTCAACATCATTAGTCTAAGCTGTGACTTGCCTGACAGATATCCTCCGAGCAGATATCATGTACTGCTCTGGGAGAAGAAGAGGCACAAGACCAAGACCCATCCTAGGCCACCTTCTCTCCTCACCTCATCAAGGGAAGATGGAGGTAATTTCCATCCACTGTCTGCCATGTAAGTACTTTTAGTCCTGGGCCTGCCATATGTGAATGAGGTAAATAGAACCACCTTTACTGCCAAGTCCGTGCAAGAGAAAATAAATCCATCTACCCAGTTAGGTAGCAGCTAAGGAATTTAAGTGGAGTACAATGAGAGGACGAAAAGAGTGGATTGGTTGGTCCAAGAGGAACTTGTGAATAACTCTGGTGAGTGCTATAGGTAGGGAAAATGTACATCATTTCTAGTCCAAGTCCTCAAGGCTCCATTTCCTTCCTTTGGAGTTTATTTTCACCCATCTCCTCCTTTTAACTGATTTGCAGATCTCACATATCTTCTGGTCTTCTCCTCAACATCCTTCCTAAAGTACAAATCTAAAGCCTTTTTAATGTCTAGTGTTTTTCTTTTCAGTTTTCCATAAGTCATTTCTCTCTCCCAAATTCATTCATACCAATACAAATGAAAGTTGGCAAAACTCTATTTCCTTAGAGCGGCAGTTCTCAACCTGTGGGTCGCGATCCTGGCGGGGGTCGAATGACCAAAACACAGGGGTCGCCTAAAGCCACTCCAAATCATAACTGTAGCAAAATTACAGCTTTGAAGTAGCCACCAAAGTTATTTTTTGGTTTAGGGTCACCGCAACATGAGGAACTGTATTGCGGGGTCACGGCATTAGAAAGGTTGAGAAACACTGTCATAGAGGATAGGCAGCAGCATATACCTCTATCTCATCACAAACTATCCTCTCTACTAAGCAGTACCGACATGGATTCCCAACATGTTTTGTTTTGATTTGATTGTGGCTTGCTTGCTTTTGTTTTGCAAAACTTTTCACCTGTGTAGGATGGGATAGTTGCATGATAATACTTCCTATGAGGAGGAAGGCTAATACTGTATGCAGAATGACATGGTCTGAAAAGCTCACAGAAAAGGGTAGAGATTATTCCACCATAGAGAGTGGAACAGAACCAGAGTGAAACCAGGACATCTTCCCAGTAACTGAAATTTTACAACATCACCGTTACCATCGTGACCTCAAGAGCCAGGCTGCCCACAAAAGCAACCAAAGCCAGCCATGGCTCCTGAGCATTCTAGATGTGCAGTGAAAGAGCTGCACTGATGTCATCCTTTTTTTAATGCTCACGCTCAATGAAGTTAATGGAAAATAAGCATCACTGAAATGAATATACAGACCTAGCTTTTCAACTATACATTTTATTAAATGCAAATAGATTAAATGTTTCTCATCAGAATTTATCACCAGGATTAGATGTGCTGTGAGATCAGAATATATGCAAGACCTTGAAGACAGTATAAAATGTAAACTAGCTTAATAATTTTACAGTAATTATGTATTGAAGTGATAATATTTTGATTGTACTGAGTTTAACCAAACACATCATTAAATTCACTTCACTTGTTTTTTTTACTTTCTTTTTTTGTTGTTGTTGTTAAATAAGACTTGCTCTGTGCTCACACTGTATTTCTTTTGGATGTTCCTCAGGAGCATGAACTACAAGGACGCAAACTCCATTCTACAACTTTCTAACATAAAGTGGGCTTGAGTACATTTTCTGAGTCTTTTACAAAATGTCACCTATTAGTATGTAAAGTTCACTGAGACACAGGTACACTCAGTGCATCTAATTCATGAGTAGTTTGTGATACCTGATGTGCTCGGTGTATGCTATTATGATGTTTACAGCTGTCATCAGATGAGGGGCTGGGGATATAGCTCAGTGGTACAGGTCCTGCCTGGTGAATGCAGGGTCTCAACTTCGATTCTCAGTACCAGAAAAAAAAGAATGGACAGAAGAGACTCTGAAATATCAGAAATAATTTTTGTTTTTCTTAGTAAAGCCTAGAATCAAGATATCCATTTTAATATGGGTAAAAAATACCCAAGGCCTCACTTTCATGGTGTCTAGCTCTGTACTAGGCCCCAACTAAATCCGTTGACATCTGTGAGGCAAGGACACTCTACCACTTGAGTGCATTCTCTCCTTACAAGATTCCAAAAGGGCAACCAATAGAAGGTGTCTGATGTCACTTAGAAAGAAGCTTTAGTAAGAATGTGGCAGTATGGCATAAGGGTAAAGGAACTCTGCCACTGAACCAACCCTTACGCCTTTCAGAAAGCCCTTAGGTTCCCTGGGCTGTTTCCTGATCAACTAAATAGGGATAATAGAAAGTACTATCATGAGGACTAAATAAGGGATTAGGATAGACAGAACTCTGTAAATTATACAGCACTGTGCTAAATGTCATTACCTTCTACTTTTAGAATCATTACTGCAGGATTATCTTTCCACCCAGAAAACAAAACAAACACTTGCTTCTGTGGAATTGTTTCTAACGATCCTCATCCTGGACATTTTTCCATTTGAACTGGTGTGAGATAAAACAATCACATCCAATGCCGTAAAAACTTCCACTATCTCTTTGAAAAATAAAAATGTAGTGCCAGTGGAGATAGCTCAGTGTTCTAAGTGCCGGCTTAGAAAGCCTCAAGGACCAGGGTTCCATCCCCATGATCACATCTGGTGCCAGCCCAGCCCCTGGCCAAGAGCAAATGTGGTAGCACATGCCTGTAATCCCAGCTCCAAGGAAGCTGCAAAAGGAGGATCACTATGAGTCCAAGCTGCATAATGAGACTCTGTGCCAAGTACATAAAAGTAAGCAAAACAAAAAGTGAAAGGTAGTCGATGGTTGACAGTAGGTCATTACCAGCTACTAACGCTTTAGCTCTTTTACCTAACTCATCACTAGCATGTCTTTTGAGGAATTGGGCCACAGATCAGTTCATTTTTCATTCATTCTTAGGCTCCATCATTCAACAAATATGTCATGTCAGTGAAATGAAAAACACTGAAGCAGAGTAAGGAGGATCAGGACTTGGAAGAGGGTGGTGCAGTTTCAGTTAGGTAGTCAGCACAGGTCTCACAGAGCAGGTAACATTTAAGCATTAAGAAAATAACTTGATGTTGGGGACCACAAATTATAAACTGAGTTCAAAAGATTTCCAAGGCCATCTTTGTCCTTCACTGGCTCAGATTGGAACATGGGAGCTCTCTGCTTTCTCCTGGTCACAATTCCTGATGCTATGGTACTTACAAGGCTGGATAAGCCCTTCTGAGGACAATGATCTTTAGAAAAATGTAGTAGCCAAGGTAGAAGATTTGCTTGTTAAAAAAAAAAAAAAGTTTATTTATTAATACTCATCTCAGCCGGGCGTGGTGGTGCACCCCTGTAATCCCAGCACTCAGGAGTCTGAGGCAGGAGGATCGATGTGAGTTCAAGACCAGCCTGGGCTACAAAAGTGAGCTCAAGACCAGCCTGAACAGCATAGTGAGACCCTGTCTCAAAAAGACAAAAAAAAAAAAAAGAACACCTCATCTCATAAGAATGTTTTGCTCTTTTAATAGCTTGCCTTAAATATCATTACTGCTCCCAGAATTACTTACTACTCCTTCCTCTGCACTGGCTAATGAAAGTGGTCCACCTGAAGAGGCCCTCATCTTTGCCCTTCCTGAGGCACGAACCTCCCAGGCCCTCTCTCATGCATTACTAAATCATTTCTCTTACTTTATCCTTCACTGTACCTCTCATACAGGCAGTTGGGCATTTGTCCAGGCTCCTGGCAACATAAAGGAGTGGATCATATGAATTCTGGAAAAGACATTCTAGAAAAAGAAAGTTCACCTAGACTTCAACAACTATGAGGAACCAGTCCAGTTGCAGCAAAGCAAGGAAGTGAAAAATAGAAGTCAGAGCAGTGTTCTGGGAGGTGGGACAGATAGATCTTGCAGGATCTCAGAGGTACAAGGGCTGTGCAAATTACTGACCAAACCAGACACATTAAGGGTCAGAGATGTTACTAATAACTACTCTGGAACAACAATCATGAACCATCCACCTGGTTGATTGGTGTCCCTAGTTTTAAATCTCTGACTTATGGTGGACCTTATTTTAAATGCAAAACAGGAAGTCACACCAAGAACAGACTCTGTTTCTGAAATCTTGTCAAGTGGTTTAAGTGAAAAAAATACCGAAGAGATATGTGTGGTCGATGGTTCTCTAGAGGAACAGAATTAAAGTAAAGAGATCTTTATATCTTGCAAGATTGGTGGTGAGCGAGTCTACAGTGCCTGACTGCACGCTGAAGAGCAGGAAGATGCCATACCTGCTCAGCCTAAGAATCTGGAAGCCACATCACAAGAGAAACTGAAGAAGCACCAGTCCAAGATGGAATACAAGGCTGGCAAGATAGCTCAGCAGTCTAGAATGCCTGCTTAGGCAAGCTCAGGCAGCCGCAGGGCCTAAATGCCAGCCCTACCTCCAGAGCTGAGCCGGCCATAAAAGAAAGAGAGAGAGAGAGGGAGAGAGGGAGAGAGAGAGAGTTAAGACGAAATACCTTAGTCATGAGTCACTGGTGTGAGTTACTGTGGAAGCCGAAGAAACTGGAGTCATAGACTCAGCTAACAGCAACAGCAAAGATATCCACCAGCTTGAGCTAAATGGAGAGTTCAAAACAGGCAAGCTGACTTCCTCTTTCTTCCTTTTTTATTCCTCCTGGACTGCAAGCTTTTTAGATGGCGCTGCCCATGGAAGGGGTGGGTCTTCCCTCCTGTTGGCTGGCCCACATGCCAATCATAATCTTCCCTGAAAAAACTCTTAAATGCACTGGGAAATGCGTTGATTTTCCATGTCACCACCCAATACTCCCCAAAGCTTGCTGAGACAGCAGTTGAGACTGAGTGGGGTGACACACGACTGTAATCCCAGCAAATGGGAAGCTATAAACAGAGGATCACTACGAGTCCGATCTAGTAGTGAGACCCTGAACACCCTGTCCTTGTAGACCCTTCCCTAAAGAATGCAGGAAAAAGAAACGTATTTACATCTAAATGTTTCTTAATCCAGCCAAACTGACACATCATGATTAAAGATACAAAAAAGCAGTATATCCTAAGGATGAAACTAGAAAAGGCTTAGATATTTTTTTTTATAGTCATTAAGTGTGTGCTGTTTTACCAATCTTAGCTCCAGAAGCCCCAACCTTTCCTATGCTGAAGTTTGTACAAAAGGTCTCCTCAAATGCCATGGAGCAGACTGGGCCTGACACTTATAGTCAATTTGTTGGACCTTGAAAGCTGAATTGAATCTGTAGCACAAGGTCACCATCAAGCAACAGAATCCCCTTCAGTGTTTCAGAAGAGGAACAAGAGGGATGATCATGGGAGGATGTGGAGACGCTTTTATTTTTAATTCTGAGAACACATACACAACAGTTATTATGTTAGCCATTTGCAGATGCACAACGTGGCGTCTTGAAACCTACTCACAGTGCTGTTCTTTCCATCACCACTGTGCATTCTTCCATCTGTTTCATAATTTCCAACTCGTGCCACCTTTTGATGTTTATTTGTTCACTTTTAACCTTAGCTTATGCCTCACTCACTTCCATGGAGATGAGAGAGGAGGACTGTGAGGCCGACAAATTCTTCTGATTAGGGTTCTCAGGTTGTCCCATGTCACTAAAGACAATGGGAGAAGCATCGGATCTTCCTTTCTAATATATTCCATATGACCTCAGTGCACTCACCTTGTATGCAGAAGGAGAAGAAAGACAGACAGGGCTTTGGGAGAGAGGGAAAGGGAAGGAAGAGAAAGGAGAGGGAAGGGGGAGGGAGACGAAAGGAAGAGGGGCAAGGGGGATGGCAAGAGGGAGGGAGAGAGGGAGGGAGGGAGGGAGGGAGGGAGGGGAAGAGAATACAGTAGCTAAATAAGCTATTGGGCCCATACCCCAAAATGTTGGTTTAACCCCTTCCCATGCTAATCAGTACCTCCTGATAAACAAGAAAGCCACTTGCCACAGTATAACCTAGCATGAATTGTGGGGCAGGCCTTCTAAGAGAAAAAATAAAAATATTATCAGATGCCTGTAGAAGCCAATTTTTTAGATGTTGTAGTTTCTGGTTCACTCAGTTCTGTCACTGTCCCCTGAATGCCAGTCACCAGTACCATGGGTCACCTTCTCCCAGGCTTCTCACCCATGTATCTTCCTCCCTCACTTGCACACCACACCAGCAGGCAGAACTGCTTTGCTTCCAAACTCTGGTGCCCGGTTAGGTCCCCCCATCTTCTCTAGAAAGCTCTCCGACCATTTTTCATGTCCTCTAGAACTGTGTAGCCATGTTCTATGGAAAAAAGAAAAAGAAAAATCAGCCAAAGTCCTACCTAGTATACCCTAAGAGGTGCCCTCACTTAAGCTTCAAAAGAAAGACAAGATGCAAAAAAGACACCGCAGAGTGGTACAGGTTCCTGTTGTGTATTTTATTCCTCAACTAAATACTGTGAACATCCTTTCTTTTGTTCTTTAAGATTTTTTAATGAGGTCATCTTTTTTTAATAGTCAAAAATATAAAGATGCATAATACTGAATGTGTCTAATTCAAGTGTAGAGAAATGGAAGCAAGGCTGTTTCTCCTCTTCTATGTCTACGTCTGTGTCTCTAAATGAGACACAGAAATGCTATTAAAAAACATCAAAACCAGAAATTAACAGAAGTATAGCTGCTTTTATATACCTACTAAAGATACAATGTGAAAAACCACAAATATCTCACAAGGGGTTTTCCAGGATATCCTAAAAAGTAAATTTTATGACAGATTGAGGCTTACTAAATAGGTACATCTTTGTCCTGTTAATTGTACTCAAGGAATGTAGTTCATGAAGAAACTCAAGAACTATTTAAGTTGGAATTAAGTCTGAGGAATACTTCAAGATGTTTCCTTCAGAGCTGCTTATGATAACATAAAGAATTGAAAAGAAATTCTAATGCAGTAAATATTAATAACAATGTTCCAGGCACAATATTAGGCAAGAAAAATACAGTCCAGAAAGAGCAACTCAACTCCATCCTTAGCTGGAACTCATATTCCATTAGTAAAAACAAAAATTTATTTATTTATTTATTTATTTATTTTTGTCTTTTTGAGACAGAGTCTCACTATGTAGTTCAGACTGGCCTTGAGGTCACTGTTGTAGCCCAGGCTGGTCTCGAACTCACACCGATCCTCCTGCCTCAGCCTCCCAAGTGCTGGGATTACAGGCGTGCGCCACCACGCCTGGCTCTACAAAAATTTATTTTTGGGTGGTGACAAAAATAATGAAAAAGGGAATATATCAAGTAAAATGACTGAGCTTATGAGTGATGGAGTCTATACTTGAATTTAGGTAAGCTAATATTTCCTCAGTGTTTTACCAATTCGCTTTGGATTTCAAGGACTAAAGGAATTCACTGAGACCAGCTACTTCAGTTGCCAGTGGAGAAAATAAAAGGAATAAAATTGTCTTTGTTTGAGAAAGGTCTTCAAAACACAGTGGTTCGACTGGTGTCCAAGTCACTTGTACAGGAGAGCAGACGACTTGGCTAAACCATGAGACACAGGTATCAGTGAAAAGCCTGTAAGTCAGAGGGCTTGAGGACTCTCTTATCCACTTCCTAGTTACCTTGGCAGGTGGCAGAGGCTAAGACCAGGGCCCTGCTCCCACATGACAGTGTCTCAGCAGCTATTTCAGGAGCTAACCAATAGCTTATTACCCTGAGAACAAGAATATGAACTGCTACCCTTCTTTGGTGTAGAACTATATGACTATAATCAGACTGAATTTTTTTTCTCTTTTTGTGTTTTAAAGAAGGGTCTACAGGGTGTTCAGGATCTCACTACTAGATGAGACTCATAGTGATCCGCCTGTTTATAGACTCTCAAGAGCTAAGATTAGAGGCACGTGCCACCACATCCAGTCTCAATTACCATCTCAGCATGCCCTAGGGGCAAGACTGGCATGGCAGCCCTGGGGATCAAACCCCAGGCCTCTGCACCTCCTTGTAGGTGCTTCAATCTGCCGAGCTATTTGGCCAGCCCTCAGACTGAATTTTGAAACTGCTTTTATATAAGAATCATCAGTGTTGTGTAAAGAGCTAAATTCTATGTTCCCTAGTCTCTCATTCTATCCTGGTATTCCAAGGTCCCTGAATCTCAAAGTGCCACTTTAAAAATTATGCAGATTCCAGCTTAAAACTTAATCTCACTGCTAACTCCTAATGCTATTGCTCCAATTTTGCAGTAAATTATCCATGAATACAGAGATAAGTTTAAAGATCCACCACATGTACACACAAAAAGTTTAAACCACTGGTCAACTCCTGCCCAGAGTGTAAGAAGCTGAGAGAAAGGAAAAGAACAGCGGGCATATCCCTGGTCAACAGCTGCCTAACATTTGTTCACCTAGAACAAACAGCTGAAAAGATATTACATCTCTCCCTCAATTCCCTTCCTTCCAGATTGGAGAAATGGAACCTTTGCACCAAGCAGAAAACTGAGATTGAACTGTATGTGTATTGATTTTTCTGTGGCAAAGTGTCAACTGTACGCCTCTCTCCTTTGCTAAGAAGTCCATGTTTAGAAAGCATGAGGAAAGCCTCAGGGATGGGGCAGGGCACAAGAGCCTTCACTATCACATTTAGTTTACTGTCTAGAGAATTATCTGTCCTCGCTGTAAAATTCTCTAGGTTGTAGCAGAGAAAGCAGAGCTTTACTAACAGCCTTTACTAGCATTGGCTTTCTAGTAACCTATTATTCAGCATCAATTGTAATAGTAAATAGGATAAAGCGCATCTCAGTTAAGCAAAGCCACACTCATTAAACCCTAGCTCACTACAGCAACCACAATGAGATCAGGTAGGGCTGGGCACATGAACCTGCTCATTTAGGCTGGAGCTTACTCTAGCAGCAAAAGGAAAGATGCTAAACTGGAGGTCTTTGCTTTTGCAGTTAAAACAAACTGGCCTCTGGCCCTGTAAGACACATGACAGACCAAAAGAAACTGGCTGGGTGAGCCGCATGTAGATGGTGGCTGCAAAGCATTGTGAACATAATAAATGCCATAGAGTTATTCACATGAAAGAGGCTAATGTTATGCCAAGATCACCACACTTGAGAGAAAACTTGCTTCTAAGTATTTGCTTTAAAAAGCTTCATTTGGAAGCAATTTTCTGTACTTTAAGAAAATAACATCCACACAAAATCCATGACATCAGATGTATGAAATAAAGATCAAGGGAGAAACACACACACACACACACACACACACACACACACACACACACATTAATCCTAATCCTAAAAATTTTAAGAAGGAAACATGAAAAAGAAATATAAAAATAAGAAAGCAACACAAAATCTATCAATTAACTCAACATATATAAATTAAACTCCTCAGTTAGAACAATACCAATTGGTTTAAAATGCAGTAGAGTGATTTCGTACTATTACAAAAGCATAAAAATACCAAAGGATTGACATGAATGTGAAGATACCCATTTGTGAGATGCTGACAAGCAGCTAGGTACCTCTACTAAAAAGAGGCAAAGATTTTACAACAAATAGCATCATTAATGACAGGATGTTAAAGTCCACAAAGTAATATCACAAGAGTCAACATGGATGGATCTCATTGAACAGATTCAACAGATATAAACAGAAGCTGATAGAGCTCAAGGCCGGGCATGGCAGCACATGCCTGTAATCCCAGCACTTGGGAGGCTGAGGCAGGAGGATTGATGTGAGTTTGAGACCAGCCTGGGCTACAAAAGTGAGCTCAAAGCCAGCCTGAACTGCATAGCGAGACCCTGTCTCAAAAAGACAAAAAAAAAAAGAAAAGAAAAGAAACCGATAGACCTCCACGAATAAACTGATCAATTTGCCCTGATAGTGAGAATCTGTAACACATTCTTCTCAATAAATTATGGCTGAAATGGTCAGAACTTTTTAACAAAAAATCATAGAAAAGTTAGCACAATTAACCACTCTGATCTAATATAACACTTAGAAATATCTATTGCATACTCAATCTAGTTATAAAAATTTTCTCAATAAATTTCAAAGAAAAGTTAATCATGCTCTCTTTGTCCTAGGAATTTGGCTCTGGCTATGGAACAAGTGGAGTCCAATCTTGAAGGAGCTCACATAAATTTGCTGACATCTAAATCAGCTAAAGGAAACTGAAATTAGAATAAGAAATTAAAAACTTGAAGCCATGCCACTTAAATATCTGCATTCATGGGAGTGGGAACATATTGGTTAGGCATTTCTTTAACTACAAGGATACTAGATAATAAAGTTTATTCTGTCTGATGTTTTCAGTCCTATTATTACATCAAAGTCATTCTGGACCTGGGAGACAGCTCAGTGGCTTAAGCGCCTGCCTGGCAAGTGAAAAGTTTCAAGTTTGACCCTGGGTACCACAAAGAAAAAAAAAAAAAAGTCATTTTGCCATGTTATTATTCTTAACTTTTTAGAACAGTTCTCTGTGCCCTATGCTGCTCTCTCCTTCAACTCAAAATCAAAAGCCCTCTTCTAAATATAAATTCCCATCAATAAGACACCTGCAGTCCAACACACCCAAAAAATCAAAAGTCCTTTTAGGCTCAGTCTGGTTCAACTCTCAGAACAATATATTCTAATTCCTGCTGCAGCCAAATGCTTTTCCCTTTGTTAAGATCTCAGTTGTGGAGATACAAAAGAGGGCTTCTATTACCTCCATCAACTGAAGGTTTTAAAATCAGGCTGCCTATAGCTTTTTCTTTTCTGGAACACAGTCAATAATCTCTGTACCACAGAAACACCTACTTTTTTTTTTTTTTTTTTCCTAATTTTCTGATTAGCAACAGGTTCCCAGAGCTTTTTTCCAGAAAACTTCCCACAGGCCTTACCTCCTTCGAATCTCTTTCCACAGCAGCCTGGTTCCTAAGTCAGACTTTCAGGAATACAGAGCAGAAACAGGCATCAGCAGAGCTCCTCACTTACTAATGGTGGAATAGGATCGGAACAGGTTGGGAGGAAGAACACAGAGTGGCTGAACAACTTTGAGCTCTGGGAAAGAGGTCACAGGATTAGCAGGCTCCACCCAAAACAGACAGGTTTCAATTTCCTTTTTCTCACCCAAAGAGAACCCTGGAATTTTTTAGCTCTTCACGGAAGATCTCAGCCAAAGATATTTTAGGTATAGGAAACCGAAAGTCAAAAGCTCTTCCTCTGTTTTGTTTCACATATTTTAAGGGCATTCAGAACTTCCAGTAGTGGATGAGAGGTAGTATAGTGGCCCCCTGAACAGACTGTACGTAGGAAACCACACTGATGTGACTTTTATTTTTAGTTTTTTTTTTTTTTTTGTTTAGTTTTGTTTTTTTTTAGCTTTCAACTGAACTCTGCCCCCTGCCCCTACCCACTCTGACCAACGGGGCCCACACCCAGGTAGGACTTCTCCAACCCTGACAGGCACAGGAACTCTGCCCCCACCCCATTACAGAAATACAGGCAGAGGTGAGGGGTAAAAAGGGCTAAAATGTGTTCCCTACAGGCAGCAACACCCCACAGTGAAAGTAATCACCGTGCACCGTGAGCATGGACTGCGGCCAGCCTCATCTAGCTGCACCACTGGATCAGGGTGCTCTTCTGGATCCAGGTTTGCATTTCCTGCCCGTGCCCTGCCCCCACAAAGTGTTTCCCTTTTTCTTTCCAACTTTTTTTTTTATGGAAATTTTCAAATTCTCATTTGAGGGGAAAATAATAATGTACGTTCACATATCCATCAACTGCGTTCAAGAACTGTTTACAGAGCTAGAGCTAGTGCTCAGTGGCATCTGCCTGCAAGGGCAAGGTCCTGAGCCAATTGCCTGTATATTAAAAAAAAAAAAAAAAAAAAAAAAAAAAAGTTAATGTTTTGCATTTATTGCAAATATCACAATGTACTATATGTTCGTGTTTCTGCATAAATTTATGGCAGAACCACTTAAAACTGGATTAGAGATCATATTTTATACTACATGTGTCAGGATACAATTCCTCAATTAAGAATGATCTCCTAGGTAGTTTTAATATCTTTATTATACCTAGAAATAGCAAAAATATCCTGAGGTTATCCAACACCTAACCATATTCAAATTTCCCACATTTGTTAGTTAGTTTTTTTTTTTCAAACTAAAATGCTATCAAGACCCATGTAGCATATTTAACTGTTTGGTATATTTAAAAAAAAAAAATTTAAGCCAGACCAGAACAAACCCCATACTGACTTTTCTTTATCCCCATGGCCAAGGCTTTTTAAAAAGGCTTGGACAGCAGCCTGAATCAATTGCTTCTGCTGGTATTATTTGGCAAGGGCCTGTGTCTCCTGAATACTGCAACTCAGGGCTCAGTGCTCAGCTGGGCACAGACTAAGCACCTCAGAGAAGGCCCTTCAAAGGGACTGCTGTGCTTCCGGTCACATCTACAGCCAAACAGCGCCTGGCCACCTGCTGCCAGGGAGGTAGTTTGATGATGACAATTCTTTCCATGTCAGAGGAGGTGACACATAGTTGACGCTTAGGACTCATCCAAACAGCCTATGTCCTAACACCTCTGCACCTAGTGACTCCCAAATTCATTCAGAATTCTCCCTGTGGTCAATTCCTCCAGGATGATAAAATGCGATTTCTGCTGCTGTCATTGCTCTTCCGTTATGAGCTTCCAATCTTCTACAGCACTTACAATGGTTCTCTCTTTAAAAGACAATGTGTAGAAGTGATAGATGTTTAGGGAGATGGAAATGCCAATGATTGTGACTTAATCAGTACACAATTATATACACGGGACAAATTATCGCACTGTACTCCATAAATATACATGAATATTATGAGTCCATTTTTTAAATAGGCAAATAAATGCAATGTAGTGATCATTTACACAGTTCATCAATATACTATTTTACAGTTTTGTGTTCATAACATATGATAGGTTCATTAATCAGTGTTTTCTTCCATAAAAAGCAATTAAAATGTGAGTGGCTTAAAACAGCAATGACTGCTTGCTCACGGGCCTATGGTTTTGCTCGTCCAGCTGTGGTTCTGCTGCGCTCTGCATTAGGTGTTACCTGTCAAACCAGAACTCTTCGGAAGAGGCAATGGTTCTCAGAGTCCACTCTTCTTTTACAGATTAGTCTGAGTGCAGAAGAGAGAATGAGATCAAGAAATACCTCTTTTTTCTTTCTTTTTCAAGTATTAAGGATTAATTAAAACCCAGGGCTATCACTGAGTTACAGCCCTCTTTTTTTGGAGGGAGGATTTGTTTCTGTTTGGTTTCCTTTGAGACAGAATGTCACTGTGCTGCTAAGTTGACCAAACTGGGACTGTCTCAAACTTAGGATCCTCTTGTCTCAGCTTCACAGAGTACTGGGATTAAATATATGTGGAACTCAACTGGCTATCAAATGTCTCTCACCACTTCTGCTTGGACTCAGCATTTTGTCAGATCCATCCATGCTGAATCAGCCAAAGCATATCACAAAAGCAGTAGAGTATGGATACTGTGACCCTGGGGAGAAGCAGAGAAAAGTACTTCCTAAATGTGGGCATGACTACGCAGAGCTCTTGGACCCACAAAGCCACAGTAGACATGTGCTACACCACCTAGGACTCTCGCTTCCTTGATCACAGTGACAAGCAGACTCCTGAACCACTGTCCCTGTGCATCCCTAAGTGAGGAAGATGTGGGTCATAGAATATTTGCCAACCCCCAAGAGCGAACATGAGAAGTAAACTCTAACTTTGAGATTTTTGCCTGCGTCAACCTTGTCCCGGGGTGCAAATGGAAATTGAGACTGGCATGGTGGCACACTTGTAATCCCAGTTCTTGGGAGGCTGTAAACAGGTGGACCACTGAGTCCAAAGTAGTAGGGAGACTCAGAACACCCGATAGACCCTTCCCTAAAGTACAAAAAAAAAAAAAAAAAAAAAAGATTTTTCAGGCTGTTTATCATTTCAGCATAACTTAGCCATCCAGGCAAATATTAACAGGCTAAAGCTTCCCATTTTCTTATTATTAATTCTACGAGCAAGGGATTGGTGTATTAATAACTTCAATCATGCAAATAAGCTGATATACTTATTTAACCTTTCTTATTCATCTTTTCCTTTTCTATTTTACTTGCTTGAGTGTCTTTGAGGACTCTATTTTTATTGATACAATCAACTCAAAACATTCTCTTTGTGTTCATATTGTCCTGCATTTGACTAGTGAGAGTTCTCCAAGACTGAACATATTTTGGCAAGACCCTCATTAAGCTCTAGCACTTCCTTTCTACAGTTGTGTGATGCAAACCAGTATGGTGGCGCACAGCCGTAACCCCAGTGCTTTGGGGAGGATATGGCAGGAAACTGCAAATTTTGGACCAAGCTGAACAACTTGGTGTTTTGGGGAGACTCTGTCTCAAAACAAAAGAAAAAAATTTTAGAAGGGCAGGAATGCAGCTCAGCAAGAAGGCCTTGAGCTTCATCACCAGTGCCTCGAAGCAGCCCTGGCTCCACTCAATAAGAAGACCTGCATGCCCTGTGTGACCCATGTTACAGAAGGCAATAGCTTCTGAGCTTTTATATTGGATGGAGCATGTATTACCACATTTCTTCACTTCTTTCTTTCTTCCACCCATACTCTGTCCTGTTCTGCTTTCCATACCCCTCTTTCTCACTCTACATACACATACATAAAGACTTATAGAGTACACATAGCAAAGCCAGAGATCTATTATATAATACATGATATATTTCATATGAACATGGACATAGATTAGATGGATATCATGTTATTATACCGTAGGTTATAGATATTATATGGATTATGCTATATAAATATGATATATAAATAGAATATATCTATATATCTATATAGATAAGATATAAGATATTATAGATTTATAATTAGACATAGATAATATGAATATGTTAAACATAATCAAATACATATCTATAATCTATACAGATTATATTATATAAGATGTATGTTTCTGTTGACATTTTAACTCAGATCTGATACGAGAGGGCTTTTCCCTTCTTAATTTGCTTCTATATTGTTTCTTTTGTCATAGGTTGAAAGCCTTAGGTATTAATATTAACCTCTTCTTTACTTTCTTACACAGTATAAATAATCTCAAAATTACAATAGCAACAATAAAGGCATAAATTGAAGTGTAAGATTACCTTTAATTCATTTTGTTTTTTGAAAACATGCCACCAAAAGATGCTGACTAACCATCTGTGTACAAAGACATTTGGAACAATTCCAAGTTTATTGTGTAGCTATATGCCATCTCTAACACATGCAACTGAGTGAATTTTATAGCTTTCAGGTCCAAAGTATGTGCAATTTGTCTTGTAATGATCTGAGGGTTTGCCTGGGCTCTGGCCCTTTTCTGATTGCCTAAATCTTTATCATAGCTACTGCTCTGTCTTTTTCTCTGGGGAAAACATTAAGCGCTTTGGTATCCCTACACTAGTTTGAAAGGGGAAAAATCTTTATTATAACTCTTGAAAGGACCTAGAAGATTCAAGAAACACAAGTACAACTGCCATAGCAGATGAAAAGATTCCAGGGGTGGCACAAAAATTCATGGAGAGAGGCAAAGGGAATTACAGCCCAGGTGGTAACTTTAGGGAGAACAAGCCTGGACTTATCAAGGGCTTATAAAAGTGCTCAGAGACTATGTGTGGACCAAGTAGGGAACTTACAATGCTTAAGGGTATGAGCACCTGCATTCCCAGATGTACAGCAGATGTTCCAGCAAGATGAAATATGTTTACCTCACAAAAGAAACACTGCCAGAGATTATTATCCAGCAGTTGGTGTTCTAACTAGTTACATCTCGTAGTTTCCTTTATCACTCTGATAAATCTATGACAAATCAGTTCTTTTTTTAAAAAAGAATTTTTTATTTTATGGATTTATTTTTTTTCTTATTTCAGAACCTTTGTTTGTTTATTCACCCATGTTTATGGCCGGCTCAGCCCGCCCCGAGGGCAGGGCTGGCGCAGGGGATCGAACCGCGGTCCCTGCAGCTGCCCAAGCTTTCCCAAGCAGGCGCTTTAGACCACTGAGCCATCCTGCTGGGCCCCAACAAATCAGCGTTGCCTATGCTTATTTCCATTTTTCCAGTGAAGGAGCTGAGGCAGACAGAAGTTCCATACTTACCCAAAGTCTTAGAGACAGCAAGTCAGAGTGGTAGGATCTGAATCCTGGGGATCCTAAGAAGCTCTACTCTTGGCTGTGGAAAGCTAAAGGACTAATCAAGACAAGCGAGATGCTGCCTCGCCTGTATCTTAGTTATTTTTCTCATTGCAGAGGCCAAATTCTCAACACTCACAAGATAAAGAAGAAAAGCTTTATTTAAGGTCACAAGTTGTAGAGGTTTCAGACCGTAATCCACTGGTTCCAAAACAGGGTAGCATAGGGGCAGAGTGCGTGGGAGCAAGAGGCAGTGAAGCAGTGAGCTTCCTTCTGCTTTTCATTTACTCCATCCAGGCTATAAGCCTTTTGGGAGGTGCCACCCTCACACACCCAGATGGGCCTTCCAGTTATCCACACCCAGAACTACACTAAATCAATTAATAGGTTCATCCGGTGCCACACACGCTTATTTCCAGTATCATGCATCACAACCTGCCAGCCTCTTGAAGGCATTTGTGAGCACAGGAGCGGGACACAGGGGCATCTAAATACAAGCCATAACAACTTATAATACACCTGGTAAAATCTAGCAAAAGCATCCTCAAACTATCTTTCAGTACCAGGAAAGCCACTTAATCCTTAAGTATGGAGTAAATTTTTATTCATTCATTCATTCATTTATTCATTTATTTATTTATTTATTTATTTATTTATTTATTTATGTATTTATTGCATAAGACCTTGTCTCAGCCAATACCGCTACTCAAAAAGCACACGGTGGCAGCTATGTTATGAGCAAGAACTACTGGATTACACTAGCAGGGTATCTCCGAACAAAATCCATATGAACAGAAAAAGGAGACATCAGAGATGAGCTGAGTGTGCTTTTGTGAGCATTCACCTTTTGTGGTTGCCTTCCCGGTTTCTGTCTGTTTGCTCACTTACTTATCTGGTATGAATAGCTTCACCTTTCTTCTACACCAGGACTCTTAGTTTTCCCTCCTGCACAGCAAAACCTGGATTCCAGGCACACAGTTTGGTTTCAGGTAGAAACAACTCTCTGAGCTTCTTATGCTGGTTCTACACACCAAGTAATGAAGCCAGGGTGTCTACCAACAACTTCCACATTCCCAGGGCCCTCTGCCAAGTGGAAAATAAAAAAGGGGGGGGAAAAATCAAACAAATCTCATGGAAGCAAAGTATGCTCTTTCTCTTTGCTCTCGATAGCGGCCTTTACAGTTTTCCTATCAGCAGCAGAGTAGAAATCAAGTGCCAAGAAACATCTGTTCTGGATTTGCACCAAGTTCTTTAACTTCCAGAGAATTAAATTAACCAGAAAAAAATAAATAAGTGGAACAGCGGCATTCTTCTGTTCTCTTCACTCCTTGCAGATTGCGTGGCTCCTCTGAAGATATGATTTGAGTAGAATGTGAAGACAGAAGACAGAAGGTCGAGGCTACGCCTAAAGAAAGGAAAGATAAGCATGTCACATTTTGTAGGGAATAAAATGCCCCCAGCAAAAATTTGTTCTGATAGTTGCAAGACTGAGATAAGAGATAGTAAGTGTAGTGCAGAGCCTGTGTGACTGAGCAAGACACTGTTTCAGAGAGAAATAAAAAAAAGAAAATCCTGGGGATTTAGCTAAACTGCATTAACCCAAGGGAGATTTCCAGCCGCCCCACACAACTACCACCTCTCAGTGCCATAACAATGAAAAGGAATGTTTGCTCCCTTTCTGATAACATGTGAATGCTTCTGGCCTGGTGGTTCTGCATCCGGCCATGACTCACCCACATGGTTTCCTTCCACTCCTGTGGCCATTCTTTCTTCAAGATGGGGCTGCTGTCATGGTCACTGGCATAAGTATCTGGTAAACTGACAAGAAAAATGTGACTGCAGAAGCAAACTGCACATTTGCTAGTCAGTCACTTAGGTCTATAAGAGAGGCGCAAGGCCACCCCCAGTCAGTGACCTTCGGTCCAATAGCATTCAGTCCCGATAACGAAAAAGGAGTCTGGGACAAATGGTCCCTGAAAACGAAGAGTGACTGCTGGTGTCAAGTTAGCTGCCTATGCCGCAACAGCTCTAAGAGTCTGAGTCAGAGTAATTCCCCAGGAGACACTCAGGGTTCAGGGAACTGAAAGCGTCACTGTGCAGGAATTCAGAGAAAACAACAGTCTGCCCATTGCTCTCTCTCAAAAGTTTTGGAGCTGTGAAAAACAACTCAGCTTAAATCAAAATCATGAAGTCACTTGCTTTCTTGTGACTTCTCTGTCTTCTCTTCCCTACAGCTTGCTCCTCTCAGGTTCTCCTCTTTGCACCCTTGTGATTCCAAGTTCCCTCTGCCCCTGCATCTAGCAGCCCTCCTGGCTCCATTTTCTCAGAGCGCTCTCAGGTGACCAGCTGATCAGGATCCACGCTGCCCACTTCTCAACTGAGCTCTCTCTTCAATAACATCTGTGGCTTACTATTCCATAGTTACTCAAAACTAACATTATGGCAACCTTGGACCCCAGAAAGTGCTTTATCACAGTCCAATTTAGGAGAAATTTGACAGACAGCACTTCCTTAGGAAATCCCCCAGCTCATAGTGCACAGGCAGCTGCTTGCAAGGCATGAGCAAAACCTACACACCGAGGAAACATTAGCACAAATAAAGTTTGTGTCACGTTCACAGTAATTTACAGATCACACAAACCCTTTAATATCCACTTACAAATAAAAACAATGTCATGAAAGAGGAAAAACACATTAACTACAACTTCTTTAAGAAGAAATTGAGACTTGAAGAGCTAAAGTACTTTCCTGAATCCACAAAACCAATAAAGAGTAGGCTAGAGGGCCTGTGAGACAGCTCAGGGGACTAAAGCACCTGCTTAGGAAGTTCAGGCATTTACAGGGACCACAGTTCAATCCCAGGCACCACAAGCTATGCCAGGCATGTCCCCAGAGCAGGCTGAGCCAACCACAGAGCCTATGTGTAGTGACCTACACCTGTAATCCCCGTGCTGGGGAGCCTGAAAGCAGGAGGATCACCACGAGCCCCAGCTTTGTATTGAGACCCTGCAACAACCACATACATACAAAAAATTAAAAAAGGAGTGGGCTAAAGACTGAAGAAAAGATACAGACCTCTAACCCAGAAGTCATAATTCTGGGGACAATGAGCCCTTCATGACATCTAATCACACACACACGCTGTCAGGCACACACAAATAAATTCATGTTTCTGTGCTTTAGGGGACTGAACCCAGGGTCTTTGCACTTAGCTGAACCCCCAGGCATTTGTTTTCACTCTGAAACAGTATCTTGCTATATTGCCCAGGATCTACCCTATATTTACTGTCTCTTTTCTCAGCCTTGCAGAGTGCCAGAATACAGAAGTGTGTTGCCAGACCCATGCTAAAATTTTTAAGTGTACCTAATTCTCATTTCTACAAAAATCTTCATAGCTGGCTTGTCTGTTCTTGCACTCAGTATGAGATTCATTCCTTGTTTTCCCTGTTGCCTCTCTGTTCATGTTCAGAATTTCTTCTTTTTCCACCTCAACTATTTTTTGATGTCTGATTAGGGAACATAATTCATACTTTTATTAAACTGGATGGATGTATAATTGCGTGTGCAATTACACAGGAAGCTCTCCACACACAGGAAGCTCCCCCACAACCACGGAAGTCCCTCTCTCCCACCCCTGTCAACCCCAAAGAAGTGCTTCGCTGCCTCCCTTTTGTTCAGTCTGAAAGCTAATTGAATAAACACAGTCACAGCATTGTAAGGTGTCAGGAGTGTGAGCGAATGCCTGCAACCTGCCACATAAATTAAAAGGGAAGCAAGCTACGAGTCACAAGACAGAAGCAAATTCCTTCTCAAATGCCATGTAGATCTGCTGGTGCCCAGCAGGCTTGATGCAAATTTGTCACTGTGTTTAGGAGAAAATCTAAACTGATGGCTCAGTTTTCCTGAGCAGATTTTCACCTTCGTTCAAGTCGATCTAGTCGGTCCCCATCCCATATCTCTGCCTCTTTCTCATACCCTCTGCCATTCCTTTTCTTTCCTGAGTTCCTTTTGTCTTGCAGAAATTCTTTCCTAATTATTCATACTTACTCATTGTTTCCTCTCACAAAGTTCATTGGACCTCTCTTCAGTGTTCTTTGCATTAAGCTGTTATTGCTATAAAATTGATAATGTGATTATGGAACTATACTTAGCAAACTACAAGCCAAATCTAGACAGTGGCCTACTTCGCTAAGCATCTGAGCTGAGGATGGTTTTTTATATATTTTTTAAAAGCACTGCAAAACCAAAACAAAGAATATAGACCACAGAGACAGAAAGGGCCCCAAAAGCCTTCAGGCCCTCTATGGCTAGAGCTTTCCACCCCTCTTCTAGACTATGACCCTGCTCTGGCCTCTAATCTATTGTCATCCTCTGTAATCTTGATTGTTCTTTGAAAATCTCTCCCCAAACATGAAAATAGAAGAGACAGAATTCTAGGGCAACCAGCTGCACAAAGGAATGCAAGGTTTCTAATACATATCATCCTAAGATATGAGATTCCCAGAAGAGTCTGGAATCTCCTTGGGTTCCACTGGGGGAGGGGTCACAGAAAACGGCTTCTCAGCCCTTGCCTTCTGGGGCATCAGAGGCCCACTAGGGAGCCAGCACACCTGGGAGGACCTGGTGGGCCTGGCCCATGGGACAGCTAGAAGGTAAAAAGGTCTGGAAAATGTATCTTCCACAAGCCTCCAGCAACGAATCATCCCAGCCACAAGAAGACAGAGACTAGTTTTATTATTTTCCCCACATTTCAACAATAGCTTTTCTCTGCTGATTCCCCTGTTAGCAGGTGAGGTGTGACCAGAGACATAAAGAGCCTGGGCCACCGCAGCCTCCCTGGGGAGCAGGCAATTGGCAGGCCGGTGGTGCTGCCAGGCTAGGCTGCTTCTCAGAGCCACATATTCAAGCCAGGGTATGTTATAACTTGGTCACAGCAAACCTCAAGGAAGCCTCCACTAAAAATTCTGACCACTAAAGGAGAGAATATGTTTTCTGCCAGCAAAACAGGATGATAGCAAATAAGCAACAAACACTGCACCACAGTAAGATTCATAGCCAAGACCTCCCTAATTGCAGGCACCTACTAGTTGCAGAACAGGTGAAATTCGTACTTAACCTGAAGCTGAAACTAGGTTTAGGAGTCAGATATAAAAACAAGAATAACAACAGTATCAGTGAGAAAGATGCTTACAGAAACAGGACATTGTCCCAACTAGAATGTGAAGAATCCATAGCATGATTTTATTGTTTGATAAATGTTTACTAAAATCCTGTAAAGCTCAACCAGGATAAAATACTTTTTCAGCCTCACATGGTTACAAATGGCCAGGAGGAGATGCAGGCAGATGGCACAGACGGAGGCAGGCCCGGCTTTGACTCTCAGATCAGTAGCTTCGCAACACCTACTGCACTAAACCTCATTTAGTTCTTGTCTGTTGCGGGAGCAATATCTACTATCCAGGTGGCTCATGCAGAATAGAGGCCTTTTTCTAATGACAGTGCCTGAAGGCTGGCCTCTAGGGAAAAAATTAAAACAAGAGGTGCAGAGGTAGCAGACCCTACTTCAGGGAAGTCAAGGCAAGGACAGGTTTGAGTGTCAAAACCTTGGAATTTTTGGCAATTATTTTCATATCTTCTTGGGCAAAATAATAGAGAAAAAAGTATGTAGTTCTCAAAATCAGCCCTCTGGTAACTATTGTAATTCCTGCCCACAGAGTGCTTACAATAATTCAATTCCAAGTCTGGGAATTTTGAGCAAAATATTTGCAAGTCAACTCCTTTCCTTCCGTTGCTCAGTGCATATTCCCGATACTCAAAACATGTGCCCCAGGGACTGTTCTCTTTCTTTTTTTGCCTCCAACTTTGAAACTCTTAATTGTTTATTATTCTTGCTTCTTAAAGTCTTCTGAACATCATCGTGCGACAAGAAACATCTCCCTGTCAAAATGGTGGTTACAGAAAGAGAAAAGTAAGCCCAGAGGAAATATGCTACCACTATCTCACTGACTGGGGAGGCTGCACCCTTTTCTTGTAGTGTAGGTGTCTTTCTAGGATAAGCGTTTAACTCTCATTGGCCAAGTCTCTGGTGTTTCCAGTAACGCCAACCTACAATTAGCAAAACCACTGTGCAGATTGCTGAAGCACAGCACAGTGAAAGAGAACAAAGATCTAAACTCTGACTTGGTGGTGCTATGTCAGGTAAAAAATCTGAAATAACTTGCTCTGGGAGGTATGAATATATTCCAGTAGCACTGTGTATAATAGAAAGAAACTAGAAACAAGCCCTCTGCCCGTCAAAGGCAGAATATGCTAAGAACGTGTGCTAGGCATGGAGCATGCCACACCAATGCGCATAAACCATGGTATATCCCAGGACCCAGACAACTCTTAAAAATTCAGCGATGAAGGGAAGAAAAAGAACTCATAGAAGAGCATGTTTCCCTTTACACAAACATATACAGTGGTCCTTGCTATTTGGAGGTTCAACTTTTGTGAACTGTTTTTGCTGGTTTTCAAAACATATTGCTCTAAATTAGTGATGGAGATTTTTTTTTTTTTTTTTTTTTTGCTGTATCACAGGATTTTGTAATACTGTACCGCATACATAAAATTACATAGAGGGCTGGAGACATAGTTTAGTGGACTAAGTGCTTGCTTAAGCAAGCACAGGGGCCAGGGTTTGATCCCTGGCACGGCATGCTGAGCTAGCCCCACTGCCAGGTACTCTGAGCCAGTGAAGGAGCCCAGGTGCGGTACTGCAGGCCTGCAATCCCAGCAGTAGGGAAGCTGAAAAAAGGAAAGTCCAAGCTACACAATGACACCCTGCACACACAAAAAAAGTAGGTTTATGAGTTTAGAAAATGGGTAAGAACATTAGAAGTATTTCTATAAGTGTGGGAAAGATTTATAATAGTGTGGGAGGAGCTTATAAAGCCTTAAAATATATAAATATCAAAATAAATATAATGTTACTGCTTCCCTGATTTTCACTTTGTTATGGTTTATGTCTAGTTGTCCCCCCAAAGCCTCATGGAGTCACTGGGCGGGGACTTGTAGAGTTTGAGACTTGATCCATGATCCCTGGGATTATAGGTTTTAGTACTGATGGGATTATGGGTGGAAGTACTTCTGGGATTATGGGTGTAGCCTAGGGCGGGAGCTAAGGTGGAGAGCCTGAATGTAATATAAAGAGAGACAGAGAGACAGACTGGAGCTCGGGCTGTTGCTGCTGCTCTGCTGCCCTGTTTGGTTGGCTGCCTCTGCCACCATTTTGCTGCTGTTCTGCTGCCTTGAACTGGATGCTCTCCGCCCTGCTCCACTCAGCCTTGGGCCAACTGAATATGGACTGAAACCTTCACAAACTGTGAGCTAAATAAACCTTTCCTTCCTTCATTTTGAGTGTTGGTTATTTGTTCCAGCAACGAGCAAAAAGTAACTAATACACACTTATTGTGGGGATGTCTGGAACACTACCTCCATGACAAGTGAGGGACCACTGTATATCATAAATATATACATTAAAAATTGAAAAAAAAAACTATTTAAGGATTCCTATTTGTGAGGCAAAATTCCAAAGAAAATTTAAAAGATGAGTATTTACCCCTGAGGACTGGGAAAGGATGCAGTCAAAAAGGTCATTGTCCCAAGAATCTGTAAGGACCTGGTAATGTTCTTATTTAATATGACTGGTCGGATCTTGAGTGCTTACTTTAGGGTCGTCACTGTTCTTTTGAAATTGGTCATTTGTATTGTATTGTCTTAGTTACTTTTTACTCGTTGCTGGGAAAAATACCTAACAATCAAAATTGAGGAAGGAAAGGTTTATTTAGCTCATAGTTTGTGGAGGTTTTAGTCCATATTTGGCTAACCCAAGGCTAAGTGGAGCAGGGCAGAGAGCATCAGTTTATGGTGGCGGGACAGCAACAAAATGGTGACAAAAGGCAATCAAACCAATTAGGGCAGCAGAGCAACAGCGTGAGTCTGTGAGTCTGTGAGTCTGTCTCTCTTTATGTCATATTCAGGCTCTCTGCCTCAGTCTATCCACCTCAGGCCACACCCATAATCCCAGGGCTCAGACTCATAGTCCCATCAGTACTAAAACACATAATTCCAGTGATTCATAAGTCAAGTCTCAAACTCTAGAAGTCCCCGCCCCATGATTGCATGAGGCTTTGGGGGGACAACTAGACATAAACCATAACATGTGTACACCTTTGGGTCGGGATATTTATTTCAAAATTTAAGAAATGCAACCCAGGAGCCCTTGGAAAGCCTCCCTGCTACCCAAGTACTATCCCAGTGTCAGCCTCCA
The DNA here is from genome assembly GCA_004027025.1 of Myocastor coypus. Classification (NCBI taxonomy): domain Eukaryota; kingdom Metazoa; phylum Chordata; class Mammalia; order Rodentia; family Myocastoridae; genus Myocastor; species Myocastor coypus. Next base: position 125,844 of record PVJA010000342.1, on the reverse strand, counting down.
CCAGAGCTGTGGGCTGAATGCCTGGGTCCTCCCAGAAGGCACATGCTGCAGTCCTATACCCACTCCCCACTCCCCACTCCCCACTCCCCACTCCCCACTCCCCACTCCCAGAGGGTGGATTCAGAGATGGGGCCTGGGGAGACGAACTGTCTGCTATTTCCAGCATGAAAATATAAAATGGAGACACTTGCTTTGTAAAGCAACAAAGCACAACTTGGCAAAGCTGAGCAGGAATACAACTCAGGATTCAGCAGCTCTATTCCCCACCGGCATCTCTAATGGAATCAGCACTGAAAGAGGCACTGGAGTGTTGTTCCTGAAGAGACAGCGAGAAGACTCTATCTCTGTGCCAGAAAGCAGGGCCTCACTACATGCTGAATTTGCCTTGAGCTTGGACTTCTCAGCGACCAACACTATAAGAAATAAATTTCTGTTCGTAAGTGACTCAGTCTGTCGGATTTTATCATAGCACCCTGAATGCACAGAGACAAACAGTAACCTTAAATGTTATTGAAAATTGTTGGTGTACAGAAGTAATTGCTGTGTATCACAAGGTACAGCACGACTTAGACTGCACCATTGGTCATCTTCATGTTTCCTTTCTGGCCATATTGCTTTAAAAAATACTCTTTCTCGTATATCCATCTCCTCTAAGGCCTTTTTAAAACCCCTCTATAAACTCTAAGAGTCAATTTTTCTCACCTTACATAGTTGACTGTTCTGATCAGCTCTTGCTCTGCAAGGGTAATTTGAGGACATTCATTGTCACCAAAAAAAAGATGCAGTATTTTGAATCTCATCAGAAAACTATTTACCGCCACAACAAACTACTTTCAAAAAGGAAACAGCAAAGATGAATAGAAATCCATTCACTGCTGAAAGAAGTAAGAATTCAAGGTACTCTGGCAAATGAGGTAGGCGCTGACTGTCTCGGTAATAAGAAAATATTGTTTCATTGTCATCAGAATAGATCCGCTAACGCGCTCATTCATTCTAAACCGATGATTTTGTCTCATGTTTTGTGACAAACATGAAGCTTCATATCCTTGCATCTACAGATTCACTTACTACTACACGCTGAGCCTTTGTCCCTGTTATAAGAGGAAGAAGGAAACTCCTCCCACCAGAGCTCATCGCACCCATTAGGTTTTGCACTGAGTCTTGCTTCAAATTTTAGAAGGCAACCATCTCTTTTTCCCTGCCAAACCTTTAACCTGTCCCTCCCTCTCAATCTTCATGGGCATAAATACACAAACTGCTATTTTCCCTAAAAATGCAGCAATTCTTCACTGACGCACATCGCTCTCCCACCACTTGCCTGTTTCTCTGTTCTCTTGCATAGCCACACCTCCTGGGTCTTTCACACACTGCGTCTGCACTTCTGGAACTCTTGCTCGCTGGTATCACTTCAACCTGGCCTCAGGCCTCGCCACCCTCTGAAGCCGCTGAAGCACACTCACCTGCATGCCACAGGAGGCCAGTGGGTCGCTCTCACCCCGTCTCACTAAAGCTCTAGTAACAGCCTCCCTGCTTTAGTGTAGCCCTTTTCTTTATTGCTTCCCAAACCACTCTCTTTCTGGACATTTCTTTCCAGTTTTGTTTAATGGTACATCCTTTTACTTCCAAATCTTACAGTTCCAAAGATCTCTGAGCCCTTTTTACTCTTCTCTCCATATTCTTTCTTTAAATGATTGGGTGTGTATACACACACACAAACACATACACACACACACACAAATTTTATCTGAAACTTTTTTTTTTTTTTTTTTTTTTGTATTTTAGGGAACGATCTACAGGGTGATCAGGGTCTCACTACTAGATCGGACGTGTGGTGATCCGCCTGTTTGAAGCCTCCCACCAGCTGGGCAAGCACGCACCACGACCTCCGGTCTCAATTGCCTGCCATCTTGTGGCGCCCCAAGAGCAGGGAGGCCCAGGGATTGAACCGCCTGGCCCCTGCATCTACTTGTAGGTGATTTAATCCACTGAGCTATTTGGCCGGCCCTCTGAAAACTTCTCTTGAATAGCTTACATCTCAAGTGCAAATAGACCTATTTTTCTTCAGCCCGTGTCTTCCTCCTTTTCCCAAGCCTCCCTAAATCAGCAAGCAGCAATCTCTGACTTAAATAAGACATTTTTATCCTTTTATTTCTCCATCGCCCATATCCTAATTATCAACACAGCCAATGTATTTATATCTTTTTTTTTTTTTTTTTTTTTTTTTGTCTTTTTGAGACAGGGTCTCGCTATGCAGTTGAGGCTGGTCCTGAGCTCACTTTTGTAGCCCAGGCTGGTCTCGAACTCGCACCAATCCTCCTGCCTCAGCCTCCCGAGTGCTGGGATTACAGGCATGAGCCACCACGTCCGGCTCAATGTATTTATATCTATTTTTTATACCTTTAAAATATATCTCAAATCAGCATTCATCCATCTTTCCTAGATTCCTCAAGACTTTCCCAAGGCGGTAGTCTGTCCCTTAGTCCTGGCGATGCTGCAGCACTTGCTTGCTGTCCTCCCAGATCCTCCTCTCAGATCCTAACTAACTCTGAGGCATTTGCCCCTGCCCAGGGCTACCCTTGCTTCTTCAGTCTCCTACTCCTGTCTTCTGCACTGATGATTCTGCCTCATATTTCTGTGAGAAAATAGAGATCACTGGTCATGAAGCTTCCTATCGTTGCATCCACAAATTCACTTACTGCGACACGCTCAGCTTTTGTTCATCCCTCTGTTCTAACAGGGAAAAGGAAACTCACACTTCTCCTTCCACACTTAACTCTCTCTGCTGCCCTGGCCAGGCTGAGGCACAGCCCCTGCTTTCTGGTAGTTCCCAACAGCGCTCTGGCTTTTTGTTCACCATAGCCAGGCACGCGTTCCTATTAGCTTCTATTACAGTCTCACACCGGTTTCCCTTAGAACCACTTCATTTCTCCTCTTCTGCTTTCATCTTTCTCTAACTCTCCCACTAGGATACACACTTCATAGGAGTCATGACTTGGTTGCTCCTCTTGCCCTGTTTATCATGACGCTCTTCTCCCTCACTTTACCGTGACACCCTTATCCCTTGGGACAGAGCCTGGAGTGAAATAGTTGTTGTACACAGCGGTAGAAACCAGACGATAACATGTATTTCACCAATAAAGTAAAACGATTTCATTATAAATAATTCATCGCCTCATACGTGTCAACCACTGTGTTGGCAAGAGAGAAATAAAAGAAAAGGACAGCACAGTGAATGACATGGCAGAAAGATACACAGGAAGTGAAGGGTGCAGAGGGGACCCCTGATCTACTTGAGGCATGTGAGCCAGCAAGTCAAGAGGGGCTACCTAGAGGGGCTGGCATCTCAGAGGACACCTGACATCACCATGTGGGGCTGCAGAGGAAGGGCACTGGAGCAGAGCAAAGATGCGGCACACAACTCCAAGACCAGCATGACGCTCATGGCTCCCCTTTAGCTCCTTCAGCCAGAGGAGTCCAATCAAACGCTCTATTAGCTGCTCCCGCCTTGTCCTTGACCTTGAACTAGACAAAGGCTCCACACTTCCAAATATCAACTCCTCCCAACCCTCGGCCTCCAGGAAGTAGGTCTGTCTACCTCAGGCACACCAACTTTAAAAGGCAATATGCAGCTCACCTTTAGGGGGTGCTGGAATAGGGACAACTTGTATACACTCTCTGCGTGAGCGCTGACAGCCTTACTGTAAAAGACAACACTGCTCAGAGAAGATGATGGCAGTGTCAGGAGAGTGCGAGATCCGTGCTCAGCGAACCAGACACTCGGAGACCCATTGTCCAGCGGTCTCCTGGGATAGTAGCTTATGGCAGCGACACTCCCATGGCTATACCGCTAGCACAGTCCTACTATAACCTCTACGGTTAGGAAAACAAAAAAAAAAGCCACAGAAGTGGAAAAGGAGGGTGCTAGGTAAAATCTGAGTAGTGTAGTACTCTGGTATTAAGTATGGCCTATGGATCCACAGAGATTATTTCTAAACTGTATTCTGATAAGATCAGAAACATGACAATTCTTTTTGTCCTAAAGAGTTGGAATTGTGCTTTGGAACATAAAAGTTGAAATCCGAAGAAGGTCCTGTAAAAATAATAGAATTTACCCCTTTATTCTAAGGGGTTTTGTTATGTTTGTGTGTGTGTGTGTGTGTGTGTGTGTGTGTGTGTGTGTGTGTGTGTACAGGGTCTCACTACACAGCTCAGACTCCTGGAGACCTCCTGATTTCTATCTCCCTAGTGCTGGGATTAATAGGCATGCATCACCATGCTCAGACTCCGTTTCCACCTCAGCGCACCTGGGGGTGGGGCTGGCGCAGCACGCAGTGCCAGGCATCAAACCCTCGCCCCTGGGCTTACCTAAGCAAGAGCTTTGTCCACTGAGCTATATTGCCAGCCCTACCACATCATTTTACCATGGAGATTAAATACTAATACATAAAGATTATATATATAAAGACCATATATACTATTTGAATCTGTAGACTGAGTTAACAGGCTGTCAGAGGCCTGAATAAAAAAGACTACTAATAAGAAAGCTTTCTCTCAGCCTAATTACCTTTAATTTAGGACACTAATCTTCTTTGACTTTCAAATTGATACTTGAGTTAGAATTGACACTGTTAGTTCCCAGGGATTTGGGTTCAGGCTGGAAGCACTACACCATTGGCTTTCTTGGGACTTGACTTATTGGCCTCAATGATCACATGAGAGAAAGAGGGCCGCGAAATAGCTCAGTGGACTAAGCACCTGCTTAGGCAAGTGCAAGGACTCAGGTTCGCTCCCCAGCACCACAGGACACACAAGTCCCTGCCCTTGGTGCTCTGAGACCACCACAGAGTCCAGACATGGTGGTGCACGCCTGTAATCACAGTGCTGGGGAGAGTGGAAACAGTTGGCTCACTAAAAGTCTGAGCTGCATAATGAGACCCTGTACCAAATACATAGAAAAAGAGAAAGAGCTTGTGTTTTAAACTCACATACACACACACACACACACACACACACACACACACACACCATCCTCCAGTCTTGTTCCTGCCATTTTCTTGCACACTGTGTCCAGAATTCCAGAATTTTGTCTTTTTTTCTTTAACTTTTCAAACTCCATTCCACTTTTGTTATGATTTTACTTCTCTTAATTTTTATTAGAATATGTTTGTGGTACAAAATGACTGCACGCATCATGAGGAGATCTCTTCTACATTGTTGGTGGGAATGTAAACTAGCACAACCCCTATGGAAATCACTATGGTGAGTCCTCAAGAAAAAAAAAACAAAACAAAACAGAAGTCCTATGTGAGCAGCCTTTGCCCTCGTAGGCATCTTTCTGAAAGAGTTGCCAGCATCACATTACAGTGACACAGCACATGAACACCCATTCTTACAGCAGCACAACTTACCATAGCCCGATCTTGGCGGGAGCCTAGATGTCCATGACACTTTGCCTCTAGTGCAACCACCAGTCCAGATTCTACCTTTTATGTAAATGACACAACCACATAGTCCATTCTTGGGCACTAGTGGCTTTATATTATTAGAGTCTGCTCGTTAAGTAGATCCCACTGTGCGCACCTACTCTGGTGGCTCCACAGGCCCTTCCGACTTCACTCCCCAGCCTGTTTCACTGCATTTCTATGGCCTCCCACAGAAGCAGGTACCGGTGTCCTGAACCCCCCTGCCTCTGTCCTGCTTCCCCCACGCTACCTATATCTATGTTTGCCTCATCCAATTTGTCTTTAGTTACAACAGCCAATAGGAGTATCTCCTACTCCAGTCTTCAAATGGGCTGCACAGCTAGGCGCTGTGCAAGTTTCAAGCTAGACTCCCCAGGTGAGAGTTCTAGCTCCTTACAAACTGTCTGCCACAGAATCTGTGGAGCGTCTCTGGACAGGCCTTGTCCTCGGACACACAGAAGAGAACACTGGCCCTCATCGGTTACATCTTCTACTGTTGCAATTTCTCCCTCAGAAAAATCCTTGTTTCATTTTCTGTGGCACGGGCACTCCTGACTTTCTTCTTGTACTTCTAGCCAGTCTCACTGCCTGGTTTTTCTCTCCATGCATACCCTACATGATGGGCTTCTCGGGGCTCCTTCTAAGCCATTCTTCTTCTATGCCCACCACTTCATGAGCTATGGACCACTCCCGCTGCATCACTTCACTCTCACCAGATTGATCATCTCTAACTTAAGTCCCTGGCCTAGATTTTTCTGCAGAGTTCCAGGCTCATCTAGCCAGCTGTCTGCTGGGCAGATCTACTTATATACTTCAGATGCCTCCAATTCAACATGACTAAATTGGAAATGTGCATCCTTCCTGACAATGTAGGTGTCATGGTTTATGTGCAGTTGTCCACCTAAAGCCTCATGCAGTTATGGGGTAGGGACTTCTAGAGTTTGAGACTTGAATGATGATCCACTGGGATTACATGTTTTAGTACTGATGGGATTATGGTCTGAGTACTGCTGAGACTATGGGTGTGGCCTGAGGCAAATAGGCTAAGGCAGAGAGCTTGACGTAATTTTAAAAGAGAGACAGAGAGAGTCATGCTGTTGCTCTCTGCTCCACTGGTTGTTCCGTTGCCTCTGTCGGCACTGCTGCTGTTCCGCCACCATGAACTGCTGCTCTCTACCCTGTTCCACTCAGCCTTGGGCCAGCTGAATATGGACGGAAACCTCCAGTAACTGTGAGCTAATAAACCTTTCCTTCCTTCATCTTGAGTGTCGGGTATTTGTCCCAGCAACGAGTTAAAAGTAACTAAGACAGTGGGGAAGCGACCTCTGCAGTACTCCCGGCCTCATCAAGTATCCCTTCCTATTTGCTCTAAGAACAGAGCTAGGAATCACCCTGCCCTCTTCTCCTTATTACCTCTTGCAGCCAGTTCCCAACTCATAGCCATTCACTTCCTAAATACTTCTCAAGTCCCTTCCTTCTCTCCCAGGCTGCAGGCCTAATACAAGTCCATGCCAGCCTGCAAGGACCTCCGGTCTGTAATCTGGCTTCCCCATATCCAAGCTGGAACAATCTTTGTAAACCATAAATCTGAGCATGGTCACTCATTTCTCCACCTAAACACATGCTTAAAAAATGTTTCTTTGGATTAAAGTGCCTGCAAGCAGGTGCAGGGGCCAGGAATTCAATCCCCAGGCCTGCCATGCTGGCCTCAGCCCCAGGAGGGCACACTGAGATGGCAATTTAGACTGGACATGGTGGCACACCCCTGTAATCCCAGCTCTTGGGAGGCTGTAAACATGGGGATCACTATGAATCTGACCTAGTAATAAGACTCTAACACTTTTACACACTTCCTTAAAATACCAAATAGATAGAGACAGAGACAGAGACAGAGACAGAGACAGAGACAGAGACAGAGACAGAGATATCTTTTACTGTACTTGCTCTTAGAATAAATTCCAAACTCCTTCAAAAGGCTTCCCCTGCCCCTCCCCCCATATCAACTGCCCATATTAAGCTTAGGTCCTAGAGCCCACCTGGCTTCTGTTCTCCCTTTCTCTGGAGTTAACCTCACCTCTTCCAGGAGGACCTCCTGCATTTTCTCTAACTAGGGGTTCATATATCTTACAGGACAGCTTAAGCACCATGTCCCTCCTCTGTCACGCAGCAATATGACACTACCCTTATCTTGTCCCCCTAAACCTGGTATTGCTCACAGATCCTGACCACAGCAGGCACCTTATAAAGACTGGATAAGTAAGTGAACGCATACAGTTTTTCTTATACAGTGACTCAGAGTACTTTGTACGGCTATTTCTCTAAATTCTATGTGACCTTGGATATACAAACAGATCCAACTGAAGAATGACTGACAGAATCCTAGCAGGAGAAGTAGGTGGAGTGGTTTGTTACAGCTCTTTCTCATACAGCAAATAAATATGAAACAAGGAAGTGACTTAATGAAAACCTAGATACTGGGAGCACTTTTGTGGTGTGACTTAAAAGTTCAGAGAGGTCTCAGTTGATACTGTACTCAGGAAAGGATACACCACTTTTTAATTTTTTTTCTTGTTTCAGAACTTTTGTTTGTTTATTTATTTCGTTTTATGGCCGGCTCAGTCTGCCCTGAGGGCAGAGCTGGCCCAGCATGTGGTGCTGGGGATCGAACTGCGGTCCCTGAAGCCGCCTAAGCTTTCCTAAGCAGGCGCTTTAGACCACTGAGCCATCCTGCTGGGCCCTGGATACACCACTTTTGAAAAGTCCTTAACAGCAGTCTAGTTTATCCACGTTTTAGTGAAAAAACTTGTAGCAGAAGTATCTGGAGTAGGAGGTAGGTAGACAGCAAGATTCGAATTTGAGACTGCAGAGTAAGGCATTGTCCGATCTTCTCTAAGTCAATCTCTATGTCATTTGTAATTTATATGTCTTTAATCCTCAATTTATGTCTTATCGGTAATATTTTAGGTAGACATGGCACTGTAATTCTTTTCTTTAACCTGTTGATCGTAAGTGAGGTGTAGACTGCAAATGCATGTAAATAAGCATGTCTGTTTGCAAACAGACCAAGATCATGTAAGAAAAGAACGCAATGTAATGATATTACTTTGATCCAAAAATCCAGAAGTTAAAGAACTTCCAAATCAAGTGCAACACAATCTGTAGGGGGAAACTCTGTAAGAAAAACACTGACTTTTCCAAGAATACACAGATAAGATTTGTTTCATTTTTTTTTTGTTTGTTTTTTGTTTTTTGTTTTGTTTTCAGAAAAATCTGGTTGGTAACTATGAGCAAACATACCAGCAGGTGGCGCTCTGAACCAATTAATGCGAACTAGGTGATGCCATACAGAGACACACCTTTTAAAAACTGAAGCTACCTCCTTCGTATGACATACATATTCTGACCACATACTCGGAAGATTGGAATAGACACCAACTGTGAAACAGTCCCTATACATACATGTTCAAAGACAGATTTCCAATAGAGAAGAGCACAATACCCTTGTATTACAAAGACAAACCAATTAATAAGCAGGCCACACAGGAATACATGTTCATGTGCACTGAAGACATTTTTAAGAGCAAATCTATCTCCTCCAAATTAGTCTTTAATACTGCCTACTAAATATTCTGTATCTCTCAGCTCTATTAGCATTCTCCCACTCTTTACAATAAAGCTAGTACACGGGGCTGGGGAGATAGCTCCGAGGCACAAGTGCCTGCTGGGCGAGTGCAAGGTCATGAGTTCGAACCCTGGTCCCACACACACAAAAAAAAAAAAAAAAAAGCTAGTACAAACTTCAAGGCTTTCTTCAAACACACAGCACTCTTTCTTCTCTCCCTAGAACCATGACAGCTAACCTTGAAGGCAAGCGCAGGTTAGGCGCGGCCACACCCACCCCACAGCAGGAAGTCTCCTCATCTTCCCAGGCATCGTGCATGCAAACCCCATCTGCATATCCACCTTCCTCCCTCTCAACAGCAACTGAGGAGCTGGCCCTCCAGCCACCAGAAGCTGGCCCACTCCTGGGCTCTAAATCCTGTGCCTCTGCTGCCTTCTCAGAACGGGGCTGTCTTTTAACCTTTTTTTTTTTTTTTTCCATCTCTGTCCTTTGAATATTCAAACTCTACTTCTCCATAATTTCATGCTCAATGCCTTTCAAATAAGCTCATGTCTCTCCTACTACAAAGCAAATAAAATGGATGGCGCTATAAAGGCAGGTATGGCCATGAATGAATCTTTGTTGAAAGTCAGTGGAGGGCATAATGCTGTTGTGATTATATTTATTTGTGGAATTTCCCACAGTTTTATCTTTGAAAATGGAGGAACAAGAAGGAGATTCTTGTTAAATACTAACAGGAGGTATAGTATACATGGAACACAAATATGATGCATGTTTAAATTCTTAAAATGTATTGCAGTGGAATGTTCACAGCTGTACTGTTGTGGCTACCCCAGTGTCCTAACTTGCTACTAAATATTTACCTTTTCTGATCATTTACAGCTGGAGAAAGAGTTGGAAGTTGCACAGCAGCGCGGGTCTGGTGAATAAGGTGGATAAGGCGCACCATGTTGAATATGAGCACCTGTCTTTCCACTGCTCTGGGCAGCACTGTCTGCTATCTTTTTTTTTTTTTTTTTTTTTTTTTACCACAACTGTTAGAAACAATCCTGAAAGAGAACTTGCAGAACTGCTTCAGAAAGTGGCAGAGAATAATGGGACAGGTGTACTTGAAAATTGGGGATCCCTTTGAATAGAACTGATGACAATGTATTCTTTCCTGCAGAAAATGTTCACAATATAAACATTCACTGTATAGGTGGATCAGACCTTGTGTCTCCCAACTCACCCCTCTCTACTCACGCCCTCTCCACCAAATTTTAAGAGCTTCCATTATTTCTTTCATCAATTTCTTCACCTCCTATGCCCTCTGCAGTACCCTCCAACTTGATGTTTAACCCCGATGCCCAGAGAAACCCAACAGGTCTTGCCATCAACCTTCCATTTTTGAAATCCACATCCCTTAATCTCCTGGGCATATTTTAGTTAGCATGGTTCTTGACTTCTAAGTAGACTGTGATACTCAATGCCATGCTTTCTTGATCATTTCCTTCACTTGACTTGAGAAATTATGATATTCTAGTCCTTCTAACTGTTTCTTTGCCTCTTACCTCATTCTTGGGCCTGTTCTTTTCTCCCTTCACACATGATTCTAGGTGATCTAACTTGTACATTTGGTTTTAAATTGCACCTGCACACAGATGAGTTGAAAATTAAACTACTTTATACCATAAGTCAACTCCCAAGTGACCAAAACTGTGATGCTGCCTCTTGGGTGTCTCCGTACCATGGCAGAGTTGGACACAGAGCTGAACTGACCTTTTCCTTCCTCAAATCCAGCCTTCTTCTGTCGGTCCAACCGTTGGTTTTGTTTTTGTTATTTATGTAGAACTGGGGATTGAACTCAGCACTTACTCTACTGAGCTACCTTCCCAGCCTTGTCGTTCCAACTTCATGAATGGTGTGCGAACCAGAATCCCACCCAGAGCTGCGTTTGTCAGTGCCTTCCCCTTTGTGTCATTTCCAGTTCATCAACAAAGCCTAAATCTCTCAGCTCACTAATAGCTCTAAAATCACCTGCTTCTCTGTGTGTCCAGCGTTACCACGACCACCATTTTTTTTTTTTTTTTTCTTTTGGAGACAGGGTCTCGCTATGCAGTTCAGGCTGGCCTTGATCTCACTTTTGTAGCCCAGGCTGGTCTTGAACTCGCAACGATCCTCCTGCCTCAGCCTCTCGAGTGCTGGGATTACAGGTGTGCGTCACCACGCCCAGCTACGACCATCATTATTAACTTAAGCTATAAGCAAGTTTCACGACAACTTCTGGTAGTAATTTATTTATTTACTTCTTTCTTTTGTTCTTTCTTTTTTTCTTAAATTTGATTATTTATTTATTTATTTGATACACGGTCTCCCTATATAGCTCAGACTCATAGTGATCATCTTGTCTCAGACTCTCTCCCCTTCCAGAGCTGAGATTACGCTCATGACCTACCATACCCAGTTTCAGTGGCCAGCACTGCACACCTGGGGTTCTGGGGCTGGCACGGCATGTGACAACAGGGACTGAGCCCAGGACCTTGTGCTTGGCAGGGAGGCACTTAGGACCCCTGAGCTATCTCCCCAGCTGATCTGGGAGTAATTTCTGATTTAACCCCCACATTGATCCTGGTAACCTTCCACTCTGTCCCCCGGGAAGCAGCTGCAGTAACCCTGCAAAACACAATTCTGACCGTGTGATGCTCTGGTCAATGCCCTTCAGTGGTTACCATTCTTCTGGGATAAGGACAAAACCCCTTGAAGGTGTTGCAAGGCCCTCTGGGGTCTTTACCTGCTTCTTCACCCAACATCCCTTTACAGCACCTTCTTGATTCCTCTTTGTGGCCCGACCAAATTTGTTTTACCTTCATTTCCCCTCCTAACACAACATGTGTTGTTCTCCTATCTAGAAAGTTCTTTGCATAGGGCAGTTATGTCCTATTTAGCATTCACATTCGAGTCGGAGACAAGTCCTGGGGGAAGCTTAGCTTGACCTCCCTGAAAAGGTCCACTTTACCATGTACATCTTTCTTCCTTCATAGAGCTCACTTTCATTCAATTATGATTTCATATTTAATTATGTGATCATTTTTGTCTCTTTTTGTAGCTATTTTAATGGTCAGTGCACAGTGTAAACTAAATTAATGCATGTTGAATGAATAATGAATTAACGCCTATTAATTCAACTTCGCCTGCTTTCAGTTCATTACTGCTAGACCACCCCTCCTTTTATCACAGAAAGGATGTGTACAGACCCTGAGGTCATTTTCAATGTTAACATGGCTGTGTGCTTTTATAAGTAGGGTTTGCTAGGAACCTATATGTGGGATAGACCAGGAATTACCTTTTTTACTGCAAAATTTTGAAGCCAGAAAATAATATTCACACCTCAGAAGTGCAGACATAATGAACAGGAATCCAAAAGTTAGGATGTGGTGTGATGCACAAGACTTCTGAGATAGAACAGCAAGGGCCGCTGTAGTCTCAGCTCTGAAAACCTGGTGAAAGCAACCACTTCCGTGTCATTAGGAGCACACTGAGATTCCACATAATTTGAAAAGTCCTATTAGAAGTTTGAACATCAGTTGGAAAGGAAAAATATTTTGTGTTTTCTAAAAGTGAGTGTAAGGGCTGGGGAGATAGCTCAGGGGCATAAATGCCTGCCTTGCAAGTGTAAGGTCCGGAGTTCCATCCCTGGTTCTGGAAAATAAATAAATAAATAAAAATAAGAAATAAAAGTGAGTGTAACTGGTTGTAAATTGTCTGCTATTTTGAATGCTCCATTTCCTTCCTAAAGAGCAGTCTATACAAGCAGCAAAGGGAAGCCATTAGGGGTTGCTGCTGACTTCTTGCCCTGAGAATCAGAATGAGCTGAATCCATGGCAAAAATTTCTCCCCAAAAGGACTCTGGTCAGAAATGAAGCTCCTCCCAGCTCCCTTGGGAAGCTGTTTTCAGCTTAATTTCATCTCTCAGAGCACAGACCTGCCTCCTTCTGAGAGACACACCTGCCTTCTTACCTGTGAAAGCCCTATACAGGGCCCATCGTTCTGTCTTCCAGGGCTGGAGTATGATCAGAGCCCAAGAGCAAAATCCAGGTGCCCACAGTGGCCACGAAGGAAAAGAAAGTGGTCTTGAAATGTAAATATCTAAAATACAACATGCAGTCCTTTACTTTCACTACAGCTACATTATGCCCAAGCATTTTCCAGGGATAGAAGCAAGTGGTCCATGGCTAAGTCCTCCAAATCCTCACAGAAAGTCCCTAAGGAACTATCTTGACACATGAAATATGAAGAAGAATGGTCGGCAGAACCACCTGTAGACATGGCAGGCTAGCATGCGTGTTTGCATCTGCCGATCTCCAACTGTGTAGACGTTTTCACATTTTTATTCATTTGATGCTAAGTATTATATGGATCATTTTCTAGATGAATAAACTGAGGCGCAGAGAGACTCAGTGGTCATACAAGGTCCAGAGCTTATTTCAAACCCAGGTCTGTGATATTCTCATGCAATTACAGCTTCTACTGCGGTTATGGCTTTGAACTTCCCTCTCAGTGCTTTTGAAACTCTTTTTATACTATTTCACGTCCCAGCATTCACTTTCTGCAATGAGTCATCACAGAACAGTCTGCCAATCACAGAAGCAGAAAAGCCATCCAACATCCGAGGAGGTCACAGGGAAGGTAGAAGGCATTCTGTTCCATTAGAATTTATAGGAACTACTAAGGACACAAACACTGCAATACTGCTTTAAGGAGTATGCTCTGTCTACTACGGATTTTAAATTATAAGCAAAATGAACACTGTCACTAGTAGGTAACTACTGTTGCAATCACAATAAATGGAAATATCTAGTGTATGAACAAAATATAAGCTCTCCCTGCCAGGTCAGCTCTCCAGGGATAATAAGTCACTTTTGTAGTTGGGTGTTGTTATTAAACAACTCATGTCTAATGACAGCTGCACCACGTGGGAGTCGTAGTATCACACTCTCCCTGCTGCTTTAGCAAGGCCCTGGACCTAGACCTGCGACCCTGCCTACAGCTCCAACCCCATCTATTCTCTAACCAGTAGCCAAATTTACCCTTCTGCCCTAGCTGCCAAATCTTCTCTTCCTCTTCCCCAGCCTACCCATGTTAAGTCCTACTAGCACTCAAAAGCCTGACCTACATCAGACCTGTGACAGTGGCTGCTTGTGGGGCAGACAGGCCTATGACAGGAGCTGCTCCACAGAACCATTTGAGATTGGATAGAGTAATTTTAATTCCTAAGTTACCCTTACCAAGGCTGGGCTTAAGCCTGGGATCCTCCTGACTCAGGTTCCCAGAGTCCACGGGCATTGCAGATATGTGCCACCATGCCAAGCACCGATGTGCATCCCTTGAACAAAACAACTGATACATACTCACCAACTGGGAAAGCAACAACGGCGGCCAGCAGTGCCAGATGCCTTAGTTGGGTCACCTGTATAGCTACTGCGTTCGAGCTGACTCTTCATTAAGTCAGAACACGGTTAGTATGGTATTTATGCAGTGGATTATGTATTATGTTTCCTTTTGTTTCTCTTTTATTAGGATATTATATTGATTTTTCTCTAACAATGTGAATGGGAAGATTACAATATTTCAGAATTTTATTTTAGCATAGCAGAAGAGCAGAGAAGAAACACTGGCTACAACCAGGCAGATGTCGGAGAGATGGACTTGAGAATGTCACCTGGTATGGATCTCTGGGCCACCTTTTCCCACCACCTTGCTACCACCCTGGCCTTTGGGCTGTCTGCTCAGGCACCCCCAGCTCAGGCCCCTGCTCATGTCGTTTCTCAGCTCACAGCTCTGACTCCAGCTAACTAGTGCAGAGCCCCGCTCCCAGCACCCCCTACGCGTGGCCCTGCTGACCACCACTCTTCACAACCCTCTGCACCCCACACACACACCCTGAAAAGTCTCCCATACCAGCTATCACTACCTAAATTCCTACTGCAATATCCACTTAGGTATTGTTTGTCTCAGCCATGGGAAGATGCCCACCGAGGGAGGTGGGGCTGAAACCCTTGATGCCAACATCTGCAATAACAGAAAGCAACACAAAGTGACCACGCGATGGATATTTGTGAGGTGGATGAATTAACACATGAAAGGCTTGCCTGTATCCCTGATCTCCAGAAGCGAAGAAGAATCTCTGTCTTTTTCCTATCTATGTAATTTATAGCCAATCTAAGTCAGCATTAATTCTTTCAAATATATCCATCAAATGCCTGCCATATTTCAGGCACTGAGAACACAATAATAAATAAGACATATCTGCCCACATACTTTTTGCAATTAATGATCAGCTCCAGCATATCTGAAGCATTTGAGTAAAATCACTTGATAAGAAAATATATTTCTATTTTGTATTCTGAGCATCTTTAAAATATTATAATTATGATATTCATAAATTAGGAGTTATCATTCATGCATTAAAAGAAAACTGCTATCACATAGACAGAAGATTTTTCCATCAATGTGAAAAGGCTTTCCCACAACCCTGCTGATATCCTTCCGCAAATTCTCAATACATCAGCGCTCTGAGGTACAAGGGGCCAATGTCTGGGTGACACTAGAGTATGTGGATGCATCTAGTTCTCTTAAGTGGGGAGGCCCACAGACCTCTCTGCCTAGCTGGCCAAGACAGAATGCCCCAAGGACTGTTAGCTGTCAGAAGGAGCCCAGCGGCTAGAAATGCCCTCTCCGTCCTCTTTCTTAGGAGTCCCAGGTCAGCAGCAGCCCTGGCTAATGGATGCTTCAGGCTGGTCCTCTAGCTTCTGACTTCCCCACATTGTGGCCAGAGGCCTTTCCCATGTCCTGAGCATGGACACGTGAGAATTAACATAGCCTACACATTTCTACATGGTAGCACATGGACTTTCTCGTCCACCTTCACCTTTGTATTTGGTACAGGGTCTCAACACACAGCTCAGACTCCTAGTGATCTTCCAGTTTTCATCCTTCGCAGCATGGGGATTACAGGAGTACACCACCATGCCCAGTCTCCAGGGCCCCTCAGCACACTCACGGGGCTTAGCCTGTGGTGCTGGAACGCCAGTCCCTGTGCTTGTCTAAGCAGGCGCTTAGTCTACACTTCCATATTTACAGGAAAGATAGTATAACCTTGTTACCATGAATCACCCAATTAAAGTCCAGAGGTTCAGAAACTTAGCATAGCTGCAAGTTATACCAAAGTCGATATCATTCATTGTCCCTTCGCTGGGATAAAGTACCACAAGCTTACTTAAAACAAGGAGGGAGAGGAGTACTCTGGCTCAGGTTTTAGGGAATTCTGTCCATAATCAGCTGGTTCAAGGCTTAAAGAACCTGGTGAAAGACATTGTTCAGCTCCTGGGTCCCCCCTCCTACCAAGACGCTCATCCAGGAACACTGCAGAGCATCAACCCACCGATGACGACAGCACCCCAAGAAAGATCTAATCACCTTCTACACACAGGAGACTTTGGTGGGGACATTTAGGGTTGAAGTCAACAAGATCCTCTCCTTCCAAGTGAGGAACTGGAAATGACACTTGTAAACTAGGCTCGCTGGGGCCCTGTTTGTAGGCAATCATTGGTATTGAGCTTCACATAAAGAGCTGGCAACCTCACACGCTGGACACAGATGAGCAAACCACTGTCCACTGCCTACTGGGACACCCACCCCATCGTTGTGTCCATGTTCACCAGTCCCCATGATTCCATGCAGCCCACTTCCTAGAAAGTTTTTAATTGACAGCCAACTTTAGAATGGGCCAGAATGAGTTCACGTTCTCGTTCTGTCCTGAACAGCACACCTGGAACTGACCTCCTCTCACCCTCTGAACTCCTCTGCTGAGCAGCCTTGTACTGAAGCATGAGGAAAGGACCTGGAAAGACTCACATGACATCCGGGATATAGCCACGCTCTGCCTTGCCTCACAGGAGCCCCCACACGTGGGAGGCTTTCCTTAGACAGGAGCTTAAAGCAATAAGGTAAGCAGCAGAAAAGATAACAACAGAGATAAAGGCTCCTGGGACAAATTTTAAGGAATTTTTGGTCTTCACAAAAGGGTTTATCCAAGGGTGTTGCTAGTGTCTAAACTGTCACCCCTTTAAGGTAAGGCTTTTGGCTTTTTTATATATAAGAATTTTATATCCAGTAAGGTGTCAGGCATTCCTGGCATCCCAGCACTCTGGCAGGTTGAGACAGGAGGACCTAAAATTGGGCCCAGTCTGGGCAATTTTAGCAAAATTTTTGCTCAAAATAAAATTTTTCCGAAGAGAGCTGGGGACGTATATCAGTGGGAAGGCTCTGGGTTCAATCTTCAGCACAAATAAAGAGTATTAAGTTCCCTCAAAGCAGGACTATTTCAAAAGAATTACAGAGCTTTTACTTCCTTAGGAGCACGCATGTCCTCAAGGAAAGAATGAGCACATCTTCCCAGAGCCCTCCTCTCTGCACTACGGCTTGACTAACATAGGGGGATGCTGCTGGCTCCTGCCTCAGCCTTCTTAGCCTATTTCTGCATGGCTGCATCCCCTGGTCCCCCCATCAGGTGTCCCATGTGGGAGAGTTGCTGACTCTCTCTTGCAGTCAGAGAAACTTGTCTTCTCGGGTTTCCTGGTTCACCTGAGGTGGAGCTCAGTTCTTGACAGGGGCAGATCTTTGGAACCAATAGGCTAACATGACATAGGGCAAGGCACAGAGGGAGCGCAGCCCGAACTTAGAAACCCATGCTATTTCCCAAGTTGACCAAACATGGCTGAATATGGCCCAGGGGAAAAACAGCAAAAGTTAATGCAGAATTAGAATAAAGGTGAGACTATGACTTGTTTGACTGTTATAAAAATAACACACACCTAAGCCCCTCAGTAGTCACAGTGCAAACTTCCTAAGGAAGCAAGAGTATTTAGGTGTCAAATGTCTAACTTTCAAAGGACAAGTGCAAACTTAACTACTGGTAATGTGTTATGCGTGGTTTATTCTACCCGAGACAAAGAGCAGTGAATGTAGCAATTATGGTTACAGCACAGAAAGCGAGTGATGAGTTTCAGACCAAAAACCAAAGGAATGCAGAAGTCTAGCCCATAGCCACAGTGTAAGAAATTACTCTCTGCCACCCCCCACTTCCACAGGAGTTAGTACCCCGGTCAAGATGAGTATTATCCTAAAGGACAACTGGACATTGTTCTCTCTGAATCCGGAACCGGCATGTTGGCTGCTATATGAAGAACTGTCCATTAGGAAGCGAAGGACACAGAGGCTAAGCAGAGCTGCAGCAGGCATCTGAGCCTGCACTACCCAGTGAAAACCAGAAAGGGAGGAGCAGAGAAAACATGAAGACAGTGAGAAGGGAAAAAGAGAGGAGGTCGGGGATTTCCTAGGAAAAGGCTCTTCCTTTTCTACCCACAGCGTCCAGGGAGGAGCATATGTCATTATCAACCTAGCATGACAGCATTCAAAATAAAAGAGGCACCTGCCAGGTGACCATCTCTGCCGGGACTCGAACCCGGAACCTCTGGATTAGAAGTCCAGCGCGCTCGTCCATTGCGCCACAGAGACCTCACCACACACACAGCATCAGCACCAGAACTGAAAAAGCACATACCTTCTGCATCACCGAACCATCTCAGCATCCTGCGCTCTGAGCGGTGGGGGGACAGGGACAGCTGGAAAATCTGGAGTGGAGATCCACCAGCCGGCTGCTTCCAAGCTTTCCTCAATACCGTGGGTCCTAGGATTTTCAGAGGATTGGAGGAATGTGACAGTGGTCATTTTTCCAGCCCCAGAACCCCAGAGAGAGGAGGAAAGAGCTGGAGTTTTGCCTCTTCTTTCCCCTCCATCCCTAAGGGAGGGTAAGGGAAAGTCTCCCTATTCTCATGCAAATGAAGCAGAGCACACCCAGCCTGGCAGACACGCAGAAGCCATCTCCCTCTCACCCCCATTCCCTCGCTATGGTTCCATCCTAGGCTGGCTATTCTCAGACAAGGGCTGGGCAAAGCTGGGGATTCGGGAAAAACCCTGGATTCCAGGGACAAAGGAACTGCTTCAGCAAGGAAACACTGAGCAGCAGCGGCAGAGAGCAGCAGAACAGCAGAAAGCTCAGCTCCAAGGGCTTTTCGGATTCTCCTCGGCGGGCGTTAGGAATTGTTTCTGTCAAGCAAGTAAGAGAAACCCAGACCACAGGCTCTCAAACTCTACTAGCTTCTGCAACTCCACTAGAATTCTTCGGCATGGGAGTCGACCCAGAACAGTGTGTGTTGGGGGGAAGAGACACCGGGGGGTGGGGGGGGGGAGGCAGTGACCCTCTGATGAAGTAAGGTGTCTCAGTCACATCATCTGCCCCCAATGCCGGGCTCATTTTCCCCACCTTCCACAGCCCCAGGTCCCTGCGTTCTTTCTGTCTGAGGACTGTCTAATTCAGAGCAGCAGGACTTCTCAGGCTTGTGGACTCTCTTCAGCCACCCTCATACAATTAACTTGCCCATTCTCCATAACCACACAGAAGGAGCTCCACATCCAACTCAGATCCAAGAGTATTTTCTTCCTACTTTTAAAAGCCTCCCCGAGAAGACAACTCCAAGATCACTGCTGGGCCAGTTCTCCTCCATGTCTAACCCCAGTCCTTCTTGCCTCACCTTGGGCTCTTTGTTTCTTACTAGGTTCCCGGATGCACTGTGATAGTTGACCTCCATGCTCCTAATGACAATGTATTGATTTAAAGACCTGACTCACTGTTTACCCGCCGTACTCCCACTCAGAAGTTTATAATAAATCAGAGAGGAGCCTAACCTCCCTCCCTCCTCCTCTGTCTCCAGAACCCACAGCTTTCAATACTGCCAGGAGATGCCAGCCATAACCCATGTAGCATCACCTGTGAGCCCAGCTGGTAGGCAAGTAAAAGTGCCATGGACTCATGAAATGCTTGGGCTGGACGGGCTTTAAGGACCTGTCTATCTCCAAAACCATTCCCTAACTAATCCTACAGTGCCAGCATGAGACCTACAAAGGTAACAGCCAAGGTGATTCATTCAGGTGCAGGCAGAAGGACAGAGCCTCCTCCAGCCAAGCTTGCCTCCCCCAGTAGCTCAGGACAGTGAACCCATTGTATGCATTATGAGCTAAAGTAAGGCCGTGAAGAGTAGGTCTTTCTTCACTTACTGCCACAGACAGTTTCAAGGAGTTGAAACAAAGAACAAAACACCAGCCAGAGACTGTGCTGCTCTGCATGGCTCCTGACAAGAAAAAAAAATCCAGGGCCATTGTGTCTGTAAAGGATAGATCAACCCTCAAAAGCCAGGAACCACTCTGGTGCAAAGGAGAGGTGATATTAGACTCCCAGGATGCTTCTCACCAAGTGTGTGAATTTCCAGGAGGGGTGACAGAGAGAGAGAGGAGCTCATGATCTTTTCTCTTTACAAAGACTATCCTGTGCCATGTGTCAGTCCCTTAGCTATGCCCAAAGTCATATGCCGCTTAGGTCATAGGCTCTGTATAAGCGGAAGGCAGAAGCCCTCTTCTCCAGATAGCTTCATTTCCAGGCATGCAGCTGTCTCAGTAAGTTCTGGGGACATTATAGAGAAGGACAAATAAAGACAAGGTCTCACCCTATAAGAGCCTGTAGGTAAACTCCAGTGTGAAAGGACTCAGAGATGTAGAAAAGGAAGACTCAATAGATTGTCCACCAAATACAGTGTCAGGTTTCCAAATCCAAGCAAAGACCATAGCTCCGGAAGCACAAAGATCCAGTGTGGATGACAAGCTGTCTGCCTTATGGGTTCGGAGACAGCGAGCAAAGTAGTTAACTTTTCTGATCTCCTGTTTCCTCATGATAAGCAGTAGGCAATAACAAATGCTACAGACAAGGACTAGCGGAGATTTTTTATGGAGCAAAATGTTTGTCCCCTTCTTCCTCTCGTATGCAATTTCTAATTGCCAACTGTGTCTCCCGGGTCACTTTCTTCCCTTTCAATGACCTTCCTTCAATTTCCCCTCACGACCCCACAGAAATCTCTCCATTTGACCAAAACACATCTGCTGCCAACAAATCCTTCCGGAACTCCTTCTACTTACAGTCTGCATCAACAAAAATACTCTGGACGTGATCTCTCTGACATCTCTTATTTTGCTTCAGCATCCATAAATCAAACAAGCTTCTTGACAGTGTGAGCAATATCTCATAACTAGGCCTTCAATTTCAGCTAAGGAGGCAAACAAATTAAGCTATGACTCTACAGGGGCAGGAGAGATGAGGTTAAACCCATCAAAATGGTTGAAGACAGTGCATCTTTTCCTTTTTTTTAGACAAGGTATATGCCATTCCTGTTTATGTAAACCCTTAAGAGGATAAGTACATTTCTCTTCCAAAAAAAAAAAATGTGTACTGATTTAATTCTCTGAAGATCTGTGACTCAAACATTACTCATGCCTCTAATTGAATACCATTCTGTGACCCTACAGACAAGCTGGTGATGCTCATACATTATTTCATTCATAAAGTGTTGCTGGGATACATAAGATAAATGCCACAGAAAAAAATATTCCCTTTGGTCTAGAAACAAACAAAATTAAATCCCACATCCTACAGTGGTTTTGCAGTGTTCATGAAGGTGAGTGTTCCAAGTGCTCCATAGTTGAATTGCTAAGGGAGAGCACTGGAATAAGATAACGACATAGTTGTTAGGGTAGCACAGCTCTTAAGACACTGTGCTTTCATCTCTTACAAGTCCCTCAAACAGTATCAAGCCCTATCCAGTATGGGTGCACACAGTCTCTAGAAGTGGCTTCATGTGGCATCTTTCCAAGACCCAGCTGCTGAGAGCGCCCTCTTGCTGCCACACCCCTTCATCACTCCTTCTCATCACTCCTGCAAACACCTGTGTGGAAGGCTGAAAAAGGTAGTGTGCTTCGCCCTGTCAGGCCCATGCTGCTAGGTCTGCTTGGCAGACTCTCAGGGGAAGGGTTTATAACCTCTTGCTCTTAAAAAGAAGAGTAAACGACACATCTATGACACATAGGCCATTCTTTCCCAGGTAATCCAGCCCGGTAGAACCCTTGCTCCTGCCTCATGCATTGACTCCTCTCATGTATCTTTGTTCCCATCACAGTGAAGCACTTGTGCTCCTAACCCCTGCCTCTAATTCCGATTGCTTCCTTCTCTAGTCCCTGAGCCCAGCTGCGCATTGTTTGATCCCTCTCTATCCCTCTTTGTATCTCCTGAGCAGGAAGTGGAATCACCCAGGTAATAACTAAACCTGAGAGTTCAGCAGAAGGAAGTCAATGCAGGCTGAATTTTCCTTCCTTCACTGTATCCAACTGTGAGAAAACATTGAGGTCTGTCCAAGCCCAGATGAGCTATGCAAGCCTCTCAAGTCTTTCTAAAGCAGTCCCAGAACCAAGCTATGCTCATACTGGATGTCCCGAGCCAGTTATGGTCACAGTGGAGACTTCACAAGGATCAACTCCTACTCAGGGAAGTCTAAGGAATGGTTACCACGATTCCTTTCTCCTACCCCTGCCAACATGCTCCAGGAGACATTCACTCCAGAATATTCTAGACATTAAGTCTCCAGTGATATGAATTTTCTATTTGGTCGAGAAAGATGAGGAAGCTAGTAATGTTTAACAAGTAGAAGGCCAGTGGCTGTGATGCTCTCCCAGGTTTCTCTGAGAATTGTGGAAGAAACTTTCTACCTTAACAGGAACTTCCTGTTTAGAAGAAGAGCTCTCTACGTCGCTTTTCTTACCTTCAACCCAACATTTTACTCACACCACACCTCATTCATGACCACTTCTGATCTCCATATTCTGCAGATAGCATTCCCTAATTCTTTCACCTTCTAAATACTCCCTGTGGCGTTCAATTTCTTGCCCGCATTCCCTGTTTCCGTCTGCCTTAGGACTCATCCTCTACAATCGAACATTCTTATCTAAACTACTGTTACTAGGGGCTGGGGAGATAGCTCAGCAGTCTATGCACCTGCCTGACAAGTGCAGGGACCTGGGTTCCATCCTCAGTATGACATGCTGTGCCAGACCAGGAACCCTGGGCATGCTGTATGGGCCACAAAGACCAGGCGTGATAGCGCGTGCTTTAATCCCAGTTCTAGGAAGACTGATACAGGAGAATCGCTACAAGTCCAAGCTGCAGAGTGAGACTCTGTACCAAATAAATAAAAGATTAAAAAAATAAACTACTATTTCTGATCTCAGCCTGTGGTCCTTTTCTATTTCTGCCCCCCCCACCCCCCACCCCCGCCCCACTGCTTAGCCCTTGTTCTTAAGGCTCCTGAGTTTCCTAGGCCCGGATTCTTCTTTCCCTGTACTGTACTGCTCGGGCCCAGAGCTGTAGCTACTTCATCCCTCCACCCTGTGGCACCTGTTCTGAACCCCCTTCTACCTGTTCTTGGGACACCAGACTGTCCTCCGACTTGTCTGGAATGATTTCCTACTTTTCTTAGGCTGAGCATCTTAGGCTCTGCCGGGATCTGCAGCACATCTGCATCTACTTAGCTTCTTTGTCTAGCACTCCGTGCTCCTCGAGCTTCTGAGCTGGGAGGTCCTGAGGTGGGAGGCCCTGCTAATCCCATAGCATCCAGTCACCACAGGGATGGGCTGGAAAACAGGGTCCATACTCCTCATAGTCATCCTGAGACCCTGGATCTTGAAAAGCCAGATACTCTAAAGTATAGGCATGTAGTAGGTGATACACTGTGTGAACTGGAGGGGTCCGAAGCTTAGCTGGATTGACTCAGTAACTCCGTGCCCTAGGCCATGGAGGCCCGGCCCCAGAGTGACTCAGCACTTATAGAGCATAGAAAGGGTTGAGAAGAATGCTGTGCCCCACTTCCTTGGAGGAGTTCACATCTTCGCTCTGCCTTTTCACTGCCGCGCTACTTTGGAAGAGCATGATCTATGCAGCCGCGTGACTTCGGAGGGGCTTCAGTCTTCGCGGTGGAGCTCCAGTTTTCAGTCATCATGGAAGGAAGAGAGAGAGGCTTGATAGATGCCACAGCTGATGCTCCGTCCTCTGCTCTCTGCTGTTGTCCATGAACAGCTGCCTTCTGCCCTGGAGCCAGCCAAATAGGGACCGAAATAAACCTTTCCTTCCTTAATTTTGGATGTTGTGTATTTTGTCCCAGCAATGAGTAAAAAGTAATTGAGACAGAGAGAAAAAAAAAAAAAAAAAAAAAAAAAAAAAAAAAAAAAAAAAAAAAAAAAAAAAAAAAAAAAAAAAAAAAAAAAAAAAAAAAAAAAAAAAAAAACAACCACTAAACTACTAATACAAATCCTTAAAGAGGCCAGGAAATTAGAAAAGCATTGGGTTTGCCTAACAGGAAAAGTAAAATAGTACAAAGTAAAATAATACAAATAAAGTAGGCCTCCATAGCTCTACACATGCACAGGCCAAAAGAAGCCTGGTCAGGTGAACACAGTAAATTCCACAATGGCAGCAGAAGAATGGTGCGTTCCTCTTTCATGTTGCATCAGCTTAATTAAATGAAAAAGTATGACCATGGAAGTTTCAGTCCCAGGCACTAGACTTGTCCTGACCTGGGAACATCATGGCTGACAGTCACACTTCTTGTCCTTGAGTGACAATTGGTCCTCACCTAGGCAGAAGCAGCTCTTTCAGGTCTGTCCCTAAACTCATTTGGTCTCCATAGTGAAGGCAGGAAGGAGGACTGGTCCACCGGGAGTAGGCTGATTCATATCCTCAGGCTCTGGCTCTCAGCCTATAGAAGGTGGAGCTAAATCGCAAAGGCCTTTCTATCTGACTTTCTGAGACAACGCCAGCAGGATACAGGTATTCTGTATGATGGGGATGATACAGGTTTCTGAATTCTTGGTCTCATTTTATCAACAGAACTATCCTAGACTGTGAAAGGGCTTTATCATTACCCTCTTTGTATAAAAGAAGCACCTTGACCAAAGACATTAAATGGTTTTCCCAGAGTCATTGAGCTTATAATTCAGTGTCCTGAAATCTCTTCAACCCATTCAGCCTCCAAAGAAAACACCTGATAAGAACAATGAACTGTCCCCCATTAAGGCTTTCATTAGTCAGCTTTCTGTTGCTGGAACAAAATTCCTGATGCCTGCAATTTGAAGGAGAAAAGCTCTTATTTGGCTCATAGTGTCAGAAGTTTCAGTTCATGACAGTTCATGACAGTTCATGACAAGGCAGAAGTATCACAACAGAAGACACATTGCAAGAAAGATGCTCACCCTACAGAATGAGGGAAGCAGAGTGTAGGGAGAGAGCCAGGCTCCAAGGGCACACCCCATGACCCTCTCAGCCAGAACCAGGAGGACATTTTGCCATTCTCCAAAGTGCTTCTCAGCCCAGTCAAGCCAACAATCAAGAATACTCATCCCTAGGGCCTGCAGTATACCTCAGTGGATTAAGCACTTGCTTAGGGAAGTGCAGGGGCCAGAGTTCCGTTCCAGACCCCGCCTGCCGCGCCAGCCCCACTCTGGAGCATGCTGAGATGATGATGGAGTCTGGGCCTGGTGGCGCGCACCTGTAATCCCAGCACTTGGGAGGTACAAGCAGGAAGATCACTATGAGTCAGTAGTGAGACCCTGTACAAAAACAAAAACAATAAAGAATACTCATCCCCTGATTTGTGCTACTTCTCTCCCCAAATTTTTAGGTTTTTCTCCCCCATCTTTGCCATCAAAGAGCAGTGTCCTACAAATGGGAAATGGGTGATTGGTTGTCTTAGAAAAGCCTGCAGAGTACAACACAAGTTGTGGTAGGTAGAAAACAAAATAAGTAGCACCAGGTGTGAGAGCTTGGTATGCCTCCTCCTTAGTCACTCATTCTCTTCCCAGTTACCTTCAATTTAAAAAGTGAGGCATTGATGTCCAGCTGAACAAAGCCACGTGCTCAAAGTCAACCAGGCAGCCATCTGCAGAGTGCATCCTCAAGTCCAGGATTTCTGACTCCTCATGCAGTTGCTTACTTTACTTCATTGCAGAGTGAACGAATCACTTCTGAGTCTCAGGATAGTTTCTATACAAAGAATATGAGGAATGAGAGGAAGGAAAAGTCAAAATATTTTATATTCCTCTTAACCAAAAAAACCAGAAAATTTACAGGATCAAATAACCACTTCCTGGAATTGCATAATACTCAAAATGAAAAAGGATTTTAAAACAATTAAGTCTCTTTTAACCTTGTGCATCAGCTAAATTTTTGCCATAACTTTACTACTTTCATAAATTAAAAAAAAAAAAAAAAACTAACTGGAAGATTAAATTGAAAATGCTAACTGGGTGAATGTTTGCTCTATCTGTATTTTTGTCGTCTGTAATTTTTGTCAACCCTCTCCATCTGTAATTACATAGATCAGTAAACTTAGGCCAGCAGAAACTAAATCACTTATCCAATATTACACGAGTAGAGTAGAGTATTATGGTCATACCCAAAAGCTATGGGCTTTCAAGTTGGGCAGGGCAGCGTTTGAGTGGCCACCTCATGACTTACTGCATGATAACAGGTACCACGAATCTTCTCAGTGCTCTCAGACTCAGATCACTCATTTGATTTCTAAAATCCACACAAACACTGATTCCTAAGTAAAGTCACTGTACGTCAGGAGCAAATGGAAAGAAGGGTGGGAAAGTCCTCAGCCACCCAGGGCTCTGTGTTTACCATAGCATACGCTCCAGCTCTTTCGCCTTCCCCTCACCCACTCCTCAACTGACTTCAATCCAACAACTGCTAAAGTGTCCTTGTTAAATTTGCTAATGGCTTCCTAATTGTCAAATTCAATCGTATTACTTCACCTTCCAGAAGCATTTCACACTCATGACCACAGATCCACTCTTGAAAACTCACCCTTTCTGTGACACATCTGCCTCTCCTTAGTGGCTCCTACTTCTTGGCCATTTCCTTTTCAATTTCCTTCATCAGCTTCTCCTCTTCTTTAACTATCAGTTTCCCACAGAACAATTTCCAATCTGCAAGTCAGAATGTTAGCATTAGTTTTATAATCTTCAATAGAAATGATAGCACAGGCCAGAATAAAAGCAGAAACACAGAGCATCACCATATATTGTTTCCAAAAAAATTTTTGCTTAAATTATACATACAGGTATATGTGGAAATGGGTGTTGATCAGTTTTCCTCTATCTTGGCCACAAACTCCCTCAGATGATTAACTTACAAAGTGAAAGAGTTTATGTTTGGCTCACAGTTTTGGACAGTCCAATCCAACATCCAGTAGATAAATAGCGCTGAGCCTGTGGTGAGTGTTCTGAATGGTAATGGTGGAGCTTGCGTGGCATAGCATAAACATCGTATCCTGACTGAGCCGGCAAACACAAAGAGAAAGAGGGAGAGGCTAGTCTCCTTCATTTCCCATTCAAGAGCCTGTCTCTAATGACCCACAGGCCACCCATAGCCATCTAGAGGTACCACCACATCTCAAAACCTAACAGCCACACCTTTAACACATGCACCTCTGAGGAAGTCAACATTCACACAGTGTGTGTTTTCTGGACAAAACAGAAATGAATAAACTTGTGTGTCCTTTGTGGCCTCAATCACTGCCCTAAAGTGTGTCTTCTAGGGTGGTGTCTTCTTTCATATTTTCTCCCCTGATGATGTCAAGTGGCACCATCTCACAAACCTCCCTCTCTATATGGTAGAGTCAGTCATCTCACATGAAATCCAAATTGTCACACTCAGCTGCCTTTGGATTACTACTACCGTGTGACTCAACTGTGTAAAGTACAAACATAAATATTTTTCCCATAAGTCTGCTATTTCATTTTAATAGTAATAACATCCACCTAATTTTTTTTTTCTTTTTGAGACAGGGTCTCACTGTGCAGTTCAGGCTAACTTTGAGCTCACTTTTGTAGCCCAGGCTGGTCTCGAACTCACAACGATCCTCCTGCCTCAGCCTCCCAAGTGCTGGGATTACAGGCGTGAGCCACCACGCCTGGCAACATCCACCTAATTATTAGCTTATGTATTGATTCCACAAACTCATAGACACCAAGTACATATGAGGAAGCATACTAGGTCTCAAAGATAGAGAGATGATGGTGACATTATTTCTGCTCTTAATAAAATCACAATCAGAAATAGAAAATTAAATGGATTCATAAAACAATGTTGGATCACTTCTCATCCTTCTGAGCTAAGATTAAGTGTAGTATCTGCTTTTATCAGGTTAATAAATCAAATGGTAGACATGGTTCTGGAGTACAAGCTCTTAAAACAGCGAATTAATCCAAACCAAGGAGTCTATGTCTTTTCTAGAACTACAGACCTAAGCTGAGATTTAAAGTAAGAAACCTGTTTGCTGGTGCATAAAAAGTAGGTTGGAATTGAGAAATTGTGTGTGTTTGTGCATGCATGCATACATACCTGTGTGTGTGTATGTGTGTGTGTGTACAATGTGTGAATATTTGGGGGAAATCAAGGAAGAAGAGCACTTTCCAAGAGAGAACAGCATAAATAAAAACAATCCATGTAAGCAATTGTACAAGTGACATGCTGCTAAAGTTCAAAGTCAGGAAGTGACAGAGCAGACAGCTGCAAGTTTATGTGGAAGGCTTCCCGCCACCAATTTTCATCCTGCAGAAATAGGAAAGGGCTGCAAGGAGGGGACAACTATGATTTGATTTGCATTTTTTACAGAGTCCACTGACCTCTATGCAGAGGATAATTTCTAGAGGGCCCAATGAGAAAGTACTGGTAGTATTCAAAATAGGTTATAATGAATCCCAACACAGCAACAGAACAGGCCGCACAATAGTGAATTGAAGACTGACTTGATAAAGCACTACTGCAAAGATGAAATTTGCTAGCCAATCCCTTATTCCAGAAACCTGAAATCTGACAGGACTCCTCTCCCTTGCCTGAACTTCCAGATTTAATCAGCGACCAAGATCTAACCCTTCTGCCTCTTGGATAGTTCTCAAACTACCTGCACAGTTTCCCTTTCCTTGCTTCTGGCTTAGTTCAGGTAGTGAATTTTCTAAAACCAGAACTACCTTAATATTTTAATAACCCTGCCCTTGCTTACCAGCAGCTATCCTTACTCCCTTTGATAGTGCTGCCACCTCATCAACAGAACAATTATAACTTTTCTTGAAAGCAAGCTCAGAAAGTAAAAGAGGGAATTAAAAGAGAGTAAGAGACAAGAAAAAATGCCATAGGATTGACCTGCTACAACTGTGCACAAGCTTAGATTTTTTTCTGTGTAAAATTGTGTAACTTCTTTGCCACATTCTATAGGGATTTATTAGAATACCAGTGATTGATGGAAAATACAAATTCCATGCTTAGTTGAAGGTGTTTAATATTCAGAAAGACAATGATGGTAAGTTGAAGTACCTATAATAGTAGCACCAATCTTCTCTTCTGGAGGGTTAAGAACTTAAGTTTTCAGACCAAAAAATTAGAGAAAGAGAAAGGCTACAAGGATAGCAAATATTTTGGCCCTAACCTTTCAAGGTCAGTGAGGACTCAGGACATAAGAGAACCTGCACTGTAACATCCTGTAACTCAGTGGTGTCCTAAATTTTCTGTTCAAACAGATTATGGGGCCACAGAGGAAAGAGATCAACTATGTATAGAGTGCCTAAGGAGAGTTCACAGAGAGCAAACTGCTCAAGCACTGGCCATGACTCAGATGGCTGACACTGACAACAGTTCTACAAAATGCTGTATATGATTTCAA
This sequence comes from Myocastor coypus, assembly GCA_004027025.1. Lineage (NCBI taxonomy): Eukaryota > Metazoa > Chordata > Mammalia > Rodentia > Myocastoridae > Myocastor > Myocastor coypus. The sequence goes on along the minus strand of PVJA010000342.1, from coordinate 96,064 downwards.
GGTAAATCCTGAGATGGTTTGACTGACCTTGTCAGACACAGAAGTTACTTGTTTTGTTATACAGGTCTTGCTTTAACTTAGCCTTAACCACCCAACAGAAATGTTTAACTACAAGGCATGCTAAGTAAGCCAGATTAGTACACTGAGCTCTAAAAGGCTCAAGTCAATGCCTTCCGACATTGTCACTTCTGCCGATAATCCACTGCTATTATGGAATACTGGACTATGAATACAACTACTTTCTGTTAGTTTAGTGAGAAGAAATATTTGTACCAATAGTGTTTCGAAAAGTTATCATGTCTGCGTCTTGTACTCTAAACAACTACTATGAAGACAATAGTATGCATTATATTAATTATTGAGGCTGTCCTACTAATGTGTTTGGAAACTGTCTCAATGTTTTTTTCCTTATTAAAAGTAATAACAAAAAAAAAAAAAGAAAGAAAGCTCAATATCTGTCATGTCTCAGCTGCCTGGAAAGGAACCTAAAGTCCATGTATGACCTTTGCCCATCTTTTCAGCTTCACATACTATTATCCTACTCTTGCTACTTACCTTGTGCTGTGACTATCAAGGCAATTGAAGTTCCTTAGACAAGAATAGAAAAACAAGATACTGGTCCCACACTAAGGAGCCTTGGTATGTGGACAGTCTTCCTCCTTCTGGAATGCTTTTCTCTTCTTCCTATTCTCTCATCTGGGCAAAGACTTCTCCTACTCCTTGCAGACTTGGTTCAATCACCTCATTCTTTAGAATATCTCTCCTGACCTCCACCAGAACCCCAAGCAAATTGGCTTATATCCATCTTCACACCATTACTGCACCCTGTGTATATGGCTGTTGGGACACTGCACAGACTATAGCAATTAATGTGTGCATGTCTCCTAAAATACAGTGAGCAACTTGAGGTCTCCCTCTCCTTGACTGTCTGAGCAATGTCATGTACATAGCAGAGGCTCAATATATGTTTACTAAAAAAATAAATAAACAAAACAACTAGAACAAGTCTGTTCTCCTCTGTCAGAGATCATTCCAAAACACCACAGTTCTTTATTATAATGGAAATACCAAAAGGAAACCTTTAAAATGAGACCAGAAAGCTTTATGCCTTTCCGTTTTTCTGCCTCACATTGGGAGAACATTCTGCTTTCTCCACAGGTCCAGTTTCAAGTGCTGACTCCTGAGTGTATTCTATTAGATGAACCACATCAGATTAAATACAATATAACCTATACATACCTCATGATGATGAACTAAATGCTTGTATCTCCCCCAAATTCATACATTGAAGCCCTACTCCCCTGTAAGATGGTGACTGGAGGTAAATCCTTTGGGAGGTAATTAGATAATGAGGGTGGGTCCCTTGGACTTGGGATTAGTGTCCTTACAAGAAGAGACAAACAACAACCTCTTTCTTCACTCCCTGAGGGCACAGAGGGCTATCTGCAAACCAGAAGGCCCACCCCAGGAATTGAACTCATCAGTACCTTGATCTTAGACTTCCAGCCTCCAAATCCATGAGAAATACTTGTCGGGTGTTTAAACTACCCAGTCTCCAACATTCTGTTACATCAGCCTGAACTAAGACACTAATATTTCTCCATCCCAAAATACCACACCCCACAAAAAGCTTCTCCTGACTCCACTATTTCTTTCCATGGTTCAGCATTTTTCAAGTCACTTGCATGCCAAAGCAGAGCACTGTCTGATGCTTCCCTCTTTCATATTTGCAAAAGCAGCATCAAGCATAGCACTTTGGTTCTGTTCCTAATACCCCTGTTTCAGGTCAGAACTGTTTTAGCTTGTCACTGGACTTCCGTAGTTATCTTTTTTTGGTTTTTTTGTTTTGTTTTGTTTTTTGTTTTTTGTCTTTTTGAGACAGGGTCTTGCTATGCAGTTCAGGCTGGCCTTGAGCTCACTTTTGTAGCCCAGGCTGGTCTTGAATTCACACTGATCCTCCTGCCTCAGCCTCCCAAGTGCTGGGATTACAGGCATGCACCGCCACGCCCGGCTCATAGTTATCTTTTAATTGACCTTCTTATAATAAACTTTTAAGTTTGAAACTTTTAATCATTCAATCAATGAGCACATGACCACTATAAAAGTATTAAATACATACTTTTAAAACATTAGTCCCCTTTGTGCCTAAAACTCACCCACTTCCACACTTGAAATAATAATTTTCCAAGTTTATTTTTTATTTATTTTTTTTTAATTTTTTTCTGTATTTAGGACAGGGTCTATAGGGGCTCACTACATAGATCGGATTCGTAGTGACTCTCCTGTTTTCAGCCTTCCAAAGTGCTGGCATTACAGACATTGCACCACCACACCCAATCTCAATCGCGCCTCAGTGGGCTCTGGGGGTAGGGCCAGCATGGCAGACCCGGGAGCGAACCCAGCTGCTGCATTCTGCCTAAGCAGGAGCTGTAGTCCGCTCCAAGTATAATATGGATCTGAATAATAGTAAGAATGATAAAGTACTTACTATGTGCAGGATAATATTCAAACTACTTTAAATGAATTAATTTATTTAATCCTCACATTTGTACCACTGCTGTCTGTATGATCTATATAAAGAAATGTGAAGATGGCTACTGTCTTTCCTGAGGTCATACAGTCAGTGAGCAGCTATTCATTTACTTAAATACACGCTTACAGGTACATGAAATGTAATATCTACATATTCATTGTTTTAAGTTTTTTCAGGGTAATGGTATGTATATTTCTTCATAATTTAACTTAACAATACATCTTAAGTATTTTCCTATGTTAGTATACATAAATTTACCTCATTCTTTTAAACTGTAATGTGTTACTACAAAGTATGAGATAGCATTATTTATTGCACCAATTCACTATTGATGGATATTTGGGTTGCTTTCAATTTCTCACTACTAGAAAAAAAATGATGTTGTGCACACCTCCATACATAAATCACGGCGCTCATGTGTGAACAGATCTACAGCACAGTTTGTGAAAATAGCACCTTTGGTATTTCCATTTTTAATTTTGATACATTCCGCCAAAATATGTCCAAAACAGCTTCGTTGATTTACATCCTCACTTGCAATATACGAAGGTACCTGGTTTCCTCGACACCTGCCAATACTCACACATACCCATCATTTTAATTTTTAACAATTTGTCCGATGGGTCTCTCTGTCACTTTTTAGCAGTCTAAGGTCTCTGTGGTGCTTTAACTTATATTTCTCAAAATATCCAAATACAGTAGTTCATTTTTCTCAATATTTACTGGACAACTATTTTTTTTTCTGAGAACTGCTCATATCCATTCCCCAATTTTCAGTTGGATTGCTTGACTTTTTCATGTTACTTTGTTTAATATTTTCCAAATTATCAACTTTAGCACTTTATGTGTTACACATAAAATGTTCCCAGTTTATAATAAATTTAAATTATGTCATGGTAGCTACAATGATAACATTATTAAAAATCATGCAATGAATTGTGTCAGTCTTTGGCTTATGTATTCCAGAGTGTGAACCTTCTTGAGAAAGTTGTTTCTACTCTTAGATTAAATATATTTTCTGTGCTGTTTTTTAAAAACTCACTATTGTTTTGTTTATAAATGTAAGTTTATCTAAAATATATTAAATATAGAACAAAGGAATGTTAGACCTACCACATCTTACTGACAAAGAACTAATAATTATTCATTAAACAAATTAATGAATTCATTAATTAAAGTCATTAAATGATCCAATCTTATTCTACAAACAGGAGTTTATTATACAAAAAAAAAAAATAGAACCCTTCTTCACATGCTAAATTCTAAAACTGGCTTATAACTATGCACTCCACAATTGCTATAACTTTAAAGCACCTTAGTATAGATAGAAAGTCCTCTTCCCCCTTAACCACCCATGTTTGAAAAAATAATCATGGCCATTCGTGACTTCACTCCTCCAAAAGAATGTTAGAATGAGCTGGTCAAGTCTCCTCCCCAAACAATCTCATTGGAATTGAGCTTAGCAATATCTATATTCACGAATTTTAAACACCTTTTATCACACTGAATATGAAGATTGATATTTAAACACTAATCTGTTTGCACTCACATTTAGCTGCAAATTTTTCCAATTGGTGTTGGACTAAGGATGAAGTTACTCAAGGGCTGAAGAGGTACCTCAGTGGTCCTGTATTAGCCTAGCATGGGGTTCTGTGTTCAATCCTTAGCATGGTATATACATATATATTTTAAAAAGTGCTCCCCTACCCATCCTCCTACATGTGGTTTAAAGCCACTTTACCAAGTTTGTTTACCATTATTCTCACCCATAAAGTTTTCTAACAGGATACGCAAATCTAGCTTAAACAACCCTTCATGCCCTATGTTTGAAACAGTAAGCAATTAGGAGAAGAGGAGAGTAAATATGTCCTTCATTCATAAATATTCATTCTGAAACAGAGACATTCTGGATCTACCCAAGATTCGCCATTTGTCAAGAATAAAATAAAATAAAACAATTGCATTAATGTAAAGAGATCTTAGCTTCCCATGATTAAATAACCTATGACAATGAACTATACTTTCAGCATTTATGGGACAGCAAATTTGGTGTTGAACAAGGCAACAGAAAGGGCTGGCCCAATAGCTCAGCACATTAAAGCACGTGCAAACAGGTGCAGGGGCCAGGGGTTCAATCCTCTGGCCTGTGGTGCCAGCACCACCCCGGGGGTGCACTGAGACAGCAACTGAGACTGGATGTGGTGGTGCAGGCCTGTAATCCCAGCTCTTGGGAGGCTGTAAGCAGGCAAATCACTGAGTCCAATCTAGTAGTGCAACCCTGAACACGCTGTAGATGCTTCCCTAAAATAAAATTTTAAAAAGGCAACAGACTGTTGGATTTGCAACTAAAGAGGCCTTAAAGAGTCCTCACTCTGAACATGCAGTATATGTTTAATAAATTCTTCTGACAAATGAGTCACACACACACACACACACACACACACACACACACACACACACATACCAAAGGATAAGGAAAGAACAAAAGAACTGAGATAAAGCTACCTGAGAAAAGTAGACCAAACAACAACAACAAAATGCTTCTTGTACTCTTCCAGAACTTAAAGGAACAGAAGCCAGGCCTGCAAGAAGTCCAAGAGATGTTGCATTACAGCAAAACCACCACACTGAGGGGGCAGAGGATCAGGAATGACAAGGGGTCAGGGTGGCCACACGGGGGTAGCAGAGAGCAACTGAACAGAAGAGACCTGAAGAAAAGTGAAGAAGTTACTAGACGTGAAATTGTACACTCAAGTAACACTTTAGATTCAGTCACTGAGCACAGGGCAAGACTCCATGACTTGCTCAGAGACATGCAGAAAGAGTGCTCATGTATCTGTTCCAAGGTAAAGAAGGCAGAGAAAGGCAGCGAACACATGGACTTCTAAGATAGGAGCTCCACCTGAATACCCTCATTACAGCAAGGCTGTACAGCTGACAGTAGTGAAATTTAGTGTTTTAAACAATGAGCGAAGATCAATTGTAACCTCAGGTGAGTCCCCTTCAAAATCCACGCTTTGTCACTCACCTGCACTCTTCAAGGTGAATGACAGTCCCTCCTGACGCTGGACCCAGAACCTGCTTAACATTTTTAGAAAGGACAAAAGGTCCCTTTTAGACCTCCACAGTCCACAGAAAATTAACATAACTTTACACGAAAGCAGTGAGATCACTCTAAGTCTATTCCATTGTAGGACGTTAGCTGTAGGAAGATCAGCCAAAATCACCAGCCTTAGAGGTCCACATGGGTACAGCAGTCCACAGAGAAGTCCTGGGATTGCAAGTTCCGGCAGAACCCTTCAACAGGTGGCACCTGCCTCAGGATTTCTGCTCTAGTGGTTAACAAGCACTGAAATTTTCATGCTTCAAAAGATTTTTGGACCGAAAAGGAGCAGAAGCTGTGCATAAGACTACAAGAGAAGGGTTTTAAAATAAAAATTTGAAAAAGCAAGAAACAGACACAAGGACCTAGAATAGCCTCTTGTGTTCAACTCATAACCACCAGCCGTGGCCTAACATACATACCAGGACCTGTTCTGAATCCAGCTATCTAAAAGAAAAGGACCAGACAAGAGGTACTGAAATGATAAAAGAACTAGCAGAAGGTCAAAAACTGAAGTATTCACCTAATGTACAGGAGTTTGAGGAGCAATTTAATAACTGTTAAAGACTCTAGAGAAACGTTATACATTAGCTGGTAAAAAAAAAAAAAAAAAATGAGGTGTTTTTCTTTCATAAACCAGAGGGGAAACCATTAAGTGACAATTGGAAATTTACATTAGACTTACAATAGCTCTTGATTATAAAATCAAACTGTAAAATAAAAGAATTTGAACATGACAAGTGAGTATTTTCTATGTCATGCATCCATTCAGCTAACCTTTCAAAAGCACCTACTACGTATCAGGCATGGTTATATGCACTATCTTTTAAATTTCTAGCCACACAAATTTGTCAAAATCAACAGGGTGGCTTTTCTTATGAGCTTCTATTTAATAGGTAAAGAAGCCAGGCATGGTGGTACATGCCTGTAATCCCAGCACTAGGGAAGCTGAGGCAGGAGGATCGGTGCAAGTTCGAGACCAGCCTGGGCTACAAAAGTGAGCTCAAGGCCATCCTGAACTGTATAGTGAGACCCTGTCCCAAAAAGACAAAAAAAAATAATAATAATAGGTAAAGAAACACAGACAATAAATACATAAATGATAATGTTTTAAAAAGCAGAGAATGACAGGTGATTGCAAGAGAAAGGGAAGCCTCCTCAGAAGAGGTGACATTTAAGCCGAGAAGTAAGATCAGCTCACCACAGAGCAGAGGGGGAGTTTTCAGCTTGAAAGGATCAGCCAGAGAAGACGTCTGGGTTGGACATGAGGTTGGTGTGATGCAAACAGGAAAAGCGGAGAGCACAACGGTGAGGTTAGATGAAATCAGAGATAGGCAAGGGCCAAATGAGGTAGGCTGCTACAAAGGTAACCATCACTGGGAAGAAGGGAGAGTCAAGACAATTATTTGTAAGTGACATAGTTTTTGTTTGAAACCTTAACAGAACTGTGATCCAGTGAAGTATTTACATACATGGTTCCCCCAGGAATCAATTAACTCTCATCAGGAGAAGCAGCCTACAGTGAGTTGTTTCTTAGCATTGCCAGGCCCCAGGAAACATCAAGGTTTTTGTCACCAAGGTCAGCAATCTTCATTCTTAACCTATGAACCCAGAAGAGCCTGGGTGTCTGTACTATTTTTCACAGACATCACCCAAGTAATTCAGCCACTAGAGACAGGCGTGAGATCTTGGCTCCTCCCATTAATAGACGACTTATAGGAAATTACCAAATTCCCCCAGGTTCACTTTTTCTGATCTGTGAAGTGGGAAGAGCGTTATCTACAAGTCAGAGACGTGCATGAATACAAAATAATACAGCATATGCAAAGTGCAGGCTGCATAGAAAGCACCCTACAAATGTTTAATGAATAAATATGGGCAAATTATGCACAAATGAAAGATATATTTTCATTCTTTGCGGTGCTTGCTTTTTTTTTTAAAGCTTGCAATATTTCTTACTAACACAGAGAGAGCCCAAGATCTCAAAGTAGAGGAGAAATCCTGAACCAGAAAAATAGTCTCCACCCTCAGTCTCTAATTTGGATTTCTCCTCTATCCTCCTCTTCAATTCACCTAGCTATTCTGATTCACCAGTCCCTGCCCCTTCCCACCTCTATTCTTCACTGAAACAGAAAATAACTCCCTCCGCTTCCCTCCCTCTTCAGTCTGCCCTGGAGATGACCCCAGTTGGTTGTCAGAGAGATGGTCTGGGTAACCCATGACAATGACTGAAGACAGTATCGGCCAGAAAATGCATAAGGTGATCAGACATGCCTGTTTGCCTGGGACCTTTCCTATTTTAGCACTGGAAGTCCTGGGAAACACTTCAGTCCCTGACATACAGCATCCACTCCTTACTCTATAAAACTTACGGTGCTCAGCACAAGTGTTTGTGGCCAACAACACTACTTATGCAATGTGTTTGTGTCTGAGTCCTATAGCAGTGCTCTGGGTGTTATCTCTACCTTACCCATGGGATCTTAGACAAGACCACACTCTGTGGGTTCTGGTCAATGTCATGAAACTAGATTTAGGGCCCTCAGAACAGTCAGGCTTCTGCATCAAATGATATGTATCCTCCTGTCCCTCTATCCACCACTGCCAGAGTTATCAGTCTACGATGCAAATTTAACACTGACATGTCGCTGCTTAAGCCCTTTAATGACTCCTTGTCTGCAGAATAAAGAGTAACCTCCAGCATAAATCCTCCTTGCAACGTACCCCCAGTTAAGTCATCTCCTACTTACTGTGTTTGCATATACCGTCGTCTCCTTCTTAACTACTTTCATCCCCATGCCTAAAGTTTTCCATAAATTCAATCTCCATTACCTCAATTCTCATACTGTGCTTTATATATTTTGATGGTAGCGTTTTTCACAATGTATAGTAATTATGCGCTTGTAAGCCTATTTTCCCCATTGGATTATAAATTCATTGAAGGTAGGTTTCAGTACTTGTTCATCTTTGTATTTGCAAGTGCCTAGCACTAGACATTGACATTTTATCATTGAATTTTTAACATTCATTACCTCTTTATTCTAAAAAGCAAACCATCATTGCAGATTAGCCTTATTATCAGGTATTTTCATCCCCGGATATTATCTCATCCCTGACTCTTGAATTATTCCTCACAGGTAAAATGAAATCTAAAAATGTGATGGGAATTAGGGATAGGAGAATTCATTGAGCATTTTATTCTGTAATTTAAAAAGCAAAATCTGAAAGTTTATGGAAAATTTTATTGACTACAAACAACATAAAGGGTCAAAACAGCCAACCAATTCCAACTATCATTGTGCATGACACACAGACTGTCAGTAAATGATTTAAAACGATGAATGAGAGATTGGGGAATTCAGGGCAGAACATACCTTTTTGTGCTCTTACACAGAGCATGCCCAGACTATAAAATGAGGAAATTCTTGTTTGGCTTCATTTTTATTTACAAATAAACCAGAATGATACTGCTTAGAAATGTTCTAGAACTTCCTTTCAGGAACTGCTTTAGAAGCCTACTTATGAGTCAAACTCCAAATCGTTTAAGACTACAGGCAGGTGGCAGTTTTTGCATTCCGTGGCATATACCCACCAACTTACCCCTAAGGCTTGGACCCAAAGATACTTAGCTGTTTTCACAATTAAAACACATCTTCATAGGATGAACATTGTCAGAACTGAAGTGACACAAAAGACTGTGTGTGACACACTCTCCAGGCAATTCCAAGAGCTACAGAATGCTCCTTGATTAATGAGATGGCAGTGTTTGTATATGTAGATTAGAATAAGTCATTTTAGTTGTGATATAGTGTGCCTGTATGAACCACACAGTCACATGAGTAGCACAACTTTATGGAGAAAGCCAATGAAGTGCGATTATACACATGGAAGCAGTTACAGAAATCAAGTGGCTTATCAAACCTGTGTTGATGATATCATTTGGGCTTACATTCTTATTAACCAAATATCTAACATTTTTGTCTCTCTACCAAGCATAAGGAACAATGAGGTCCATGAATATCATTTCTGTCCTCAAACTCTGCACAGGCAGAAAAGAAAGGCAGAAACAAATCACTGTGAAACAATAGAGCTCTATGTTCCTATAAAGATGGATAGGGGCTGGGGAGATAGCTCAGTGGTCTAAGCATCTGCCTGGCAAGTGCAAGGTCCAGAGTTCAGATCCCTAGCACCTCATGCTGTGGAGGTCTTGAAACCAGGCGAGGTAGTGCACACCTGTAATCCCAACACTGGGGAGGCTGAGACAGCAGGATCACTAGGAGTCCAAGCTACAAAATGACAGACTGGTACTAAATTAATTAATTAATTAATTAATTAATTAAAATTTGAGCCATTTGTAGGAAAACAGATATACTTTAAGACCATAATGTTAAGTGAAATAAATGAGACACATGAGCCTAACTATAACATTAATTTTCTTATTTAATAAATTCAATATGTAAATAAACTAAAAAGGGAGACAGATCTGCAAAAACGAAGACAACCAAAAAAACAAAAAAAAACAAAAAAAAAAAAAAACAAGGGAGGAGAATGGAGGAGAGTGGAAGGAGATGAAAACCAGAATTGAGATGTACTATATAATGCCTCAAATTCCCACAATGAATGCAGTCGTTACACACTGCAAACACATACTGATAGCAATAAATACAATAAAAAAGTAGACCAGCAGAGGTATACATTCAACATACTGGTGGCGCCTAACAAGAAGTGATTGCGTCTAGCTAGAAAGCCTCACAGAGGTGGCAACACCTAATCAAATTTTGGGTGGATAAACACAAGCACAGTTTTCATCAGGTTTAATGAGATGGGCAACGCAGCTACAGGAGGCAGAGCGTGCAGAGACACTGAGGCATGCAACAGCATCGTGTGTTTGGGGAATTACACGCAATTTCATATTGCTGGAGCCCAGAAGGCAAGGTGAGGGATGTGGAGATATTTCTTGAGTGAAGCTACAGATTCCCGTGTAGCTGCAAATGTGCATTTTTGTTTGCAGATGATTATATGTGTCTGCTGCCTTTCCATCATACATCAATCAGCCTGTAGCTGGAGCAATAGCAACACGTATATTTATTACTTGATTTTACTTTTGCTTGACTTATCACAAAAAATTTCCCCAGTTGCTGCTCATGTTTGTTCTATTCCCTTATTACTCTCTTACCATTACGCATTTTCCTCTGTAATCTAGTTATCAGTGCCCCTCCCCCCTGCTTTGTCCCCTCCTATATTGGTTCGAGTCCAGTGTCCTAGGTCCTCTTCTTGCCTACCATCCAGCAGCTCCCTCACCCTCAGAGCCAAGGCCAGATGGCCTCCTCCTCAGTAAGCCTTCCTGCCCACGTGCAAGGGTCAAGAACTGAGCCTTTGGTCTGTGTCAAGTCTGCATCCGAAGCCTGTGCTGTCCTGCTCTGTCTCTGTTCCCCAGCCAGGTGTTTTGCTTCTTCAAGCCTTGCTGTTCTCACCTGCGGTAGGGGGATCAAACACTGCACACTGGACTCATGATGATCAAAATGCATAATAAATGTAAACAGCTTAGAAGAGAGCCTGGCCCTTGATAGTTACTGCTGTTATAAATTCCAAGTGTCTCATGATTGTCATGACCAAGTCCTATATGTATAGAGAGTGATTTAGTTTGGTAGATATTTACCTTGACTTTATCTGCTTTTCTAAAAAGCTGTGGGAGGCAGCACTGCTGCGTTACACAACTCCAATTAGAACAATGCCCCCTGGGGTTGTGCAATATGGCTACTCTGGGAAGAAGAGGAGGCTTTTCTCTGCAGCTTATTCTTTCTATAGTTTGAATATTTTAACTTTATCAGTAAATTGCTTTAATGTTTTGCAATGTCTCTAGCATTTCTAGGTAGGGATATTTGTATTCCTGTTTGTTTTCTATTTTGTACCACTATGTATTTTGAACAGTAAGCCAATAATAATAATAATAATAATAATAATAATAATAATAATAATATGCCTTCAAGCAATTCAGAATTTTAGAAGTCATTCTGATCATTATTAGTTAAAATTGAGGTTTTGCATTAGGGTTAGTACTTACAGTCCATAGTAGATTAGGATTAGGATTGAAATTAAGATTCAATTAAAGTTAGAATTAAAATGCACACCAAGGTTATTATTAAGGATTGTGTTAATTAAAACTAGATAATGGAAGAAGCAGTATAAAGAGTACTAGTTTAGTTGGGTGGAAAATGAAGAGGAATGCAATGTGGAAACCTGGGCAGAATGTACTAATAAAAATCATTCAGAGGAGAAGAATTAGGGTGCAAAGAAAAATCTGAGTGGATATCAAAACGTGTCTTCTAAGGTCTTCCCCTACAGGTGCTGCTATCTCCTCACAGGTGGTGAGTACGTAAGATTCACCCCACTGCAGGCTGAATCCCTTCCCTGGGCCCTGCCTGCCAGAACAGAGGCAGCATGAAGAAAGGAATGCCCAGGGCCCACACAGCTGTGTCCAGCCCAGCACCAGTGCCAGCACCACATTCCACACCCCCGGCTCTCCAAGCTGTTGCTGAGTGGACAGGGGTATCCAAGAGGCCAAATCTGCCTTTTCTCCACTCTTCTTCTCTGCCCCTCCCCAATTTTCACTGTCTCTGCCAGTTCTGTAATCCCACAGACAACCTACTCCAGACTGGATGCAAGGCCCCGGGAGACGCACCCTGCATGCCACAGCACTTCAGAGCAGAGAGTAACCATAGAGCTCAGTCTGACATGAATACACTTAACTATTTTACGACAGAGATAATGTTTGTAGGTCAGCCTTTGCAAAAACTCTATTTAAGTGAATAGGGGGCAGAGGCAGGCACTTGCAATGTGGGTATTAGAATAATTATAGGCAAAAAGTTATTCCCAAAGGGAACATCTATGTCCATGTAGGAGAAATGACCTTTCCACTCTGTGATATGCAAGAGTGAGGAATTCCTCAAACTAGAATTGCTCTGCAATATTGGGGTGGTTCTTATTTTTCCGACCCCTAAAGGTACTGTCTCCATCTTTCACATCCAATACTGATAACCCCTTTATTAGCTACCTGCGTACTCACAGAAACTTGCTTAACTTCTGAGTTTTGCTTGGTTTTTTCACCCTTTCAACAAAGGAATGTTCTTAATTAGACAATCCTGAAGGATCCTTAGAACCTGAACACTCTTCTATTTTGTAATTGTCAAAGCCCGTGCCTGGCTCCTTCTCCCAGGACCTAAAATGCTGCCAAACTAATGCTGATGATGCAGAAAAGGGAAGAGGAGCCAGTAGGAAAAGAGCATTCTAAAGTTTCATTTGCTAGCCTTCACACTGTCTCTCCAAAACAACCTCCCTCTTTCCCTCCCACCCTTGGTACTGATCCCATGTTGTTACAGTAGAGGGTGGAGCCAGACCAGAAATCACAAGAATTAAGGAAGGACAGGCAGAAGGGACTCACTGTGGAGCAGCAGATGGAAAAGATGATTAGAATTAGAAGACACTGGGACTTAATCCCACATTATGTCCTCCTCATCGCACCCATCCTTAGCCACTCTAACACATGGGTGTGCACACACACACACCCTAGTTTCTTAAGCCCACTTAGATGATGTCTAAGGTTCCTCCAAGCTCCAAAGATAATACTCTTTATCCATCAAGACATTCTAAGACGAATATCCTAATCCTTCTCACTGAAGCTCACTCTTTCTGTAAACACCTTCATCCTCTCATTCTCTCTGTGTGACTAACCCTATACTGACCAAGTCCCACTTCCCTCACAAAGTCCAATCTTCCCCTTATCTCTCTCTCTCTGTCTCCATTCTCGAACCCAAGCACCTCTCTTTTGCAAACACATTTCCACATCCTTCCACGGTACCAACCCATCAATCTTCACTTCCTAAAGACTTCAAGATGTTAGAGATCCCCAATAAGGCAGAATACACTGGAGTTCTTGAAATATGTCCAGTCAGGTATGACTGAAGATGGCCAATACTATCCTGCAAGAAATAAGAGTAACAACTACCCAATGCTCAAGAAATGTTCAAGAGGCAAGCAGAGCCCTTCTCCACAAACCATAAACTCTAGAAACAGTGAGAGAAAAGTAACAGGGCAGCATGTGGATGATCCTGAAGGATCTCCTTAGAGAACTCTTCTCTTGGCTCATCTCTGTCACTGACACTTATATGCAACTTTATTGTACAAAGTCCTTTCTTCATCCTTGCCCTTGTGTTTCTAAATGACAGGGAAATACGCCAGGGGAATTGAGAAACCTTGTCTTAGAGATGGACAGATTATCTAAAATATTAAGGATCAATACAGCGGCTGGGGAGATAGCTCCGAGGCACAAGTGCCTGCTGGGTAAGTGCAAGGTCGTGAGTTCGAACCCTGGTCCCACAATAAATAAATAAATAAATAAATAAATAAATAAATAAATAAAGATCAATACAATGAAGAAGTCATCAGCTCAGAAAGATTCAGCTGCAGAGTTAGCAGATGGGTACCCACATCCTTTAGAGACAGAAATATTAGCTTCAGTATTAGAAAGCTCTACAAAGTCAGTGTTTCCTGCCTCTGCCAACCCTTGTCATTTCTCCCATTAACTCTCTGTATTACCTTGGGTACATGGGTGTAGCTGTATATGTGTAATTACAGGGTTCAATCAAGTATTTTCTAAGAACCTATCTAAAATTCTTTGATTTTCTAGTACTCCCAAAATTTTGGAATTTATTCCCCAAAACTAACTTTTAACAAAACTAACTCAAAAGTTCCATTTGCCAAAGGTACCAAAAAAAAAAGAAAAAAAGTCCCTAGCGATAATTACAAACAAGAGCAAACACTAGGGAATTGGGACTCTGGAGCCTAGGAACAAGTGCAAACACCCTCTTCCCTCATCCATTTTGAGTGTGGCCTCAGGGACAAGAGCTGAGTTAGTTACAGACATGCTGGTCCTTGAGATGGTCTGCCTTCACCTGGGATCTTGCTAAGTAAGACTTGGGAAGGAAAAACAGGATCTACTGAAAGAAGAAACAATATTGAAAAGGCTGGTGTTGCTGGTGTGTAACAGGGAGAGTTAAGGAAGAAACTACTGAGTTGCTTTGTGGGCTTCTTGGTTGGGTGAGACTCTGAGGTGAAACCTTATTCTCAGAAGGCAATTTCTTTGACCAGGAATTGAGAGATAGTAGTTCCCATGGCCTGGGGTTTCTTGAGGAAGGCGCTACTCAAGAGGGACTGCCCAGGGCCATAAATTGTTTCTAGACTGAGAAGCTGAAGCGCGGGGGTGGGAGGAGTAAGAGATGTTCGGGTTGGTGAGAGTAACTGGTTACTCTGGACACAAAACTGACAGGGGGTCTCAGGCTTTTGGGATCTCCAGCTACCTAAAAGGCGGGAGCTGGAGGACCTCTGGCCGTGGGCACGCCCTTGCCCAGGCCTGCAGTACCGCTCCCGCCAGCTGGCCCACCGCCCTACCCGACCCCCCTCCCTCCACCCCAAGCCAAAGTGGGGTGAGCGCGGGGTCCCACTGCTGAGCCGGCTCCCTCCCTCTCTACCCACAACCCGGCTAGTGCTGGCGGAACTCCCGGGGGACTGGACCGAAAGCACCACCGATACATGAGGGGGTGTGGGAGGCGGGGGCGAGTGGGGAATGCGGCAGTCTGCCACCCCCCCGCGACCAGCCCAGCCCCCCGCCACCCCCCTCCACCGCCATCCGAATGGTTTGCTCCGAGCTCCCTATTTAATCCCCGCGACTGCAGCAGCGCCGGCTCCCTCACGGTCCCCGCCTCGGCCCCGGGCTTGGAAGCGGCTCGGGGCGCCCTTTCGGCCAGCGGCGTCGCCCACCCCTCGTCCCCCAGCCCCCCGGAGACTCAGGCTCGCAGCGCCCAGCCCGGAGCTGCCGGGAAGCGCGATGGGGGCCCCCTCCTCCGTGCCCCTGCTCCTGCTCCTCGCCTGCTGCTGGGCGCCCGCTGGGGCCAACCTCTCCCAGGACGGTGAGTGGGGGGCGGGGGGAGCACCAGGGGAGGGGGCGACAGAGGCGGAGGCTCGGAGTGGGAGTCGGCGCGAGAGCCTGACGGCTTTGTTTCGCACTGGGGGGTTAAAGTCGCCAGGGGATGGAACAGCCGGTGTCGGTCTCGGAGCATCTCTGTCTCTGAGGACCGCGGGGTGTGCCGGCGTGTACACCCCGTGTACAACGTCGAGCGGTCTGCGTGTGCTCTAGGGTCTGGATCCCGCTCGGGTCCGTGGTGAGCAGCCCGGGGTCTGGATGTGTTGATGTCCGTGTGCTGTGCGCGTCTGGGTGTGCGCGTCTGTGTTGCTGTCTGGTCCTGCGTTTGTCAGGATCTGTGTGTATGTCTGTGTCAGTGTGTGTTGGGGGCGGAGTGAGAGCTGTCGCTGCTTCAGTCAGGGCGTGTGTCGGGTGTTTGTGTGTGTATATCTGAAGGGGTTGGGTGGACAGAGCGACCCCCCCCAAACTGCTGTAGGCAAACATTTCTGCTCCCAGCGCGTCCCCCCCTCCCGCAGCTGAGCTGGGAGTGGGCAAGGAAGGGGGCCTGGGTGAGGCGGCTGAGGGGGGCGTGCGCACAGAAGGGACTTCGCCTCGGAGCAAAACAACAACACAGGGCAGTGGCCCCCAGGTGGGCTGTATGCCTGGGGGAGGCAGAATGGGGGAGGTTCAGCAAGAGTGGGTAGTTTGAGCAAAAGCTGTGATCAAGATATTTGGGATGGAAAACGCAAAGCAAACCTATGGCATTCTAGGGCTTGGCACTGATTTTCCCAAATTTGGGGTGGGGTATCGCACCTAGTCCTTTTGCCCCGGTCTGCAACTCCAACCGCCTCGGGTTTGTACCGGTAGAGACAGCCAGGGAGTCGGGGGAGAAAGGAGGCGGGGCCGGGGCCAGGGGACTTGGGGAAGAGCCCCTCCCGCCCGGCAGGCTATGTAGGTCAGCGCTGTGGGGGCACCTCAGCCTTCCTAAAGACTGCTTACAGTTACCAGGGTGCCACGGGGGCAGTTAGTAAGGTGACCAGGGCTCCAGTCTGAGCTCGGAGCCTCAGGTCCCCAGGGGAGGGAGGGCAAGCAGAGGGACTGAAGGAATGCATCCTCCTTCGTCCCTCACTCCCTCCCTCCGCCTCCGTCGGAGGTGGGCCGGTGGGGGAAGGGGAAGGGGACCGGGACCGCTGCGGAGTGAGGGGAGGTGGGGAACGTGGGGGGAGAGTGGTGGCTGTGCCCGGCCAGATGCCAACGAAACACAGAAAGAACCGCAGGGGAGGAGAAAGGGGAGGCGGCTCCTGGGCGACGGACCCAGTGGCCAGCAGGGATGGGCACAGGGCGGGGCGGGGTGGAGAGGGGAGGGGTTGAAACTGAGGAGGATGATGTAGAGAATTTCATCCGAGGAAAACAGGCGGAAAGCCAGGGTGCTGGAGGAATTATAGCTCCACCTTGCCTGCCCTCCTTCCCCAGCCTGGCCTCTATCAAGGTAAAGGAGCTTCCCCTAGTGTGGGGACCTAAGGGTCCCCTCCCTACCTACCCAATTACCAGACTCTTTCTACCCTGTACTCAACCAACATCCTTTAGGGAGTTCCCTCCGAATCATCCCCTGAACAGCAGCCCTTCCTTTCTCCTACCTGGACTCCCCTTCCCCAGAGGACCATAAGGATGACCTCGCACACAGAGGAGTGGGCGGGTCCTGGGGGAGCTCAGGCTAAGTGCAGGCAAAGACAAGCTGCTGGGCTTTGCTCATCAGTGACTCTTGCTCTCAGGCCTTCAGTGCTAAGTGCACCCCTGGCCTTCCTATCCTGCTGAGTAAAAGAGAGGCAGGTATCACCCCGACTCCAATGGCTTGGCAATGGGAACCGATGGTGCCGGGTGAGAGAGTCTCCAAAAAGAGAAAAGGATGTCATCACAGAAAGCTTCAAGCTCTTCTATCCTAGAAGGCTAAGGCTGGAGACTACAGTGAATCTGCCTAGGAGCCAAGCTTTCCTTCACCAACTGCCCTGTTCTTTCTTGGTCCTCAGCTTGCTTGTTCAGTGCCTGTGCAGACTTCAACTTGAAACAGAATTTCTGTTCTGGTGTTTAGAAACAAGTCTTAGAGCAGTAGCTTGTGGGAAAGAGTGGAATGCAGTAACTTCTGAATGGGAAATTTCAAGAGAAGAGAGAGGTCTTGTTCCCAAAGAGGAGTCAAGCGAGCATAGTTTTCCTTGCAGAACCTCATGCCCGAAGACATCTGTGTACTGTACATTATTTCAAGAAGCACTGATGTTAGAGACATAACCACAAGGGTTCCTATCTTAAATTAATTCAGCTGTTCGATTTCTGGATCTAAGAAAGCCAGCTCTCAGTGTGGGAGGTAGATGCACAGGTTTAATGCTCATGAGTGATGGTCCTGAGGACCATTCTGACTCATGCAGGAAGTGTGACTAGGATCCCTGAGATCACCTTGGGGCACTTATTTTGGCCTAAACTGGGAGAGATATGGTGTGGAGGTTTAAAGACAAAATGCTCTAATATTCTGAGGCTTCAATTGTTCAGTGTATTGTGGGAGGATGGTTATGTCTATTTAGAATAAAGAAAGCAAACTTCATGTGTTTCTGGAATATATAGCTCCCTGGAGTACAGCATATTTCTTTTTTAAGATTCGTGCAAATGAATAGGGATTAAAAGGCTGGAAAAAGGCAAGCAACTGGTATCTATCATTAGTCTTGTGGTTGTAAGATCTGGATTTTGCCTCCTGACCTGTCTTCTCATTGTTCTCCACTAGTACTGGAAAAAGTTGGCAACTTTACATTTCAGATATACATGAATTTAATATACCCTGTGGTCATCTCTTTGCTGCGTAGCTTAACATTCACTACTGTGACCAGCCTCCTTTAGGTCCTTCCTGTTATTTTTCCACACTCTGTAATTTGACCTAGTGTAGAGACATAAAGATGGGCAGTCTTGCTTTGCTTCAGACCAGGTTATGGTGATTTAACCTTGTACCTCACTGTCCCATACATGAATATCTTTTCCTTTCTAATGACCTTCTGTCCATTGCCATCTATTCTGCAGCCCCCTGGCCAGGTGCCCAGTGTGGAGATCATACCCAGTGTGCCAGAGAGGTCCAGCAATCATTTACTCTAGAGCTGCCCACAGATCTGCTTGGCAGATCTGCTTCAGCCTGGTTCTGTTCCTATTGCAGCCATAATTGTTCTGTTCTGTCTCTGTTCCTGTTCTTTCTCCAAGTTGCAGCTATAACTCTTGAGAAGGATGAGCTCTCCCTTAAGACATATGTATCTTCCGGCACAGGGAAGTGGGGACTATCAGAAATATACTAGCGTAATAGAGTTCTGTTAATTCTCCAAAGAACCAGGCTTCTTGATGGAAGGCCCACCCAGAGTAAGGAATGTCAACTGACTATCAAGCAGTTATGACAAATATTCTATCTTAAAATTACCCTAGATCTTGACAGTGCCATTGGTTTTATGAGTTTCCTCTAGGAAGGTGGTTTTCTTACAAAGAATTCCTTATAACAAACAAACAAACAAACAAAAAACAGAACAGACCAAAAGAGAATTGTTCATGTTGAAATATAAAAGACCAGTAGCCTGTGTCCATTTCTTGGTTTCCTGATTCTGCTACACAGTTCAAAATCCCTTCCCTCAGAGTGAGGGTTAAAGGAGTTCACTCTTTGACTCTCCTTCCTTCATCTTCTAACTAAGGTAAAATGGGGTCCAAATCAAATTTCAAGAGCATCTTGTTAGGGATATTCACTGTTCATTTGGAGAGGGTGACTCATAGCTCCACAGGCATAAGATTCCACAGATGGCATCTTTCGGGTGTTCTGGTCACTTTGAAATAGCAGACAGTATAGTCGTGCCATTGCTCTGTAAATCATCAAATTTTATTTTGGTATTTCTTGCTGTTACTTCACTTTCTCTCAGTCCACATAGCATGTAGAATGATATCAAAAGCTGCTTTTCCTTCAGTCACACGCTAGGAAAAATTCTTCAGTTGCCACCAGAGAAATAAAACCCCTAGGGCAATGTCTACTCACATTCTTCATTGTTTACTACTCTGGTGGAACTGTCCACTGGCCAAATAAACCCTATTTTATCATCTAGTTTTCAGTAATGGAACTTCCTCTAAGGATAGTGATCTAATTCCAGATTATTATTGAAGACTAGTAGGGGACTTGGCCAGCTTTTACTGACTATTGAATGAAAAACCCAGGGTATCAAAAAGTCTGGGTAATTATATCTTCTTTTGCTTTTCAAAAAAGTTATGATTAATATTTCCTGTTTAACCATTGCATGTAAGGCAAAACACTGCAATATTTTGTCTCCTATAGGAGATCATGTTCCAGGGGTCCACAGAAGTCCCTATGGGAATGCTTTTTGAAGGGCTAACCTCACCAGATTAAGTATCCTGGAGAAATATACTACCAGGAAGAGAGTCAGAACTCTAAGATGCCAGCCAAATTAAGAGTAAATTATACATGTTATTGTAAAAGAAAAGTGCATTGCCAGAGCCAAAACCCTATTTCTATCACCAGCTGTCGGGATCAGCAGTGCTAATAATTCTTTACACAGACAGAACCAGCAGGTGCTCAGGGCTCTTATAACTATGAAACTAAAAACTCAATCCATTATTATATGCAACAGTGAGATCCATCCCTTTTGTACTAAGAACACAAACTCTTAAAAGTTGTGAATCTAGGAACCTGTTGAGATATTTGTAAAGCCGTAGATCAGTAAAACTTTACTGAAGCATCAAGAATTTAAGAAAGAACCCTTTATCATCTTTCCTTAAGTGTCAGAGAGACCACATTTTCCAACTAACAAGAACCCTCATGATCCCATAACTCTTCTCCATGTGTGATCCGCTATGGTTCCGTGTGGAGAAAGTTTATGGGTATCAGACACTCCTGTTTATTTTACAGTGTATCTGATGATAATACAGTTTGTCTACTACATGCTCCCCTATCTGACAGGGATACAAGCTCTGTAGACTGTTTCCTTCATGAGAGAATCAGTCTAGTCTTCTTTATAATAAGCCACAGCAAATTAGAATCCTCTCCATCACCACTAATACCTAGGCAGTTGGTGCCACAGTAAAGCCTCATGTTCACAAACCAAGTCCAGTGGTGGTCCTCATATTTTAGGACTATCTCGCGGGTATATAATTGCCAGATTCAAACAAGACACTTGAGGAAACCTTTAGAACAGCTGATGATGATGAAGTTATGCTTAGAGAAGCCGTGGTATGTGTCCATAAGAGCTGTATCAATGAGAGGAGGCTGCCTTCACCTAGGATCCTGAGCCTGTTGCAGAACGAATTTACCTGTGCTTTGAGCTCTCCGTGGTGCTACCCCTGACAGTGACGCTCCAGGTTCTGCTTGTTGCTCTCCATGGTGCTGATCTATCTCCAAGCTTCATAACCTCTGTACTCTCCTTGGTGCAGCTCTAGGTCCAAGGCTACACCCTGCCTCCTCTGGCCACAACGCAAGCACATGATCTTGGTTATGGTCCCTGATGGACTACTCCAGAGGAGACCAAATCTTAAGATACAGATCTGGTGATTCTGTGTGGCTATCCAACTATAGGAGGCTACAAAAGTTCAGGTAGTTCTTAGGTTTAAAAAAAAAGTGCATTTTAAGATGTTTAAGAAACTAAGTGACCTCATGTGTCCTCAAAAAAACCTGAATATTATATCATCTCTGGACTTAAAGATCAAAAACAGAACTTCAGTGATCATTTTTCAGTCAAGACAAAATATATATATATATATATATATATATATATATATATATATATGGAGAGAGAGAGTTCCATTCAGTCCATAAGCAGGCACTTCAACAGCACTCTGAGCCTGACAATTTGACCTGTTCTGTCATGGTGTTTATTTTCCTTGTTCCCTCAAGCTTAGCAAATGCAAAGACATGATAATGGGTTATCGCAATAGATAACAGACAATAGACAAATACAATATATAAGACATATAAAAAACAAGTCTCAAAATCCTAACTCACTTTCCCTGCTTTACAACCATTTCATAAACAGATTAAATAGCCTTAAATATAACTATCTAATCCCAGAGTCCAATGATGGTCCGTATTGCAGTAGACTCACTTTTAAACTTAATTCTGCTACACTTTGAGGGTATTTGTGACGACACAGGTGATGCGAAGTACAGCAAGAGGTCAAGAGTGTTCAGCTCTTGTCAGCCTTAGACTAGCCAGCCTGTTCCTCACATCACAACAGAGCTACACAAGTGTTTCTTCCCCCAAATGCTATCTGCTCTGTGTCAATTTCTGCATGATAGTTCATACAGTGGTTATATTTATAAGTGACCACGAGCAAAGTCTAGGTGGGGAAGTGGGCTTCCGGAATGAATTTCCAGGACCTCTCCTTCATTTCTTTCTTGAAACAAGGAGAAGCCTCCATCGACAAGGACAAGTAGTAAGAGTGATTTATTTCTATGAGAACGCCCTCAGCGAGACAGAACTGGGGTGAGAGTAACAGCTGGAGCATCTCACATCTACTCATCTCTCCAGGCCTCTGTCCTCATGAAGACCAGACATATTTCATAAGGGATTTAAATGCAATGATTTCTGCCTACTTTTCATTATGTATATCTATGTGACCTCTTACCTCTCGGATTCTTTAACTCTTTCCGTCTCTTCCTAGAGGTCTCCGGGAGAAAAACCATAAAGCTCCATAATACTTAAAAAAATGTTATATTCTATAAGCATTTGTGTTCCCTTCCCCCAGATATTCTAATGCTTAATTTTGCAGTGCTTGCTAATTATAAGCAAGCACCTTTAGCTCATTTCCCTCCAGTTCAGGGTCAGGGAGGTCAGGTATATCACTTTACTCTGGGGAAAAGAAAAATAAAAGGAAATGAAGGTCAGTACAGTACCTCATCCATGCAGCATTAAGCTGGCCATTGCTTATGCCTCCTATTTCTCCATATAGTTCCAAACATTGGCAAGGGAGAATGGAGAACCAACACGACTTCCAATATTGGATTTCATTGGGAATATGCAAATCTTGGTTCCATTTTTATTTTTCATCTTCTCTGCCCTGGCTGTATGCTTCCAAATCTGATTCTATAATTCTAGCCAAAGCCTTGGGCAGGATAAAAAAAAAAAAAAAAAACTCGTGAAGGTGTACGAGTTTATTGGATATCTGACTTAAATAGCCCATACTTCTTAGAAATGAAGCAGGAGCCTCATAAGTATATCACTGGCAGGTAACTTGGGATTTATCATCACACTCAACCTTTGAAGAACCTGAGGCCAAGTCCTTCTATCATAAAATGAGAGGCCAGTTTTACCATCTGCTCCTAGCCATTTGTCATCCAGCACATGCAAAAATTGCAGTAGGACAATGTCACTTATTAGTTCTTGCTACTTTTTCTACTTAAAGGTGAAATCTGTCCAAACACACATAGTCTATGTTTCCCCACCAAAGTTTACCCTATAATCTCACAGAAATGTAAAAAGGACCGTCACTAAGCCTTGGGCCTCCCATATTTTCATTTATCCCCAAATGCTGCTTAGTGCCAACTCTGTTCTGGTTTCCAAGCCCTGGAGCCCAGTATCAGTAACAGATGGACTGAGTCTCAGCCCTGGGGAGGAGAGGATTCTGGCCCTCTCTTTCTCAGCAGAAGAAAGAGCCTGAATTCTGCTTTGGGGAGAATCTCTGAGTTGAAGCCATATGGTTTTCTGGAAGTAAGGGGCTCTGATTAATACGGGCATGTGAAAAGGGCTGTGTATCTGGGTCATAACAAAAGCTGTGTTTTCTGTCAGAAAAAAAAAATAAAAACAGAGCTCTAAATAATGAGAACCACAGCGTGTGTGCATGTGCGCGTGTGTGTGTGTGTGTGTGTGTGTG
Source organism: Myocastor coypus (assembly GCA_004027025.1). Taxonomy (NCBI): domain Eukaryota; kingdom Metazoa; phylum Chordata; class Mammalia; order Rodentia; family Myocastoridae; genus Myocastor; species Myocastor coypus. The sequence goes on along the minus strand of PVJA010000342.1, from coordinate 72,587 downwards.
TGTGTGTGTGTGTGTGCTGAAGGGCACATTCAAGAGAGAGGGCAACCAGGTTAGAATGTGTGTGCCTCTTTCAGGAGCAAAACTGAGCATATACCCACGTCAAAGATGAGACACTCAATGAAGGTTTAAGAAGAGAGGAAGATGTCTTTCTGTCAAAACAGTATTATTTGCCATTTGAGGGATTGTGAGCTCTGTAGACTTGGAAGAATGTGTCTGTTTTGTGGAAGAGTTAAATTCCCAGGAAGGCACAAAGTAAGCCTAATGTGAACAATGTGCCACTCTTAAAGATACAGATTTTTTTATAAGTGTGAAGAATGGAGGGGAGAGAGTAAATCACACTTAGGCTTGGGGAAATCAAAGAAACTAGAGTAGTGTGGGGGTGGAGAGCGGAACACATTTTTCTTCATGGAATGCTTCTAACCATTGCCCTGAACCTGTCATCCACACCCTGATTCTGATCATCCAGTGAAGGGAAACAGTAAAAGCAAATTATGAAAATCAGAACCAGCAGAGATAAATGCTTTCTTGCCTGCCTCCTAACAAATTAAACTTCCTGGTAGCATTGTTATCCCGCCACACCAAGCCATCAGCCTAAAGTAGCTGGAGGAATCATAAAGAGCAAAGGAGAATGAGATGGAGCCATTAAGGAAGGGAACCCAAGTGGGTAAGAAGGTGGCGGACAGAGAGTAAGGCAGAGCAGGGCGCTGGAGTCTGGACAGAGACCCCATCCCTGAGGCGTCTGCTCCTTGCCTTGATTTTTTCCGCTCTCCTATTCATTTTCCATCCCGGTATCTCTGACCCTTCCAATGAGCTACATTATTAATTCTCTTTTAACTCTCTTCTGTTTACTTTCTTAAGTACTTTTCTAAGACAAGGGATTTTTTTCCCTCCAGTTGTAGTACATCATGTGGAACCATGAAGATAAATGTAGGGGGAGGGCATGAAATTCTTCCACTCGGTGTAAGGGGACAACTAAGGGTTCACACAATGCCAAGCACCCTGACTCTGCTGTATTAGAACACAGAGCCAAATCAGACGGGTCTGTCCTCACTTCTGAAGTATGCGATCCTGCCAGGAAGGCAGTGAGGAGATGGGGAAGTGGGCACTGCCAACTGGTTGGAGGCTGCCATCATCTCTAGGAGAGCCAGTACCTGCTCAGAACCTGCTCTGCACAAGTTCTAGCTGAGCCCTCCCTGCACACTGCCTCCTCCCGCCCTCGCAGCCTCTCAGCACAGACTGCTAAATGCTCCTCTGGAGCACGCAGCCCAGTCCTAGAAGGAAAGAGCTAAGGCTAGGAAGGGACTCTTGGGGGATCAGATTGCCTCCTGTCTGTCTCCTTGCAGTTCTCCTTGTGACAACTCAGTACTGGCTACAGAGGGCCTTGTTTTGGTTGGGGGCCAGCCCGGGGCTCCCTCCCAGAGTTAATGCACGGAGAACACTGACTCAATAGCAAATCAAAGCAACAGCTGTCCCCACCTCCGTCTCTGCCACCCACTTCCAGTCTCTGCTCCTCAGAATCTTAACTAAGCCTCTGAGGCCCCCCTCAGCCTACCACAAACCCACTGCTGCCTCCAGATATTTTTTTCCCTTTCTCTTGCTCAAGAATAGGACATGCACCTTGGTCCCCCCCCCCCAATCTCTCCTAGCCCTGTCTCCCACTTCACAATCCGGTTTGCATCCCCCTTGCTCTCCGCAGTGCGCAAGTCAGCAGGCACACACAGACACACACACACACACACATATAGAGGCACACATATGCACAGGCACACACACGTACACAGGTACACACACATGCACACAGACATAAATGTGCAGGTACACACATACACAGGCATATACACATGCACATGTACACATAGGCACACACAGATGCACACACATGCACATGTACACATAGGCACACACAGATGCACACACATGCACATGCACACAGAAGCACATACATGCACACACACACGCACGCACATGAACACACACACAAGCTACCGTCACGGTCACTCTTCTCACCTCCTACGGACATGGCAGTGGCTTCCTCCCCTCAGCCTCCTCTTTGGTGAGCCCTGGAAGTTGCCAACCAGGCCAGCAGCTTGAGAACAGATGCCATCATTGTCACACATTCAGGAACTCCTTCCTCATCTCACTTCCTGAACCTGCTTGGTTCTTGACACACTTACTTTCCCTGAGGTCTGGGGTCCCAGAATTCTTCACTACTAAATATATAGGGAGTCAGGAAATAGGGTGAGTGTCACTGGATGTAAACTCATGCTCCGTACAACATGCTCAGAATTTGTACTCTGTAAGAATGGCTATACCATAACAATTAATACAAAAGACTGAGGTAACAACCATAGCTCCAGTTAACTGCTTGTGTGACTACACTCATGTTCCTCAACCTCTCTGAGCCTTGGCTAGCCCTTCAGTATTGAAATGTGAAGGCTGGGCTTCGAAATGAGGCTCCATATTAAAGTGCTTGCCTAGCAAGTGTCGGGTGCTAAGTTTCATCTCGAACTCTGTAAAATGAAAATGAGAGTAAAACCACACAGCACATGGGGAAGAGGGTGGTGGGGGAGTTTGGACTGAAGGCTACTTTAGATCCAGTCCTGCTGTGGGAGCCTGAGGGAGGAAGATCATAAGTCAAAACCCTACCTGGGTAACTTCACAACTTAAGAAGACCCTTTGTCAAAACAAAAAAACAATAAATAAAGGAAGGGCTGGTGACATGCTCAGCTCAGAGTAGCCCAGACCTCAGGTTCAATCCTCGGTATCACTAAAAGGATGGCTCAGTGGTCTAAAGCCCCTGCTTAGGAAAGCTTGAGCGGCTGCAGGGACCGCGGTTCGATCCCCCGGCACCACATGCTGCGCCAGCGCTGCCCTCAGGGCAGGCTGAGCCGGCCATAAAACTAAATAAATAAACAAACAAACAAAAGTTCTCAAACAAGAAAATAAAATTAAATTAAATTAAAAAAAATCTGTCAGCTCTAAATGTCCATGCTTATAAGAATCACAGAGGGGAAACTATTTTGAGCAGAATGAGGCATAACAAAAAGAGGAGAGGAATTATTGAACTTTTGTAATAGAGAGACAGAAAGGACATTAGTTCCATTCTGCCTGATAGAATCAATGACCTCTGGCCATTAGAGGTCAGTAGACAATGACCAGAAATAAAAGTTGACTGCTTCAGGAAATATACAAAATTTATTTCTTCACAACATCTTAACTTCATACTTTTTTCTTAACATACAGACATGAAAAAATGTTTTTGATTAGCTGGATTTTTTTTAACTTTGTATTAAATTTTTGGTGAGAACAAGAGAGCTGGCACCAAGCTAAGGTCTTGGTTTTGACCCCACACTCATGCCCACCATGGGCAAGTGAGCCAAATATCCCAAAGATTTCCTCCTCATTTAGGCTGGAAACACCCAGCCAGTCTCACACCATTGCAAGCCCAATACCCAAAAGCCTTTCATTTTCAGCCTGTTGGGAATGGAACTAAAAGATATGTGCAAGGTGCACTCTAAAACTGTTAGTACCCACACTGAGTTCTTCCCAGCCTACATCTCTTGGCTTATCTAATAGCATGAGACCCCTAGATCTATAAGCCCTGGATCAGTGGTTTAAGTTTTATCAAGCTAAAGTGTTATATTCCATAGAGAAGATTCTGCTCCCCACCCCCATTTGTCATCTCTTTCCACTTTTATACTGCAAGCCTCCAGGGGTACAGGCCAAGACAGGTGAGAATAGTGACTCCGGGCCCTAGAGGCTGCTTGATAAATAAGACTCTAGAAGGAAAAACCAGACAGCGACAGAGATAATAGAGGGAATAACAAGAAGGAGCAAGGTGGCCTTAGCCCTGTCACAAAGAGAATGGCAGGGAGGCCAGGAGGGAGGCAGGCCACTGAGGCATGATGGAGCATGACAAAGCATGACGGAGCATGATGGAGCGCCTGGGTTTTGAAGTGAATGGGAACTGGAGCGGATCTGAGCTCAGCCAAGGAGATCTTTGAGGACACCTGCTGCCTGGGAGGAGCAGAGGTGCATCCCTGGAGAAAGGCAGAGAGAAGGAGGCGCTCTAGATGATCCCATCGCCCCACCTCTCAGGGTACGGTTTGCATCTGTCCGTATTGTAAGATATTCAGGAATGGGGAATTCAGGGGGGACAAGCAAACTTAGAAAGGCACGAAACACAGGAAGCAAGGGAATAGTTAGGGACCTGGGTGTCATAGTCTTGAGCTAAGAAAACACAGATTCCAGTACATGTGGCACACTTGCGGCTGCACAAAAAAATTATAAGAAGTATAAAGTGAGACCTTGGTGATCAGGATGTTCTGCTCTAAAATCAAAGCGACTTCCCCAAATACTGGAGTCATGATCTGAACCAGAACTCAGATGGAGCTACGCTGATTTCCTCCAAATACACAGGTATTCACTGTCCAAGAAAATGGGCAGGTGACACATGTCCAGAAAAGCTCCAAGGGCTAAGGTCTAAGTGTGATTCCACCATAGCCCTGTTCTTCTGCAGGTGACCCAGACATAAGAATTCAGCCCAAAGTGAGAATGAGGAGGAAGTGGGGTGAGCTGGTCAGAGGACTCAGCAATGAGTTTCCTAACAGGGCATACTCTGCTCTAAAAGTGGGTCCCTTCACTATTCCGGGCCACAACCCCCAATGTTTTTTCCCATGGAGATAGCACTCCTCCACCCACCCGTCAGGGTAGTCGTGAGGAATAACAAGTAGGCTGGGAGGAGCGGTATTTTTAACTCTGAAGTTAGAAAAGTGCTGAGTCACCACCACCACCACCACCACCATCACCATCACCAGCAACTCCTACTCAGAGAGTTGGTTTTGTGGACAACAGGGAAGTGGAGCTGTGGATCCCAACACTAGTGAGGTCACAGCAGCAGCCACAGAGGAGAACTCTATCTCCTTGTCCCACCACCCTGCATGTGTGTACCTATGACCCTGTGTGCAGTCCTATGGCCAGTGTACTGTATCCCCCTACCCCCCCCCCAAAAAAAATAGGCAGGGCAGCAAAGATACATAAACCAAGCAATCGAGAATTACAGGCTTCCCTACTGGAGTTACTTAAATTGCAAGCATAATATATTTTTATTCATTTGAGTCACTCATTTATTTATTCAACAAGTATTTATTGAGCACTTACTATGTGTGAGGGCCTATGCTTGGAGAGAAATACTGAATCATAGGTGCCTATGCATGCTTTAAACAGGCACATCAGTACAGCTCTAATTCCCATCTCTGCTACTCCTAATATAAGCAATCAGTCAGAGGGAAACCGGTCGGTGAAATGACGGCTTTGCCTTTAAAATGCTGAAAATCCTACAGATACGAGAACCCATGAGTAAATAAAGCAAGAATTAAGAAACCCCCAAAGCAGTTGAGGACAAGCAAGAAGATAATCTTCTGTTTCTAGCCGACGTGCTGGGGAAAATACAATGGAAACGTGATAGAATTGTGTTAGTTTCAAGTAAATGCATCTTGTCATTTAACTACGAAGTCCCCACTGGAAGGCATTCAGAGCTCTGCAAAATAGGTCCAAAGGTACAAAGTCATACCCAACTGTGTGCATATTAATAATGTAATTTCAGTGAGTAAAAAAATATGTATATACCACCATTGTGACCACAAGTGCCACTTTTCAACTTGCTCCTCTGTTGTTTTTATCGTACTGCAGATGGGAATTGTCATGATTGTTCAGATGAACTGGCCCTAGCCAGCGATCCAAAACCTCCTTTCCCTCTACCCCTAAGCCACCTCTGTGCCAAAATGCGTGCCTCTGCGAATGGGGACGGGATAGTGAAGAGATGTGGAAAGCCTAGGTTTTCTGATCAGAGATCCATGTAGGAAACCTGTCCCATCCCAACATTTCTTACAGGTGTCATATGGATCTACTCCTTAAATGAACTAACATGTGCATAATGCCTCCTAAAAGATTGTTTTGTATAACATAAGCAGAGTGCTTAATTTATACCTTCACATTCAGAAAGTGTTGTTAAATGCCACATCTGTCTTATAGATTTCCAGGGTTTCCACTTCTCTAGGTGGTCTACTTTCCTCTTGGCCTATTTCTTCCTATACTGTTGTGTTTGCTTTTGTGGAGTGTTAAATTTTGAGGCTAGTTCTCACAACAGAAGATGCTCCATGTCTGATTCATTTAATATATAAATATTTATTAAGCACTTTCTCTGGGTGATGTGCTGCATTAGGGCCAGTGTTAGATACAAAGATGAATCATGTCACATATCAATCTTCCTTATAGGATCTTTGTCATTTCAGAGGGAAGGCAAACTTGCAACACAAAGTAGGAAGTGATGTGTCATTTAAGAAAAGCAGGTAAAAGGTGGTAATTCTGAGAAACAGGAAATTATTTCCCCCCTGAAACCATCAGAGAAGACTCAAAAAGAGTGCTAAGAGAACTAGGTTTTAAGAATAGAGTTCAGATAGTTGTCAACCAAGTTACTATAGAAAAAGAACGGAAACAGGAAAGCAAAGCGTTTAAAGAAAATTCTGAAAAGCTTCTCTGCCCTGAATCTGGGATGAGCAGGGAAAAAGATGGAATTGAAAGGCAGGTCCTCTATAAGACCTTGAAGGCCAGGGTAATACATCTGGAAATGACTTGTGAATAATGAAGTCTGTGACTGTTTAGGCAGATACAATGGGATTGAAATTCTCCTTATGCATTGTTCTACCTGAGCACCCAAGACTCTTCTCCACTAATGGTTTTGCGGTCTCAGTGTCCGGCTTACTTGGCAGGTGCTCCTTCCAAGGTCCTTGGGCAGAATTCCCACTAATTCCATTTCAAAGTCCAGACTCCCTTTCTAGTCTGAACTCTTTGAGAGAAATCATGCCAGTGTCCTAAGTGACTGGCACAATCTGAATCCCGAGATGGTGTAAACCTTTCATAATCAGCTTATAATTCCCACTACTTATCCGTGTTTCTGTTGATAGCCTTATAATCACTCATCTGCTCCCAGAAGAGGACCCATTGGAAATTTATCGCGACAAGTGTACCATTTTATAAAACCAGAAAGAAAACTTGCTGCCATATTTACAGGTAGTTCTCCAGAGGAAACAGGAGATCTTAAGTACATTTCAGAATTAACGAGAAAAATGTCACCCCCGGGGGGGGGGGGGGAGGGATCCCAACTACCTCTTAAACAATTTTTAAAAGACTACAAACTAGAGCGAATTTCTGCAAACCTACAGAGGCACCGTATCATGCATATTCCAAATATGCCATTTATTATAAATTATTTGTTATTAGTCTTCTCATCTGAATAATTCAGTTTAGTTTGAATGACATCCATCACCATTTCAGTTATTCATCCTATGCAGAAGAAAAATGACAGCAAATGTGGGAGGAGGGGAGAGAAGAAAGAATTACGAGCAAGGAGAAAGGCAACTGAGGAGAGCGCAGGAAAAAAATGCACAGATGAAAGAATGTGCAGGAGCTGGAAGTCTAAACCCATGCTGTTGGGAAGAATACATGCTCTGCCTGATTAGCGGTATACATAGCGCGGTGCCGGGTGCGGCTGACTGAACTGCCAGCGCCACCTAAATGCACTGAGAGCCCACTATGGGCTAAGTGCCAAAGGGACAAAGGCTTGGCTCTGCCCTCCAAGCCAGCTCAAAGTTTAGATGAGGAGATTGAGAACAGCGAAATCACAATGCAATGCGCTGAAATGCTTAAGAAGCAGGAGCTGTTGAAAAGGCTTTTGAGAACACCACAGGAGAGAGGGTTCTTGAGAACCGCTCTATTTAGGTGCCTTTAGGTAAGTCATGGAGCCTCTGAGAACCTCGTCTTAAAAAGTGGCTATATCCGGTGCCAGTCTCTAGAGCTCTGCTGAGATTAAATGGATTCATGGGTGAACGCCCACTCTACAAGCCCAGAGTACTATGCCCAGGTAGGAGATGGCTACTTCTACTCCGCTCAGCTGAGCAGGGGCCTGTTTGGTACTTGGTGCTCTGGGTATCATCACTATTGTGGACTGAACACCGCCCCTCCTGGATGGCTCCTCTGTGTCCCTCCACCATCTTGCACCTTAGCACAGTTGACACAACGCACTCACAAACACACAAGGCAGAAAATAACAGGAAAGACTCACCAACATCAAGTTGCCTCCATCGCTGATGCCCAGAGAGAGCAGCACTTGCAGGCTGGGCGTCCAAGGGCGGCCTCTCCGCAGGAGGTCCCTGCGCCTGCGCCCCCTTCCCCTCTTCAAAGCCTCCCCGTCGCCTTTCCCGGCCAGCTTCTCTGTACCTGTTAACAGCGTTTGTGTTTTCTCTTCTTTCCTCTTCCTCCCTTAGTTGGGCGGCCCAAGCCAGCTGGGAGATGGTCACGTGAGGAAAAGAGAAAAGGGGACCTGCCCCCACGGAGGCCACTCACCCGGGGGAGCCACGCTAGGAACCCCGCTCCACCTCCGCACCTCCGCGCCCCGTTTCTCGCTCCCTGCTTTCCCTTTCTTCTCATCCAGCGGTTCTCTCCCAGTCCTGCTCCCCCTTCTTCCCACGGGACCCCATCTAAGCGCACGTCCCACTTCTGTCCTCTCTCTGTCCTCCTCTCTTCCTTCCCTTACCGCAGACTCGCGGGGCTCGCACGAGGACCCTGACGAAGTTTCCGGGGCCCCTGCCCCAGGACCAGCGGCTGCTCGGGTCTCTGCTCGGCAGCTGATGACCTCACTGAATTTTGTGAAAGCGATTGGTTACTTCTGGGCTCTCTGGCGGGAGATCCTGAAAAGATTCGCGCTTCCAGTTTCTTTGTCCCTGTGCCTTGTCTGGAGGAGTTTGGAAAACTGTTCTCTGAAGCTTTTGTACCCTAAAAAAAAAAAAAAAAAAAAAGTTAAAAAATTAGGTTTTACGTGCTGGGAAGAAAGGTAGTCTCTCCAGCCCAGGGTGAAAAAGAAGGGAATTTTGTTGTACCGAACCAAAGAGCAGATTGGGTGAGGGGAGGAGCGCAGATCTTCTAGGAAAATACTAAGAGAATCCGAGACTCCTAGAGGGTGCAAAGGCTGAGAAGGAGTGCGATGTCCAGCCCTGACTGAGCTGTTTTTATCATGAGGGTTTCACCTAGGAATATACACAGCTTTGGATTGGAATCAGGCGCTTAATTTCTAGTCTTTGTTCTATTTGTGGGAGATTAGGTGTCATTCCATCCTTCAGTCTTACAAAATAGAAATGATAACATCTGAGTAAGTATTTTTCAGGTTTAGAGAAAGAGTCAATGTGAAAGTATATTACTATTATTATTATTAATTTTAGTAGATAATACAGCAGAAAGAAAATGAATGAAAGGAAAGGAAAGGAAAAAAAAAGAATCCTAGAAAAGAAATGAAAAATTCATAGTTATCTTTAATTTTGTGGTAGTGATTTCTACCAAGTTACTTTTAATCTTCTGGGAGTAACTATCTTAATCTATGAAGTGGGGAAACCAGACAAGATGATCTTTTAAGATCGCTTTGGTCCTGGCGTTATGTAATAGATAAAACTTAAGCCTCTTCCTTTAACACACCCCTTCTGACGAGAAATCACTGCCATTTTCAGTACTAGAGTGAATGTCACCCCTTCCTGTTAGGGAGTCCTGGTGAAACTACTTTTCATTAGGCTTAGTTTCTCCCACACTCCCGTAATGGAAGTGCAGACCCAAACTGTAGCAGTACGCACAGGGCTCATCCTTGATGGAGATTTTCTCCCCAGGATACTGGCAGGAGCAGGATTTGGAGCTGGGAACTCTGGCTCCACTGGACGAGGCCATCAGCTCCACAGTCTGGAGCAGCCCTGACCTGCTGGCCAGTCAAGGTGAGAATCCAGGTGCCTCATCTCCACGTTCCTCGGACACACTCATCCTCACCCATCTCCCTTTCATGTGCCTCCACGAGTGTCCTCACTTCCCTCATGGCTGCACAGCTCCCTTTCCCATTTGACATTCAGTGCTCAGCCTTGCACCACCACATTCCTTTGTCCCTGCCTGTCCTTCCCTCACTCAGGTATGGAGACTTCTATACCACAATGCCTTATCCAAAATTCCAGATGAGCACATACTGTCAATACTGAAACTCTGGAAAGATACAGCCAAGGAAGAAATCTTCAACAGGAGCCAGAGACGTGGCTCTGCCAGCTAGGGAATGATATATGGCTATGCTGCATGAAATATTTCCCAAACCTTTGACTAAAAAAATTTCAAAATTATATCACTTCCAATTTGACTAGGCCCGCTCTATCACCAGCTCACTAATCTCTTAATTCCCAAGTTCGAAGATGACTCTGAAAAGGGTTCCAACATGAAGAACACTACACCAAGACAGAAGAACAGAGTTTCAGTCCTAAGTAGAACTAAGGAGGATGCATTGCAGCACTCCCTTCAGCTTTACTGCCTGTCTGACTACATCTGTAAACTGATGGAGCTGGATTGCATGGTCCCTAAGATCTCCCTCTGTTCTAATCCCTATCATGTTATGGAACCAACCTAGCCAGCAGGCTCTTTCTGCCCAATATTAGAAATGACCACCCAGAAGGGCCGATGCTTGTGTACACTCCAGGAGCTCAGCTCCACACCTCTAGTCCTCCCCTTAGCGAGGACTGCTCTGAGTGTGCCCTTAGGGACAGGTCAGACTTCTGGTGACTAAGAAGCAAAGCGATAAGAGGATGAGGGATGAGTCAAGTCGGTGCCAAAGTGAGTACAGGATTTTTAACATGCACAGAGGAGAGTAAGAAGCAAGTTTCTTGGTTTCCTGTCCCGATAACGAGTGAGGCTGGTCAGGTGGTGATGCAGGGAGAGTTGGTGGATGTTGTAGCAGCGGAGTTAGAAAGCACTTATTTTAGATTAGTTCTGTGGAGCTCAGTGCTGTTGGGTCACAGAAAGTCACTCTGAAGATGAAGGAATCAATATTGAGAATCAGAATCCATACTGCGGGGAACACAGAACAGTGCTGGATAAAGAAAGAAGATACGGGGGTCTGAGGGGCTCACATCTAGACTTGACTGGAAGGGATTCAAAGGATTCATCCATGAGGCATCTTGTTAGTCCTTTTTCTGTCTTGTTTTTTTGTTTGTTTGTTTGGTTGGTTTTTTTTTTTTTTTTAAAGAATTTTATTTATTTATTTTTTTTCTTGTTTCAGAATCTTTGTTTATTCACTCATTTCCATAGCCGGCTCAGCCCGCCCTTAGGGCAGGGCTGGCGCAGCATGTGGTGCCGGGGATCGAACTGTGGTCCCTGTAGCCACCCAAGCTTTCCCAAGCAGGCGCTTTAGACCACTGAGCCATCCTGCCAGGCCCCTGTTTGTTTGGTTTTGTTTAACTTATCTAAGGAGAGAGAGGTTAGAAGGCATGCTTCCATCACTAGAAGAGAAATCTGCTATCTTTCACTGCTTGGAAACATCAGAATGGTGAATCGGGGTTTTGTACTGGGAACCCAAGGGAGACATGCAAGGGACTTGACTGAAGGCTACGTTAGTGTTAGAAGAATTGTAAAATATGTCAAAATGTTTCAGTATTTATTTGTTGTTTGTTTTACAGTTATATTAGCCACCTCTTGTATAAATGAATGTACAACCCAAGGGCTAGTTTGGCCTTTTCCCCATTTTCGTTTTGTGATTATTAGTAAGAACTATTTCTCTTGTTTGTCATTGTACATAGGTGGTGGCAGGATGGCAGAACATGGGATAACAGAAATGCTTGAGTGTCCTCAAGTATGAATGATAGAACTATACCAGGAAGGACACGTGTACAGTCATAGTACGTGCAGTTTTGGGGTGCCCTTTTTCATCTTGATGTTTGTAGTCCTGTCAGTCATTCAACAAACATTCAACAAGTATCTGGTTTTCTGTATGTTCAAAGAAAAATAATATAAGGTCTGTCTCCTCTCTGTCACCACTAACACCACCACCACTTCTTTTCTTCCACTTGTGGAGCCTTACGACTACACAAAGATCTTGCTTCCACCAAAGTCATGGATGCTCTGAATTAGATGAAGTAGACTTTGGCCCAGAAACTGTCAGAAGTGCTGAAGGTACTTCCAACTCTAACCCTCGTCTGATCCTACAGATAGTCAGCCCTGGACATCTGATGAGACGGTGGTGGCTGGCGGCACCGTGGTGCTCAAGTGCCAGGTGAAAGACCATGAGGACTCTTCCCTGCAGTGGTCTAATCCTGCCCAACAGACACTGTACTTTGGGGAAAAGAGAGGTAGTGTCCTATGAGTTGTTTCTCCCCTTGGGAACCATGGGCTTTGGAGAGGGGCTGCAGGACTGAAGGGAGCTGTCCCTGCAGGCCAGAGCTTGGGACACATGGAAATAGCCCATGGGAAGAAGCACCAAGCTAAGGGCATGCCAGGGACTAGATCCCTAGAAATTTTAACAGTAAAGCTCCCACCTGGGCAATGTACCTGAGCATGGTCCTGTAAGGCCCTGGAGCAGTTTCACCTCCTGACGGAAGCCCTAACAAGCAGCTGACATCACTGTTGCCTCAGGCATCTCACAAAGAAGCACAAAAGAGCTGGCCTACTTTTCTGGGTTCCTCTTAGGCTTCTATGCCCAGTGGCACAGAAAAAGCCACAGAATGACCTAAAGACTGCTCAAACTCAGGAGCAGATTTCACTTCCCCCACACCCTACCCTAACAGGTCCTCTTACCCTGGGACTGGCAGATAGCGTGCAAGATGTGGCTAGAAACCTGGTCTCCAATGCTCCCCCTTTCCCCAGCTCTCAGAGACAACCGGATTCAGCTGGTCAGTTCCACTCCTCACGAGCTCAGCATCAGCATCAGCAACGTGGCCCTGGCAGATGAGGGCGAGTACACCTGCTCCATCTTCACTATGCCTGTGCGAACCGCCAAGTCCCTGGTCACTGTGCTCGGTGAGGCTCCCAAACCCAGGGGTTTCCGCAGCATGCTTCTTCACACACAAACCTCCCACTCAGTGGGCTCCTCGAAGCCAAGCAAGTCTCCAAGGGTTCAGGGAAGGTCAACTGTTGTTTCTCTTGATGTGGGATAAAAATGCAAAGGGAACTGAGCACAAATCCTCCCTGCTGTACTTACTGCTTGATATGGGGCAAGCCTGAAGCATGGCTTTCCCAAGTTGTAATGAGGAATGATCGTTGTCACTCCAATATCATGAGAGAACCATATGTAATGACGATGCTCAAGGCAACTGCCCTAGCGAACTGTAAGCTCTTATCTCCCTCTGCTATTTCAATTTCCATCTTCCCTTTACTGAGCATCACTCTAGGTCAGTGGGTATCTGTCGAGTGTGCTCTTGGATATCTGGTCGAAGGTTGTGTTTCAGTTATCACACATCTCCCCACTACGACACCTCCTTCCTTTGGCCTTCCTTTTGGTGGTCGGAGAAGAGGCAAGGAGAAAGATGATTTGTCTAGCTGTTTACTCATCTTTCTAAGCCAAAGTAGAACCTAGCTGTTTTGACTCCCAGAGGGGCCATCTCTACAGGCAGAACCAAAGCATGACCTCATGGTGCCTCTCCTTCCTATTCTGGCCATTCCATACCCATGGCAGGAATCCCACAGAAGCCCATCATCACTGGCTACAAATCATCATTGCGGGAAAAAGATACAGCCACCTTGAACTGCCAGTCTTCTGGGAGTAAACCTGCAGCCCATCTCACCTGGAGGAAGGGTGACCAAGAGCTCCGTGGTGAGTATATCCTGCCTGTGACCTACAGGATGAGCTTGTCCTAGGAAGAAAGGTGGTGGTGGTGCTGGTGCTGGTGGCGGTGGGAGGGGGTATTGGTCTGTGTGTGCCTGTAAGGTATGGTATAGAAGGAGGAAGGGAGGGACAGACACTTGGTGTACACTCATACAGGTCAGGACCTACATGCTCCATGTGTGTACGCATCCCTTTCACAACTGCCTAAGGTTGTCCAAGTAGAAGCCCACCATCTGTGTCTGGAGTGGGAGCACACAATCCCTACATGCTAGGACTCACTTTGTGCATATGCACACACACACACACACACACACGTGTGCGTGTATGTGTGTCTGACTATCTGCTGGTTTGTGTGTCTGTGTGTTTCTATTTCTGCTCTCCAGGAGAACAAAAAATACAGGAAGATCCCAATGGGAAAACCTTCACTGTGAGCAGCTCAGTGACATTCCAGGTTACCCGGGAGGACGATGGAGCAAGCATCGTGTGCTCTGTGAACCATGAATCTCTAAAGGGAGCTGACAGATCCACTTCTCAACGCATTGAAGTGCTGTGTAGGTCATGGGCTGAGGTGTACAGGGGATGATGTATGCAGTAGGGGAGTGGAGAAAAGGGACAGCACAGGCGACTGCCCATGAAGCACTGAGTGCTGCTAAGGGTATAGGTAGAAAATGAGACATGAGATAGACTAACAGCTGGTACACTCTTCCTGCAAAGGGACCAGTAATAAATATTGTAAGTTCAAAGAGTCACAGACAATATACAAACCTATGAGTTTGGCTGAATTCCAATAAAACTTTATTTGCAAAAGGTGCAGCTGACAGGATTGAGCACGAGGGTAAGTTTACCAACCACCAACCTCTAGTCTAAGCCAGTATAATGGAGCTAGATTATAAGTTGTAGTGTTAAATGTAGCAAATACAGAGTCCCAGAATGGAGAGTCTAGTTTGTCTCCTCTACTAACTGTGTGATATTATGAAAATTACCTTCTTCCACTGAGCTTGATTTTTTTAACTGGGGAAAAAGATAAACACTGGACTCTTGGTCTTACATTCTATGATTTTAGGAAAGTACTCATGGAAGGAAAGCATATTTTCTCTGTTTTTATCATATATTCCCAGGCCCTTTTTCCTACGAGACACACCTCTCTTTGCCCCAGTTCTGTCATTTTTCTTTGGGTTCTGACCTAAACTGATCACTGTCACCTCCATTACTCCCAGCCTTTCCAAGGTCTTGGTCCCCTTGATATGATCAATGTGTCTTCCACATGCACAGCAACTTCTGAGGAAATGTGAATACTTGAAAATTTCTTCTCTGAAGAAATTTGGAAATTTTCAAAAACAACTTTTCTGGCTAGTAAAACTAAAGGGGAAAGAAGAAAGTACAAACGCAAGGGACAGAGAGTTATAGCAAGAGGCCTTCACTATCCTAACTTATTAAATATCTCAGACGGCTTTCAAAAACAATGAATGCCCTTAATTTCCATTTTACAGAAGAGCCGAGCCGATTACTCTCCCTTACTTCAATATAGGTTAGCCACTGGCGAGGCCTAGGCCTGGCTTTCAAACCCTCACACAGGGCAGGTGTGGGGCAGCTTCACTGGCTGCTCCCTGACTGTCAGTTTGCAGCCGACACCTGGATCCCAGCCGCAGCGCTGCCACTTGCAAGCTCTGTCATGTTGGCCAAAGTGTTTAATCTCACTGTGATTCCTGCTTACTTCACTGAGTTATCCTGAGGGTAAATGAAACATTCTTTATGAAAGAACTCTGTAGACTTCAAAGTTGTATATTGCTATGAGGTATTCTTTAATTATTAGTTTGGAGTGTGAGGCTGCTAGCCTTGAGCATTTCTCCTGATCCCTGGTCCCTGGCCAGGTAAAGAAGATCCTTCCCCATCTGAGTTCCAAAAAGCATCTGACAATTACTTCCCAGGGATCTTTTTGGCCCAGTTGGGATCTGTAATCAGTCAGCAAAGGCTATATACTCTGGGCAGTGTGGTGGAGGTTTGTATGACCTGGGGCCCCCAAACACCCATTCCCTTACCTGGCCTGACTTTATTTGTGTTGTCTGGTTTGACTGGACCACATTCATTAACTGGTTGATAAGGTTGGCTCTGCCCTTGGGGAAGGCATAGGCTCTTTATCTGCTGTCTTAACCCAGCATCTGGTGGTATTGTTCTAAGCTGCCATCTGGCCCTACCCTCCCAAGCAGCCCTTTGGCGTCAGTGGCAGATGCCATTATGGCTTTGCAGAACCCATCTATATTGTGTGAGGGCTTTTTTGCAGCCAAAATATGACCCCCACCTCTTGCTGTTTCAAAGCTTTTGTTTTGTGTTTGCCCTGACCATTCAAAGCAATGTTTTGTGTTTAAGTGTTGCTCCTAGTTCTGTGCTGCCTCATGGAGAACACAGAGCTGAGGGGCTGTGAGCTCAGAGAGGTGTCGAGTCCGGGCTCCTTTGTTTTATGATTGTGTGTTAGGGTCTGCCTAGACCAGCCAGTCTGCTAGGCATAGATGAACCACTCATTCCCCTCCTTAGCTCTATGAAGACATCTACCAGCTCCATCAAAGATGGGCCTGCCAGTGCCCTGTCCTCAGGCAGCTGTGACACCAGCTGCTCAAACATTCTGTAGAAAGTGCTATCTTTGCCTACCAGAGCCATCAAGAGGAAGGTCTTTGTTCTTCTTAAGCTGCCGAGGTACTTAAAACAGAAGTCATGGTGTGTCACTAGGTAATTTAAAGATTTTTAACCATCTCCTAAGCAACCTGGACAGTTTTGTATTTATACCATTCCCTTCTCCACAGATACACCAACTGCGATGATCAGGCCGGACCCACCACATCCCCGTGAAGGCCAGAAGCTCTTGCTACACTGTGAGGGTCGTGGCAATCCGGTGTAAGAAGATCTACACGCTCACCTCCCAGGCACCCCCAGCCCCCTGACCATGACGTTGGTCATCTTCATTGAGCACCGTCTTCCTATCTCCTCTGCACTGGCTGGGCTGAGTCTTCCACTCCCAGCTCTGTCCAGCAATGTCTCTGCTTTGTTTTTTGTTCTTCAAAGCAGCAGCTGGGTGGCACCCCCCTCTTAGCACATACATTTGCCAGAGGAGCAAAGTTACTATGCAATATAAGCTAGGAAATCTCTACCTTCTCTGGAAGGTCCTCCAGATACTACCCTTCCTCTACTCCTGGATAGCTGAGTATCCATCTTTGCCCTCTGCAACTTCCCAAGCCTCATTAAATAGGTTTTATTTCCCCGCTCCTAGTTTGGTTTCCCTTTAGTTCCCTGGCCTGTGTCCTCCCAAACATCGCTGATTTTTTCTGCCTCCACAGCCCCCAGCAATACCTGTGGGTGAAGGAAGGCAGTGAGCCACCCTTGAAGATGACACAGGACAGTGCCCTCATCTTCCCCTTCCTCAACAAGAGTGACAGCGGCACCTATGGCTGCACGGCCATCAGCAACATGGGCAGCTACACGGCCTACTTCACTCTCAACGTGAACGGTGAGCCTCTCCCAGCACCCCCTCACGGTCCCTTCCTCACCTTCATCCTCCCACCTCCTGATGGCTTCTGCTCACCACGCTGACAGTGGAACACGAGGGTCGCAGCCACAAGGAGGGCCGTGGGGGCTTTGGCTCCAGGTTCATGCAAGAATGTGGAATAGTGAGGGGTGAGTAGAAAGGAGGGCTCTCGGCCACCTTTATGTATAAGCAGTGGCTCCACGCTATTATCTTGCAGCCCCGCGGTCCCTTGCCAACAGGAGTAAGGGTTCTGCACTTGGAAATTCCACAGCCTGTCCTGTGCAGATGGACATATGTGGTCCTCGTTGATGGGCTGTGCTCCTAGTTCTCTTCCTAGGACCACGTGTGGGATGTGTGCGGCTGCCATCTTTTTCTGAGAACCATCTAAATACCATACTGTATCCAGGAGGAATCAGAGAGACAGTCCTGAACTGCGCTCAGAAATGGTCAGATCTCTTTGTAAAGGAGCCAGGCGACAGCCCCTTCCCTACAGTCCTGCTGGAAACTAGGATGACAAAGCACAGCTTTAGGAGAAGTGACAGGCTCAGGCACAGTGGTCTTTATGCTGAACTGGCAGGAAATAAAGATTCCTGGTGACAGGGGTATCCGGCTAGAAGTTTTACAAACCTTTCTGCAGCCTACAGAAAGTGACTTGTGTCAGGAAATTCAGAGATTCCCTGGTTTGAAATGTCCAGGAAGGAAGTAGGCAGCTGGAGGACCACGGCCAGGCCCCCTAGGGACCCAAGTCCTGCGTTCTTCGGACCAGAATGTCTAGTCCAGAGATTCCCACTCCAAGGGTCCAGCACGTGGGAGCCACCTCCGTACAACAAACAAGGCTATTGTACAACGCAAGGACAAAACACTGAGGTCCGGCCTCTGCCCCCAGATCTCTTCAGACCAATTCTGCCTGCCGGCACTTGGCAGCGAGAGAGAGAAAGTTCTTATGCCTCGAGGTTGCTTTCTTGCTGATCTTCCCCTCTGCCCTGTGCTGAAGGAACCAAAACGCAGGAAATTGTTTGGCGGTGTCTGGTGCCAGTGCTGACGCCTGGTGGTAGAAAGAGTTACTGCATCTTCTTCCAAGGGCGGCCTGTCTGAAAACCTGCCCAGAAGGAAATTAAATTAACCTACAGACAAGTCCTTGTAACCGATGACCACAGAAGTCGTTTTGGCAGTGGAAACTTGTGCTTTTCTAAGGAATCTCCATTTACTTTCCCTCTGTCATGATTACTCAGGGATCACTTTCCGCAGGAGTCGTATAAAGGGGAACAGCACGAAAACTCCTCCCACCTGCCTTCCTCTGAGTTGTGCTACCGCAGCTCCTCAGTATCCGACAGGAGACCTGCACCCATCCTCTCCTCCCTCCTAAGCAGAGCAGAAAAAAAAAAAAAAAAAAAAAAAGCACAAATGTTTTCTTTTCAAATAAGGCATGCACAGGCAAGGAACTAAAACTCTGGCCCAGTCGAGCCTGAGAAAACATGAGGTAGGAAAGAAAAACAAAACAAAACAAAAAACACTACAGAAGAAGCCAATGAGGCATCCAGACTCAAGCTGAGCCCAAGGAATCCCAGCAGTTCTCCCAAGGGTGGGCAAGTCCTGGCCGCCACGGCTCCTGTAATCTTGGGTTCCTCAGAATTGTGTCCTGGGCCTGTGCACGCGTTTCAGATGTCTGAGTGCCTGAGGAGAGCGGGGCTGTCCTTGCCACTCGCCACCTGCCACCCATACACAGCTTGTGCTGCCGTGGTAGATGCTGTGTACTCAGTGGCAGAGACGGCGACCACTCCGGCTAAAGCAGCTGAGTCCTTGTCTCTAAACCTTCGCGTGTTGGCAAAGGGAAGAGAGAATTCCAGTGTGGGATCGGGTAAGGGACTTGGGGCTTACGGATAGAGGAGTTGGGTTTTCCTGCAAAAGAAGGAATATATAGGGTTCCATCATCTACCACTTATTTATTTATTTTGTATTTCTTTTGTAAGGTGTCCTGTGCTGCCCACACTTAATTTCTGGCCTCCACAGGTTTTCACTGCCCCTTCCCTATTTGATCTCAAGCCAGTGTATAGACTCACTGCCTCTAGTACCGCGCAGACTCATGGGTAAGAGGGAGTGGGTGGTGCGGGAAGAAGACCCCAACAGCGCACACGCTGGAGATAGGGAGGAGGCTTGGAAAGAAGCAGTAAAATAATACTCTCTGATCCATGTCAAGCTACTGTACAAGGTCAAAGACTACTTCGATGGTTGAGTGGGAACTGATTTACTTGTTTATTAATTCATGAATACATCGACTTTTTTTCTTCTTCAATGATGACTACTTTCCAGACCTGGGGTGAGCCACTGCCCAGAAGTGAAGGCCTGTCGCCTGGCTGGATACAGCTGCTCCACTCTCCCCATGGTTGCACCCAGGAAGGACTCTGTGAGGATGTCTGGAGCCCATCGAGGACGCTGAGGTAAGGGCTGTCCCTGGAGCTGACTCTGTGCGTCCCCCTCCCGCAGACCCCAGCCCGGTGCCCTCGTCCTCCAGCACTTACCACGCCATAATCGGCGGGATCGTGGCTTTCATCGTCTTCCTGCTGCTCATCCTGCTCATCTTCCTGGGCCACTACTTGATCCGGCACAAAGGTGAGAGGCAAGAGGAGTACGTTCACGGGGGTGCGCAGGCCAGGAGGGGACAGATGCGAAGGACGTTTGGAGACTCGGTTAGCCCCAGCGAGTGTCAGAGAAAGAAAGCCTTGCAGCCACCCAATCCCATCTGTGCCAACCCTGTGATAGATAACCACATCACCGACCCACAGCACAGCCTGATGCTTCGGGCACCGGCCCAGCGCAGACCAGCCTTCCCACTCAGTCAGCTGCTCCCGCTGCTCTGCTTCCAGGGCCTCTTCTGTGAGATGAAATGCCTCCGACTCCTCTCCAGCCCCTTACTTCCCACGTGGTCTTCTGTGTGTTGACCCTCTTTCCTGTTTTAATCTTGCTGCCTTCCCTCCCTCTATTCCTTCCCTTCTTTCTCTTTCTGCTTTTTTCATTTACCTTCCTGGCTAGGTCTCCCTTGCTCTTTCCTCTGGAACTTTCTACTCTGTGCTGCCTCCCAGCCTTAGCTGCCTGGGTTGGTCAGACAGAAGCCAGAGCTCAACTGCATAGCTCAGGAAACAGACATCACAGCTTGCATGTACACACACACACACACACACACACACACACGCGCGCGCGCGCGCGCACACACACACACACACACACACACACACACACACACCCTTCTTCTTTCCTTGCTTTATTATAGATGGGAATCTAATTCATGACAGCAGGAACCATTATTCATGGGGGTGTGGTCAGGTAAGGGATGTTGGGAACAAAATGCAAATTAGGCAAGGTGGGGGGAAGAGAGCTCCAGGCAAGAGGAAAATTCAGGAGCGATTGTGAGAGTGGGTGTGCTGGGAGTGGGCCGGGTGGACCTCAGAGGTTTAGAAGCTGCTCCTGAAAGGAGGAGCCTCTGTCTCCACACAGGCACCTACCTGACACACGAGGCAAAAGGCTCTGATGACGCCCCGGATGCGGACACGGCTATCATCAACGCAGAAGGCGGGCAGTCAGGCGGGGATGACAAGAAGGAATATTTCATCTAGGGGCGTCTGTCCACCTCATGCGCCCCCCAGGGGCCCCGCGGGGACTGCTAGGGCCATCATCAGCCCAGACTTGTACAGCGCGACCCCAGGGCCGCCCCTCCCGCTTGCTCCCCAGCCCGCCCACCCCCCTGTACAGAATGTCTGCTTGGGTGCGGTTTTGTACTGGTTTGGAATGGGGAGGGAGGAGGGCGGGGGGGGAGGGGAGGGCCACCCACAGCCCTTTCCGTGGCTTCTCTGCGTTTGGGTTATTATTATTTTTGTAACAATCCCAAATCAAATCCGTCTCCAGGCTGGATAGGCAGGCGCCCTGGGGAACAGAAAGAAAGAAAAAAAGAAAGAAAAAAAGAAAGAAAAAAAAAAACCACTTCTTTAGGAAGAGCATGAAGCTACAGGGGTAAGGGACCGGTGAGGAGCAGGGCTGGTTTTCAGGAAGGGGCTCTCCCAGCCCTTCCATAGGTACCCCCAGCACAGGGCAGCTCCCCTGACTTCTAAAACCCCGACACCCAAGGGTTGTGAGCAGAGACCGGTGGTGGCTTTTCACTGCTAGCCACACAGTCCGAGCCATGGACAGGACAGGGAGTCCCGTGTCAGTCTGGCTCCTCCCATCAGAAGGGGACAGGGCGAGGGGAGAGAGCCCCAGGAAAGACATGACCCACACGTGGCAGACAGCCAAGGTGGGGACCCAGGGCTCCAGCAGGGGGAGGACGTGGGTCCCCTGGAAGGAGCTTAGACTGGGAGAGAAAGGATGGCGGACGTGACTCTTTCCACCTATGGCCTCTAGAATGAATGAAGCCAGGCCTTGTTCACAGGAACCGCCCTGGGCAGGGACGGCACAGCTCGGCTGCCCCTCCTAGCTCCAGCAGCTGAGGGAGAGGCGCTGCTGCTCCGGGGCCTGAACTGTGTCTGCTTCCCCTGCGGCCGAGGGGCCCCCCACTCCTACCCAAGACCCTCGGACTGCTGCACGGCAAGCAATCCTCTCATGGCATTGCTCAGCAACTCCTCCTCCAACTTGTGCCGCCTGCCATGCCCACCCTGCCCCCCACGCCAGCCCTCTGTCCTTCCTCCCTCAGCAGCCAGGCAGACGTAACAACAAAAATACTAAAAGGAGCTTCACTGCACTGAGCTGTTTCCTGCCCAAACTAAGGGAATAATGTGAACTCCGTGCGTGCTTGTGTGTGCTGTGTGCGTAAGTGTACATGTGTGCATATGTGCAAGTGTTGTGTGTGTATGTGTGTGTGTGTCTGTGGGTAAGAAACAGAGTTGATTAAAGAGGAGGGTCGAGCACCAAGGATCCCGGGTAGGTGGACCGGTTCACGGATATGTAACAGAGTGGAAGATTCCTCGTCAGGGTTCATACCTCACCTGAGATGTCACTCCCTGCCACCCTCAAGGCCCATCTTAGAGAAAGGAGTCCCAGGATGATGCGTTTTGGCCCAGGTGTGCATTTCACCTCTCCCTGAAGCCTACAGCACTCAGCCCTCCCCCAACTTCCCATCTCCACACCCTGGAGCCGGCGCCACCGCCTTTGCTATGCACCCCTCAGGCCTCTCCCTGGCACTGCCCCTGGGCTGCCCATCGTCTGTACCTGGGGACAGCTGGGACCCCATCCCTGCTTTTGGTTTTCTGTCTTCCTTCTTGGGACGGAGCTGGTTGCCATGGAGATGAAGGTGCGCAGCCTCCCCGCCCCCACCCCCCAGCCTGCCCACCTCCGATCCTGGCTGCTCTTGGCATCGCACTCCCTTGCTCTGGCACGTCCTCCCTGCTCTGACAATGGGCGTGCGAAATGGGGCAGCTGCGGGCCAGCAGCTCTGCCCACTTCTTCAGTTCAGGTAACATACCCTGGAGAATCTTCCAGCCCCCTGGGTAGGGTCCTGCGCACCACAGGCCACCCCTCATCTAAGCCAGGGCCTCCGCCTCCTCTTCTTGCAACAGCAAGGGAGCCTTGGGCCTGAGGCCTGCCAGGCTCCTTGTGTCCCAGCACCCGCTTTAGGGAAAAAGACTTCCTCTTTGAGCTGAACCACTCTGTCCATATTACACAGAAGCCATATTTGTACGGGGAGGGGCGGGAGGGAGAGGGCTGTTGTGCTGTGTGTGTCTGTCCATGGGTGGGGGTGGGGGAAGGGAGCAGGGGTCGTGTATCTTTATAATCTTTCTAACTCTCCTGTGCTAATCTCAGAGGGGCCACCCTCAATATATCTGGATTATTGGTGTCGTTCGGCTGCCTCCTTTCTGCTGCTCTTACTGCTGCCAGGCTGTAGGTACACAGGGGGCCATTCCAGCATGGGGGAGCATGATAGGATGCTGTGTCCTTGCCCTACCACTCTTCTGTGAGGGTGTAAATGCTTCCACCCCCTTTCGACGGGTCCTTGCTTTCTGGAGATGGTTTTGGGTGGGGCATCTGACAGCCCCATCTGCCAGTCAGTGCCGAAGGATGCCGAGATGGAAGCAGACACCAAGACTGTCCAGGAAAGAGAACTTCACCTTCACTGGGCCCTTGCTAATCTCTCTTTTCAACCCCTTTCATGTTGAGGCTGGAACCTGAGCTGGTGTCCTGGGAGAGAAGAGGGAATTCCTCCGAGGTAGCTGTCCTTCTACACTTGGACCTGGGGTGCTGAGTGTCCCAGGTCCTCCTAGGTGAATGGGATACAAAGGCTTGCACAAAGTCGGGGTCAAAACATCAGGTGCTTTCTTGATGTGATGAAGAGAGCTCCTCTCTCCCCAGGTCCAGGCTACCTCTCCGTAGCTAAGGAAATAAAATTCACGTGGAGGGAGGCATGGCCTCAGCAGAGACCCTGGGAAAGCAGCAGGGGTGTGGCTCCCCAGGGCAGAGCCATTGGATCTGGAGGCCTGCAGGATAGGTGTCCACGTCTGAAGGTCTAGCACCAGGTGGTACCCTTTGCTGGCCAGGGAAACAGCAGCTCCTGTCCCCTCTCTCCTCCAGAACTTCCCATATTGCTAAGAAGCCAGGCCGATGAAATAGCTGCAGCGCCTTTACGTCCCACAACAGAAATATGAATAGAGATTACCTCATAGGCAACAGTCCCATTTTAAAATATGCCATCCCGGGTCCCCCAGAGCCTGCTTCAATGTGTCAGACCATGTGTTCTACTCAGTATGGGAAATGCATTCACTGGGCCCATAGGTGGCGAGGCAAATGCCCAATCGCTCCCCGAAGCAGCGTCACTTGGCAGCCTTGACAGCTCCCTAAGCCCTGCCGCCTTCTCTCACGGAAACACCCATAATTCTAGATAGCACTCCGCACGCTGCCACTGCCTGGCACCAGACGTTTGCATGTGGGTCCACTGATACGTGACAGATAAACAGGTCTTCTGTCCCCGCTTTCACGCACACAGAGCTCCCGCCCACGTGCAGACTCACATCCAAGGGCAGCGCCATTAACACACCTTCCCGCCCAACCCAGCGGGCCTTTTGACCTCCTGGTTTGGATCCTGTTTAAAGGGACAGGGAAATCCTGTCACAATCCTCAGCTGCCTTTTCACCTCAATTTCCCAGCTCCTTATCTCCTCCTCACCGGTCACCTCTGGCCCCTCTTCCTTCCTCGCAGTTACAAAACCCTCTTTTGCTGGAAAGTACTGGTTTCTTCCCTTTCCATCTTTGGGAAAATGCCTGCTGTCTGCTCCTCCTCACTGTGTTCCTTTTCTGAGAGCCTCCGGACTTGAGTCAAGTTTCACCTCAAAACAGGAAGCCCCAGGGTTGGTGCCCTCTGAGGCTGGGGGAGGCAGTGGGTATAGGGTAGGGCTTCCTGAGTGCTGCCCCGTGGCCCTGCCCAGAACCTGAGGGCTTCATTAGTCCTCTAAGCTTATCAAGGAGCCACAGCTGCTGACAGAGCTGCCAGTCCTCTCCCCAGTTCTCTCTGCACCGCCGCGCCATGGGGAACTGCCTGAAACAGGTGAGTGTGGGGTTGAGCTCCTCAGCCCCTCACTTCTTTGCCCCAGGGTGCTCCTTGGTTTGCTTCTCGGTTTGGGTCTTTATACGTCTCCCTTTTCTCCTCAGCTTTTCCCTCTTCCCTTCCCAGTCCCCACATTTAGGAATCTGTTTCTCCTCTCTCCTGTCTACCCAAGTCACCTGCCCGGTTCTTTTCCTCTCCTCTTCCTTTCAGCCAGTTATAGGCAGACCCTCCTTAAGCTGCTCTGTTCCCCAGCTCCTCCCTGGCTTGTCCTGGGCTCTCTGCTGTTCTAGCTGCTCAGTCTCCCCACTCTGTCCTTTCACCCCCCCCCCATGTCCTCACTCTCTCCTGCCTGTGTCTTCCCAACTCTCCCATAATCCTCTCTCCTGCGCTCCCTGGGCTCCAGGAGGTCACTAGGTGCTCTGACTGCCCCCTGTGGCTGTCTCTAGGTAAAGCCTTCCCTCTCCCTGGACAAGAATGGAAGTGTGATGGATCTTACAGACTATCAGTGGAATTATTCCTTCACTGAGAACAGCAACTATACATCCTTTGAAGACTACAGCTTGCTGGACGCTGCCGCCCCCTGCCACTCTTGTAACCTCCTGGATGACTCCTCGTTGCCCTTCTTTATCCTCTGCAGTGTCCTGGGTGTCCTGGCCAGCGCTATTGTCCTGTTTGGGCTACTGAGACCTCTCTTCCACTGGCAGCTCTGTCCAGCCTGGCCTTTCCTGGCCCAGATGGCTGTGGCAAGTGGCCTCTTCAGCACTGTGGTACCCATCCTGGCACCAGGGTTAACTAGCTCCCCGAGCACTGTCGCATGCCACCTGGGCTACTGGGTCTCCTACAGCTCAGCCTTTGCTCAGGCTCTGCTGATAGAGTGCCACGCCTGCCTGGGCCCCAAACTGGGCACAGGCCAGATCCCAGGCCTCACCCTGGGGCTCACTGTAGGACTTTGGGGAGTGGCTGCCCTATTAGGGTTGCCAGTCACCCTTGCCAGCGACACATCTCTGGGCCCCTGCACCCTGTCCTACAGCAGGGGCCTAGGCGCTCTACAGTCCACTCATACTGTGGCCTGTTTTGTCATCTTCAGCTTGTTGCCCCTGAGTTTGTTAGGAGCCAAGGGACTAAAGAGGGCACTGGGCAAAGGTTCAGGCCCTTGGGTTGACATCCTGTGGGTGTGGTTCATTTTCTGGTGGCCTCATGGAGTGATTCTGGGGTTTGATTCCCTAGTAAGAGCCAAGGTGTTATTGTTGCCATCATGTCTGGCTCAGCAAATTCTGGATCTGGCGCTGGGCCTGGCCGAAGCACTGGCCTTGTTGCACTGTGTCGCTACCCCTCCTCTCCTGGCCCTGTTCTTCCACAGAGCCACAAGACCTTCCATTCCTTCCCTGCCCCACTCTGCAAGACAGTCTTCTCAGCTGGACAATGTTGGAAGCAAAACCTAGTGCTCCTCCCACCTGTTGACCTGAAGTAAAGCCTATACTGCTTCAATAAAGTGAATGATATCTTATTTTATTTGAGGATGAGGAAAAGAGGCACGATGGTGGAGAAAGATGTTCCATGCTAGCTTCCTGCTGGCCTCGGCTTCTCAGGCCAACCTCCAAGGGAAAGTGGATGACTTACAAACATCCTGGGGGCTCACAGATGTTCCCTGAGGTGTGAGGACACTGCCTGCTCCAGGATGGAGATAAGTGGGCCCTTTCGCATAGCCTAAACTAGAAGACAAGGCTTCTTAATATTTATTAGAGAAGAGAAACTGTGACACAAAGCGAGTAGGATAGGAGTAGAAACTGAAAGACACAGAAGAATGACAAAAAGCAACAAAAAAAGTATCTCTGTCTGTGTGACCTGTCCAGCCACCCCTGCCCTGGGTCAATCTTCTCATCTCTTTGAGTTTATTTAGAGATCCAAGTTTTGTGAGGAAGTTGGAAGATTCATTCCTGGGGTCATTCCTCAGTCCAGAAAATAGAACAAAGTAATTCAGAAAGCAGTTTCTTATAAGCCAGCTTTCACAGGTTCACTCTTCAGTGTGACCCTGGATTCCTCCGTGTGTGTGTGTGTGTGTGTGTGTGATCACACATCTTCATGTGCATCTATCTTTTGATGTTAATACCCATGTCCATATTAGTCACATGCATGTAATCACAGGTGCTGCTAAGCGTGCGTCTTAGTCAGTAACTGAACTACACAGAAGCATGCGTATGCTGACCTTCCTCAATGCCCCTCACCTTACTGAATTTGGCACCCACCTCTATTCTCAGGGTAGGGAGGCAAGGTTGATGACTCACTTCTTACCCAAATGAATTTTTTTTTAACCCTGCTTTTGAGATCCAGTTTTTTTTTTTTTTTTTTTTTTTTTTTTTTTTCTGTGTAGCACATGTAGAGGGAAGCGATGTCAAAAACTATAACAGGTGAAGAAACTTAAGAGAGAATAACTGATCTGATTCGTCTCTTGCCTGGAATTTCTCAAACTTACTTTTCAGGTCCTAGGTCCTGAAATCTTTCTTCCCCACATAAATCTTTCCTTCTCCTTCCCACATTATACTCTAATATCCTAGGTACTTCCTTTCCCCCAAGGGTTTTCTGGCTACCTAATCATGACTGTGAAGGCTTTTCCGCAGCTCCTCCTCTGATGAATTTATGCAATGCTTGAGAGTCTCTCCTCATGTGGGGCACAACCTCTGGGGTCAACAAAAAAACCCCGCTCTCTACCCAGAAGGATCACAGGAGTTCCTCCTTCCAACTCAACTTAGACTGAGGAATCTTGATCAAGTGCTTACCATCAGGTTATGGTCACTTTTCAGTGATGTGCTCTCCCTAGCTTCTTCCTACAGTGACTGTATGACTCAGTGGGTATGGGGGGTAAATAAGAGCATGCTGGAAGGTACAGAGATAACTTTCAATATCTTAGGCAGGAGGATGCAAAAGGCTGTTCTGGGTGGGTGCATGACAAAGGCTCTAAATCTCCCACCTCCTGTCTCTTAGCAACCACCAGGTTCAGCTTCTGGTTGGTGCATCATAAACAGGAAGGTGGGACTTACAGATGGATGGAGCTGAGGGAAATATCCTGAAACATAAAAAAAAAAAAAAAAAAAAAAAAAAAAAAAAAAAAAAAAAAAAAAAAAAAAAAAAAAAAAAAAAAAAAAAAAAAAAAAAAAAAAAAAAAAAAAAAAAAAAAAAAAAAAAAAAAAAAAAAAAAAAAAAAAAAAAAAAAAGAAAAAGAAAGAAAGAAAGAAGGAAAAAGAACATAATTTATAAACCTAAGTTACACACAGATCTTCAACCATGGTTGCAAAGTATATCCTAGTGTTTATGTGTTTTATTTTCTTATCAATCTCCTTTCAGTGTTACCCTTCCAGCCCCTGACCTTTCTCGCAATCCTACCAGCTGTCCTCGTCCCTTGCAAGGAACTGAATTTAGAGGCTGACCTAGTTGAGGAGGTGGAGAGACTGTTTTGACTCCCTGAGTACTTTCAGTGTCAACCTAATGTAAGGGAGGCTTACCTTAAGACTCCCGCATTTGTCTTACCCATTTCTACCTGTGCCTCCAGATAGAATCACCTTTTGGAGCCCACACAGAGAATCCAGACTATAAGGGAACAGTTTGGCAGCGATTACACCCCTCACAAAGAAAAAGCACAGGCAGAGGCCTATAGCTGACAAGAGGTCAAAGCAGGCTGGAGACCAGCATCCTCACTGTTATCTCCTCTTTGCTATCATGCTCCTGACCCTGTCCCAGGCCCTTCAGGGGCTGCTTTCTTCCTGCAGTATCTCTGCTGCGACCCACTAGTTCCTCCTTACACCTAATTCTGACCTCGATCATTTCCTTAAAGGCTTCCTCCAGGGGCCTCCTCCCCACATCCATTTAGTTCATTGCATGCCACCAACCCCTCGGAGATCGGTCTGAACCTGGTGTCTTTTCCTTAACTCTTCAGGAATACAAATCCTGTTTCCTTAGGCTCCCTAAGAATTTAATCTGCAGGTTGGCAGAGACTTTAGCTGTATATGAGGTATTAAGCCTTCTGGCTAAGAAAAAAAAAATACTTTCAGAGAGATGGCAGTCAGAGAGGTAAGCTCTTGGGAACTTAAGGAGCCCTGGAGAGGGTAAATTTGCATTAAAGAAAGAGACTTGTTTCTTCAGGGAAGTTGGAATGTCATACTGAGGCTCATATTTTATATATATTAGGCTGTGGCCTCCCTGTTGAGGGTTCAGGAAACAAATGCCCTGTCGTCACACCCTTCTTTCTTTCTTTCTTTATTTTTTTCTTGTTTCAGAACTTTTGTTTGTTTATTTATTTTTATGGACAGCTCAGCCTGCCCTGAGGGCAGGGCTGGCGCAGCATGTGGTGCCAGGGATCGAACCGCGGTCCCTGCAGCTGCCCAAGCTTTCCTAAGCAGGCGCTTTAGACCACTGAGCCATCCTGCTTACACCCTTCTTCACCCATTCCCATTTGCCAGGCTTTCTGTCCAATAGCCACTTTCTCCCAGAGTCACCCTTCGGGGAATTCTGATTGAGAACTTCACTGCGATTTCAAACGCAATTCATTGCCAACTCTAATTGTCAAGGATTTGCATGAAAACCATCGTTTGCTATCTAATTATTCAGACAACAGCAGCCCGCCCGTCTGGGCACAAGGAAAATCGCAGCTTTAATTAACAATAATGTACCTTGCAGATGAATGTGACTGTTTAGGTTAATTAACAAATCCAAGTCCTTCCAAATCATCTCTAGACATCTTAGTGATCTGGAAAGGAGGGGAGTGGTGCACCTGGGCAGGAGCAGAGAACAAGGAGATTTTAAAAGTCAGTTCGAGGCCGGCCTGATAGCTCACCGGACTAAAGCACCTGCTTCAGCAGAGCACAGGGACTAAGGTTTGATCCCCGTGCTAAGAGGGTGCTCCAGACTGGGAATGGTGGCCCTTCCTGGACTCCCAGGACTTTGGAAGGCTGAAAGTAGGGGGCTCACTACAAGTCTGATCTACATAGTGAGGCCCTGTATTCCCTATCCTAAATGCATTAAAAATAAATTAAAAAATAAAGACAAAAATCAGTTTAGCAAAAATGTATTAACTTCTTTTTTTGCTGCAACTACTTGATGAAGGGAAGAGGTGATCTCCGAGGAACATCTGCTAGAGTACTGGGTTAGAGGAA
The DNA here is from genome assembly GCA_004027025.1 of Myocastor coypus. Taxonomy (NCBI): domain Eukaryota; kingdom Metazoa; phylum Chordata; class Mammalia; order Rodentia; family Myocastoridae; genus Myocastor; species Myocastor coypus. The sequence goes on along the minus strand of PVJA010000342.1, from coordinate 42,733 downwards.
CTTGATTTAGAATGCTATGTCAGGCATCTATGTCACATCATACTTAGGAAATGGTATAGGTGTTTGTTTTTGGTTTTTTGTTTGCTCATTTATTTATTTTGTGAGACCAGGTATCGAACTCAGGACCTTGCACTTGCCAGGCAGGCGCTTGTGCCACTGAGCCATCACACCAGCCCTAGGTGTTTTTTTTTTTTTTTTTTTTTAAATAAATGAAAACATGAAGTCATTATGATTATCAAATATTCTTTTTCTTTTTTATTTTTTCTTAATATTAATGAGAAATAAATAGCAGTGAGACAGTTTCACAACAGGTTAGTAGGACAGATACAATAATTAATACATTGCATATTATCTGCATAGTAGTTATGCAGAGTATAAGATTCAGACATCATATCTTGTCTAAACACTATTAGTTCAACTCTTCTCATTGAATGAAGAGAAAGTAGCTATATATATAGTCCAATAGTCTATAATAGCAGTGGGTTATGAGTACAACTGACAATATTGGCTGTTGACTTGAGCCTATTATAGCTCAGCATATTAATATGGCTTTCTTTTTGGTACCTCATGGTTACACTTTTCTGCTGGATGGTTTAGAACAAAATTGCAGTCTTGGTTTCCAAGAGCCCTAGCATCACTCTCTGTTTCTCTGCCATTTCATTCCATCTTGTCTCTGTTTGCCCCTGCAATATCTGGGGGTACTTCAAGTTACCTGCTCCTTAGCATTTCTTTGATAATATCTCAAGATCCATCCATTATATAATCAAGATCCATCCATTGTATAATTGTACTTGTATAAATGTCTAACTTTTTTACACTTTTTTCTCAGGTAATTCTCTGTGTCTTTGAAGTATATCTTGTATGTAGCTCTAAATTGCATCTTCCATCTTTCTGATCTTAATAGCACAAAATTTTGTGTCTTCTTCTCAATCAGTTATTGCTAATGTCTGGGGTGGGGAAGGAAGATAGACTGCTTCTTACAAAATACAGTGAAAATTATAGTCATATTATATATATATATAACACCCAAGATGTTGGTTGCTCCCTGCTGCACTCTGTCAGCCCCAAGCACACTGTGCTGTCTCATGAGACTTCTAAAACCAGCCAGCAGCTAGATCTCCCCCTCTTGCTCACCAAGCACTCACCAAGACTCATACCTAGCAGTGACTCTCAAGGAGTAAACCTTTCTCCTGGTAGAAAAGCCTTTACACTTGACCTCTCTGCTGCCCAGAACTCTTTCCTGTGCTCCTCGCATGACAAGCTTAGCACCTTCTTAGCTTTGCAGTCTCCATGCAAATATGGCTGCCTAGGAGTCTCGCCTTGCCTGCCCCAGTCACCCCTGCACTCAGTCTTCCTTTCTGGCCTGCACAGGCTGCTCCCATAGCCCGGAGCCCAAGCTAAAACCGCTCCACCCACCCACCTACAAGTTTGCCAGTCTGTTGCTAGACACCCTTCCACACCTACACACCCTTTCTTCCTGGCACTAGATAGCAACTTCCAAGTGGTCAAGACATCGTCTACCTTGTGGCTGGCACACAGTCAGGGCTTAGCAAGCATTTATTTAATAAGTATGTGAATGAATTAATTTCACTTGAATGTAGAAAGGCTCCCCACTCCTGAGACATCATGAGCCATTGGACAAGAGGAGCACACAAGCTCTCTGGTGCAGAGAATGGTCAGAAAATGACTTATCTCCCAGGTCCCCTGGGGTATTGCTCTCCTGTCATTGGTCTTCAGGGGCAGAAGAAAGCAAAGCACCATCAGGACCAGATTTCTGGCCCCTGAGCCTTACTTTTGATGTCAGCTATGGGTGACAGAGCTGGGACTTCATCCGAGTTCTTGACCATCTGTAGAATCAAGGTTTCCTTTTCTCTGGGAGACTGCCAGATTTGGGACAGCACGGGAAAGTGAGGAATGACAGTCATGGTTCATCCATACTGGAAGTAAAGAAAGTCACAGGATCCCCTCTCCCCAAAGTTGGAGGAGATAGTCTTCTTTTGGCTCAGAATCAAATTCTGAGTCTAACGATGCCGCAGAGTTCATTCTGCTTAAGGAGAGGCCCACATGCTCTTGAACCCAAAATTGACTTCAAAGCTGTTTTTTCTTTTTTCAGTTTTTCTTCCTTTTTAGTTTAGTTTAGTGCTGCTGCCCGCCTTATCCTTTCCTTGTCCCTAAGCTCCAATTCTTTCAGTCACCTTCCTGCCTTTGTCTCTTCTCTGCCACAGTTCATCTTTATTCAGTTCTATATACATAAGTTAATCATTTAAGGTACTTTGGGGTGTATATTTCAATCCATTCACAGGATTAATTCTACTAATTTCCAGCCACTATGAGAAGTGCTCGCAGGTACAGAAACAAACCACCCACAATTTAAGATATTGGCATCTCCCTGGATACATCTGGTCTTTTCTACTACCTACCTTTCTTCCTTCCATGGTTCTCAAATTTCCCAGTTCCCTTCTGAGCAATTCCAGGTATTTACAGACAACAGAATAGATGGGAAATTCCTGAAGCCCTCAGACTCCAAGACCTCTGAGACCAAGTTTCTATTTGACAGTCCTTGGTTAGCACCTAACCCTCTGCCATATGCCAAAAATGTTTCTCGTGTAAGTGAGAGAGACAACCTGGAGGACTTGGAGAGAGAGTCATCTTTTTGACAGTTCTCTACATTGAGCGCCATTTTGCTCATTCTTCCCCAGTAGACCTTAAACACTCCAGCATGTGAAGTCTTGCTTTCTTCATATGCAATACTCATACTATTGGTATATGTTTATGTTATGCAATGGCTGCATTGGAGAACTGCTATTTGTTCTGATCAGATTTGTTCTGACCAAGACATATTTTGTCTTGATCATTTTTACTCCCCCTACCATCTTTCTTCCCTGGATTCCCTTCCTACTCCACAGAGTCTATCTCTTGATTTCCTACCAGCTCTCTCTCTCTCTCTCTCTCTCTCACCCTTTAAGTTCTTTGTATTTAAGATTTCACATGTAAGAATATCTATAGGACATTTGTCCCTCTGTGTCTGATTTGTGTCTCAGGATCTGTGTCTTAGCATTACGGCCTCAGGATCTATCCACTCATCTGCACATGACTCAATGCTGACCTTCTTAGAGACTGAGACTTGCTACTTCTTTTTTTTTTTTTTTTTTTTTTTTTGGCTTTTTGAGACAGGGTCTCACTGTGCAGTTCAGGCTGGCTTTGAGCTCACTTTTCTAGTCCAGGCTGGTCTCAAACTTGCAGCAATCCTCCTGCCTCAGCCTCCCAAGTGCTGGGATTACAGGCGTGAGCCACCACACCCGGCTTGCTACTTCTTTTGACCAACCAATTTCATCAACTCTCAATCATTTTCCACATAATGGTCATGAAACAGCTGATTCTTAGTGTTGCATGCACTGTTTGGGGATCTCTGTGTTACCTGGTTTAGTTTTCCACCAACTGTAGGAAATCACAGACTCATTCTGTCACTGTCCACATTGTACACAGAAGAATCTTGATGTGCAGCTGAGCACAGTGCTGCATACCTATAACCCTGCACCTCTGGAGGCTGAGTCAGAAGCATAGCCGTAAGGAGGGTGTAGGCCAGCCTGGGCTGCATTGTGAGTTCAAGGCCATCCTGAATTGCGTAGCAAGACCCTTCTCCAAATAGATAGATAGATAGATAGATAGATAGATAGATAGATAGATGACAGCAGGCTAAGAGAGCTTTATGAGATCGCACAGTGTAGAAGGAATGGCCAGGGTTTCAGCCTGGGATCTGGTTTCAAAAGTCTTGTAGCTCCCTGGGACATTAAACTGCTTTGAGACCATCTTGCACTGTGCATCTGATGGGTGGCTGGCTTTCTACCCATTTGAAACAAGCATTTTAGGAGACTGCTCTGGTTGTTCTGGTTTCCTGACCTTGCATCTGCTTTTTAAGTGATTGTTTTATTTATGCATGCCTGGGTCATGCGTGTCTGTGACTCAGTGTCACAGAGAGAGACTATTCAGGGACAATAAATTTTCCAACTGCCTTTCTCCAAATGCACTCCCTGCTCCAACCATCTTACATTTTAGCATGTTTTCCAGAGCTGGTCTTCACATGTAAAACTTGGAAACAACCATTTTTTCCCCTTGAGACATGGTCTATCTATGGATTTCAGGCTTCTTGGAACTTATTATTATATTCCTGTTAAAATAAGATCTAACTGGAAAATGAGCCCTAGCATGATTTTGGAGAATAGTTATAAGCCTTACCTCCCAGGATAAACCCTAGTTACAATCATCAGCCATTTAGTATCTCTGTTACATCACAAGATGGTTGTATTAAATTAAGCATTAGGAATACTTACTTAACTAGTAATCAGGTATTAGTAAACATCCAAGCCTTTGCTAAACTCTTCCCTAAACAGGTGAATTCAAGATCTATCCAAACACAGACATTATGTACAAATAATGCACAGACTTCATAATGGATTGATGTGGTTGTGTTCTAATATGAATCTTCACAATTTAACATGTCCTATATTCTAAAGGCTGTATGCTTTTGTGAAGTAAAGAAACACTTTCTGAATTTCAGTGCCTGTACTTTTTTTGTCGCTGTGGTGTGGACAATCATTCTTAACTATCATCATCTTTGTTACTACTCCTGTCTCATAGTGTTCAATCAGCACTTGATTTAATGGAAACCTTGTCACGCCTATCTTGCAGGACTTTGTGATTTGGATGAAGGACTCATGGCATAAAATCACTAACAGCTGCATTGCCAGTGAACCACAAGCAGGCAACATGGACAAGCAGTGCTCATTTCAGTAGAGCTCTATCATTGGACATGAGGCTGGGTCCAGTGTCTCTATAAGAAATGAATTCTCAAGCAATTCAGGCTAGATTCTGGGATTTGGAGAGAGATGACAGCATTCCAGAAAATGATGTGACTGTCTTTGAATATATATATATATACACACATATATATATATACACATATATATACATATATATAACTTATATTATATATATAATCACATTTTGCTTATCCATTTATCTGTTGATGAGAATATAGATCACTTTCAAGATTTTGCTTTTGGGAATTCTGCTGCGAGAAGCATAGAAATGTTTGTATCTTTGTACCAACATGACATGAACTCTTTTGGGAAGATACACAGGATAAAAACACCTGGATCAAATGTTATGTCTAATTTTAGTCTTTTGAGGACTCTCCATACTGATTTCCATACTAGCTACCCCCACTCTATAAGATCTTATGTGCAGAGAATACACAAGTATTCTTATGTGCAGAGAATACACAAGTATTTGCCCTGACACACCCTTCCAAGGTGACTGTGGAAGATTCTGAAAGCCGATTACTTAGAGGAGATGGGATGGGTATGGAGCACCAGAGAAGAAAGCTGTTTGCAAATTACTTGGCTCACTTCTGGATGTGATCTTAGAGAAAGATAAGGAAGAAGTGGCCAGTCTCCGCCATCAGCTTGGAACCTTCCAAAAACATAACGGTGCTTCTCTTCTACCCCAGTGTCCCTTTCAAAGCCAAGAACAGGCCTGCTAACTTCACAGGTTCACTTGATGGACAAGAGGAGCTTCAGAGAAAGCTTGGGAGAGTATGAAAGAAGCAAGAGGAGAGGTTACTGGGCTGGCAAAACTTGTAGAAATGAAATAAAATTTAATAGAGATTAATGCAGAAAACCAACATTTAAAAAAATCAATTGCATAAAACGGTAGAAAAGAGAGGGCTCAACAGAAGTTCTTATAAAAAAAGACTCCGAGGTTTCCCTTGGCTACAGGCTAGCGATGAGTCAGTGTGTGTGGCAGCCAAAAAGCTAATGCAGATTCAAAATGCATTGAGATACACAGAGCACGGGTCGCTGGAGGGCACCTCACCAGGCCTCCCCGGGACAGAACAGAGTTAGGATGGAGGGTCTGAGCTCTAGGTACCACGTGTTAAAAGGGCCATTAACAAATTAGAGCTCTTAAAAGGCTTCAGGCAAAATGGTGACAACAGAGAAAGCACGCCACTGCTGTAAGGAGGGGCTGAAAAGAGAAGGGTGTTGGGGGGGGAGTGTGGAAAATATATAGCTGTCCTTAAATAACTGAATAGTTTTGCTGGGAAGGAAGCATTGGACACGTGTGCAGCTTCAGAACTAGAAACAGTGGATGAGAAGAGCGAACAGGGAGACGGGTTTTGGCTGAATGTTGGGAAAAGCGTACCACAGTTGGATCCCTGCCACGGCGATGGGCTATCACGTTCTTGTTAATGGAAGAAAGAAAGGAGGCAAAGACGAAGGGGGTGGGCACGCATATGAGCACGCCATGTGTGCTACACTGATCTATGCACTTGCTTTACCGTGATGCTCAGAGCAGATGTGGGCTCATCTGTGTGGAGTTTAGAGACCAACAGGAAAGGCAGAGATGAAATACATGCGCGCACAAATAAATTACAGATGTTTCTCTGAGAGGCCAGAACAGGTATAGGAGGAAATAAGGAAGGGGGGTGGAAACAGTTTGAGTGATGAGTTAACAGTTACATAAAGGATTTGAGCTGAGGCTGGAGGGTAACAAACTCTCAGAACATAGCAGAGGCTAACTTGTGCTTTGGGACAGAGTTGGGACCTGTCCAGTGCCGTTCTCCTGGATGGCAGTGTGCCAGTCACCTGGAAAGAGATTTTTTAGTAGTCCTTGACCCATCCCCAGATATTCTGAATGAGAACATTTGGTATCAGGGACTCTGAAATCCTATGATAATATATCAAATGAAAAAGCTGGATGAAAATGCACACTCTTTGATTCTAGCACCGAGGCTCTCTTAAGATATTAATCTTTTTGCATGCATTCTGGAGTGAAAGGCATCTAATTCAAAGCTTGAATATATTGATCTCTTAAGAACCTGGTTTACAGGACATGAAGAAATTCCTAGCCAGATATGTACCCGATCCAAATTTTTCAAGAGGTGGGCACCATCCCCCTTGCCAAGCACTTTTAGAAAAAGTGTAGCTGGTGCCTGAGGTCCCTCTAGTGGTTGGAAGTTGTTATTTCTATTCCAAACTCAGGTTGGGCCACTGAATTTGTTGACGGACCTCTAGGAGAAACGAAAGGGCCCTATGTAAAGAAAGCAGATGCATCTAGCTATATGTTTTGGAAAGTTCTTCTCTAGAATTAATTTTAAAAGAGGAGGTGGGATATCTCAAAAATTGTTCTCCATCATATCCTGCCTCCTTTTGCTGCCTTGCATTACCTAAATTTAAAGGAATCTAAGGGATACATACAGGATACATACAGGTAGAGAAGATGGCTCTTCAAGGTGCTGGGCTATTAACTAGGGAGCCAGTTTTCATTTTCTGGGGAAATACATAACATATCAGTCTTGGGTGGCAGGATAGAGGACTTGGTTGAGTTGTTAGATCTGGGTCATAGCTTCTGTGCTAGATACTTACCTACCTTCTGAGTTTTAGTTTTCTTGCCTGAGGAAAACCAGGCAATGACACTTGCCCTACCTAGCTCACAGGTCTGATGTAAAGCTGAAATGGGTTGGGCAGACAGATGTGGGGGCTGTAGAATATACTACACCTGGAGAAAATGCTCTGCAATTATTAGCAAAGACGAAATTTGCTCTGTGGACACTTGGGGAAATGTCCCTTGCCTCCTGGGCAGTGGTTCTCAACCTGTGGGGCCACGACCTGGCGGGGGTCGAACAACCAAAACACACCAGTTGCCTAAAGCCATCAGAAAATACGTATTTAAATCCATGCTATGCCATGGTGAAATGTTATTTATGGGAATTAGTAATAAATATTTCTCAACATATAATTAAATATTGTTTCTGTGATTAATCACTATGTTTAAATTATATTTGATTTGTAGAAATAAAAATACATAATGTATATCAGGTATTTACATTCCGAATCATAACTGTAGCGAAATTACAGTTTTGAAGTAACCCTACCAAAATTATTATTTTTTTGGTTTGGGGTCACTGCAACATGAGGAACTGTATTGGAAGGTCATGGCATTAGAAAGGTTGAGAATCACTACTCTTGGGGGACCCTTTCCCTAAAATATAAGTTTCGGCAAAGGCAGCAGCACACACCAGCAGGACCGCTGGAAATTACACTTTCACCTCTTTCCTTGGGTTCCTGTTTAGCTTGAGACCAAAAGGCTGCAAAGTCTGCTTTGAGATTTAGTTTAGTTTAATAGGAAGCTCTGAGGAATGATTCTTTGAAAAGCCAGCATGGAGGCTGTGTGTGTGTGTGTGTGTGTGTGTGTGTGTGTGTGTGTGTGTGTGTGTAGGTGGCAATGTAGTAATGGGAGCTGTTGGTGGGCATTTTGCTGGCATTTGGGCTGGCTTGTGATGTACGACAGTTTTATGTAGAGCAGATCATGACATGTTCCTGGACAGCCAAAAAGCATACCCTTTATCAAACCTCGCCTTATTTCAGGGGCTCTAAAATGACTACAAGCCAACTCTTCTCCCAGTCCTCTCCTATGGTTCTGTTCTTGGAAATTGTGTCATTTGAGGGCTTTTTGTGGGAGGTGGAGTCCCCTGAGTAGCTTGGCTGCTCAGAAGGCACTCTGCGCTGGCAATTCAATGAAACGCAAGCATACCACATGCCTTACTAATGCCACTCCGAGTGGAGCACAATGTCAGTGTCGCCCGTGAGTCTGTAGGCAACACAGGCTCTTAGATGCCTCTCCAGACCGCTGCTGAATCAGAATCTACACTTGAATGAGATCTTAGGAGATGTGTTTGCACACTGACACTGAAGAGGCACTCTACAGTTTGTTGAATATTCAGTCCTACTCTTTTTTTCATCCAGGGTCTTCAGTCCCCACCCTGCCACCAGCTCCTACAGAAAGTCCGGGGCTCCCTAAACCTTTCCCTGCTTCTCAGACATCACCTCACCAACCAGGACTTACCACACTGTGGGCTACCTTAAGCAAACACCTAGTACCCTTGCTTTAGGAAAAGCGACAAAAAAGGAAGCTTTCTCTGGCCTAGAAATATAAACTTCCCCCAGGTCTTCCCCTGAACTGCAGAGGTGTGGGGGCTGTGTGGTGGCAGGAAAGATGACCTTCCTGTCTTTCTGTCTTTTTAAAAATTTTATTCTGGGTAGGTGGGACTTTAAGGAAAGACGATTATGAGGGAAGGGATAGTAGAGTCAGAGGTGACCACTGAGTAGGTGCCCATAAAAATGTCCCTGGAGTAGCTGGTCACAGGCAGGCAAAGCTATGCTTCTGCTGAAAGTAAGACAAGCAAAGGATCACCGTGCCCATGGATCTCATGCAGCACATGTGTGCACACAGCTACAGACAGAGTGGGGCCCGTGTCAAACACCACGTCCCTTAGGCAAAGGCTACTACTAGTGGCCAGGCCCAACTGACACTCCATACACACTCCTGTGTATGTGTGTGTGTGTTTTTAGGGAGGTATCTGCAGGGTGTTCAGGGTCTTACTACTACATTAGACTAATAGTGATCTGCTTGTTTACAGCCTCCCAAGAGCTGGGATTACAGGTGCAAGCCACCACACCTAGTCTCAGTTGCCCCGTCAGCACACCCCACCTGCCTGCAGATGCTTTAATTCATTGAGCTATTTGGCCTGCCCTTTCTTACATACTCTGCAGGTGCCTGGTGCCTGGAAGAACTCTCTCTCTCTCTCTCTCTCTCTCTCTCTCTCTCTCTGTCTTCCCCCCCACACCCTCTCTAGTATTCCTCCCTTAACATGGAAATACTCTAAGAGGGGCCATGACACTAAATATAGGTTAGTGTATCAGAATGTTTCCATGAGGAAAGTCAATGGAAATAGGAGAGTCGGGCTGAGGAAGGACAAAGGGGCAAATATAAGAAGAAGCAGAGGCAGAGGACAGTCCACATGCATCACAGCTACACAGAGGCACATTTCTGGCATAGAGTAAGATGTTGTCTTGGATCACACAACAGCTCCTCTTGTACACACAGGGAGCTAACTTTCCAACCTCCTTGAACAGTCTCCAGGCTCCAGTCTGACTCACCCATAAACAATTTCACCTGCGGCCAAAGAAATCATTACAACTGCTGACTCACCCACATCTTTCCTCTGAATGCCACTGTCTTCCTGTCATCCTAGACTGAAGGTGAATATTAGGGCAGTACCTAAGGTCCAACCTAACCTCTCAAATCTACATCTCCAGCCATGCTAAATTGCAGACATAGTGAATGACAACTATCTCTCCAAAGGCCAGCCACCTTCTTTGCAGCCTCTATGTCCTTGCATGGCATTGTGTCTATGTCTTGGACAGCTCCCAATGCCTCCTCGTGAAGTGATCTACACTTATTTATTCTTTAGACTTAGCTCAGGTACCTCAACCTTCAACCATTTTCTCTATACCCTTGCCGAAGCTAGTGAATTACTCAGACTTGTTCTGTGGTCACGAAACATCTTGGCCATTAATACATAACATTTGTTCTTTTGTGTTGCCTAAGAGACTAAGTATCTTAAGGGCAGAACTCCCAGCTTTCTTTCTTATATCTTGATTTCTAGAAGCTAGCTCAGAACTGAACACATCTTAGATGTTGTGCTGGTTAACTGACTGCCAACTTGAGTGCTAAGGTAAATTGAGGCAGCAAGGCTCTAGATGCAGGAGACCCATTTGAGGGAGGATTGAGGCTGGAATGATACAAAAAGGAGAATGAGAGGGATGAATTTCAGCTAATATTTCTTGGAGGAGCTTCGTTGAGACTTTTTCTTTGGAGAAATTTCATTGGTGGTTCTTTGAAATAATACTGGCTATTTTCTTTCTTCAAGGGAGCTTGGATCCTTGTTTCCATCTTGAGCATCGCTTCCTGGCTTCCAGTGCAAGTCCCCCAGCTTGTGGCACAGATCCTGTAGCCTGTTGTCAGAACATTTCAGCTTCTAGAACTGGCCCATGGACCTTTCTGGCCCAGGTCCTTTAGTTTTCCATCTCAGACCCTTCAATCTCTTGATATGGACTTGCCTGAGACATTGCCATGGGCTCCAGGTCCTGGACTGGATCCTTCATGTCCCCAGTACCCTGACCGATGTATAGCACTCTTCTACCTCTGACTCTAGAAAGCACTAATACAGATGCCTATATGTTGTAATGCATGTATTAAGAACAGAGAAGCCTTTGTAGGCTAACATAATCTTTTTGTACTAGAGAAAAATGGGACCCTCCAATCAGACATTAAGGTCTGTGAGTAAATGCAAATTATCAGGAACTGTCTGAAATTTGAACTCAAGTCTGTGTACTAGAAAATACTTGTTCCAAAGCCTTTACTCTCTTCTCTCTGACTTCCAGCTGGTAACGAGTTATAACAGTCAGTCTTGCTATGTGCCGCATCCTAAATTCAAGATATTGAGGTTGGGCCTTCTGGGAAGGACTGTGAAGTGAATCAAGGTCAGCCTTGTTGTTGTGCAGATGAAGACAGTGGCCTAGGCTGAGCAAGTTTTCGACCTGATGGTGATATCCAGAGGAGTATGATAGCACTGTCATTACCGTCGTGATCTGGGCCAGTTTGGGAGGAAGGCAGACACTGGGATTCAGAAGAGAGCAGGGTCTGATAGCCCACCTTCTCCACATCACAGCAAACTGGATAAAGATGTATGTATTTATTGGTCATGAGCCCACCTAGAGGCCCTACCCAGCTGTGGAAGGAAGGAGTCCAGGTCATCAAAAGATACTTCTCCCTCATCCCCCCTCCTCCTAAAGGGAGAACACAACAGAAGCCATCACTTCGAACCCACTTCCTTCTAGCCGCACCACCAGGGGCCACATCCAGATAGAGAAAATGCTCAAGAGGCATTCGCATTTACATATATTTGCATATGTTTGCATATCCACGCAAGAACCTGTAGTTCATTCTCAGGCAATTTTCAAGTAAATGTGATTATTCCTACCTTCGGGTTGTCATGGATAGATTTTGCTCTCCGCACTTTGCTTCTCACCCGCCCACAGTTCCTGAGCCCTGCGTCTGAGCGAGTCAGTCTACATGTGTGCCGCCCTACAAACACAGTGGGAAGGGCACTCCTAAGCGACACAGGGACTTGCAGCCCTGGTGGAGAGGTGCAGGGACAGCAAGCACAAAGCCAGCTTGGCTTCACAGTCACACTTGGGCCGCCTCTTCCCAACACACCATAAGGACTACACCATCCCACCTGTCCTGTTCGTGCCAAGACGACAACTGCTTCCATTATACACGCTCAGCAGGTTATACGCTTGTACTCCTCGATGGTGTCAGGGCAGCACCAAAGCCCCTTCTGGCCCACAAGACGGTGGGCAGATGATGAGCATTGCCTACGGGTACAGCCACACTTTAGCTTCCCAGTCCCTTTAGCAGCTCCTCCTCATTACTGCATTGCTTCAAATCCCCTCACCTTTTCTTGTAGAATCAGCCTTTCCTACTATTTAGCTCACCATGGGTACTTCCCTATAGGCTCTTAATGTTGCCAGAGTGCAAAAGGACCCAGAGGGGAGCCTGTTTGGTCTTTCAGGCTGTCAGATAGTCTGCAGGCACCACAAGGTGCTTGGAAAGCACAGGAAATAAAGGCCAAGCCAGTTCCTTGCTGTTCTCCTTGGCATTGAGAAAAGAGACTGCGAAGCCACAGAACGTTGGGACTTTTCTTTAGGGGGGAAATAAAAAATACCTTTTGCTGATGATTCTTGTGTCTGAATATTTGGCATATGAGTTCAAGGGGAGTATTGCCTTGCAAACTTCATAGGCTCAAAATTCTCTGCTCTGAATTTATGAATGAACTCAATGAGTATCTTCTATGTGTGATGTAGTAAGCTCTGAGCTTAGAACACAGTAGGCCATCATAGACATTGTTGAAGTCAACTGTTGTAGAGATACACAGTGATGCTACTGCAGGATTCAGATATTAAGAATGAGCCAACTGGGAACTCAGAGCCTGCAAAAACACTCGAAATATTGTATTAATATTTAACAACAGAAGGCACATATACAGTTGTTTTTGTTCAGGCTGCTATGACAAAATGCTGTAAGATCCTGTGGCTTATGAAACAACAAAATTTTTTTTTTCACACTTCTCAAGCTGAGAAGTCTTAGATCAAGGTGCCCCCCAATTCAGTGTCTGATGAGGACCAGTTTCCAGAGTTATGAAAATTTTTTGTTGCTGCATTCACCTGAGGTACAAAGGTGAGGAGATCTCTGGTGTTTCTTTCATAAAGGAATTCATCCTAAACCTTCATGACTCAGTTATGGCCCAAAGGACCCGCCTTCTGTACATCATATTAGGCATTGAGATTTCAGCACATAAACTTGGTAGGTGTGGAGGAGACAGGAAGACACTCAGTCTACAACAGCCATTGAAAGCAAAGCCAGTAAAGTTAGAGAGCAAGATTTATTTCCCAGCTGTGTGACTTGGGGCATACCATAGAAATTCTGAGTCTCGGTTTCTACTGAAAATGGACTGTATCTATATTTAGAGGATTCAGTTGACCAACGTGTAAAGAACTTAACTCATTACTTGGCACTGAGCAAGTTTTTAAGATATTAGCTAAAACAATAAGAAAGGCATAATTACGTAGCAAAATATGTGATTTAGTGTTGTACAAGTTTTAAATTTAGAAAAAAAAAAAACTGTACAAACTCTCTAATCCAGTGTTTCTCAGATAAGAGTCTGTGGATTACTGCCAGTTTTTGACAATTTTTATTTCCAGTCTGCAGCAAAATATAAAAACACAAAGGCAGCTTAGTGGGAAACTATGCTTTCTTTGGTGTTCATTGTCCCTTTTTTAATGAGCTAGTAAAAGGCAGGTAGTAAGATTGCTAATGTACATTCTTCCTACATTTATTAATATTGATCCAGGGTGCTTGGAAACCCTGTACACTTGATAGCTCAGCTAGAGCTAAGCAAACAGATCTAACCATAGCATAATTTCCTTGACATCTTTGAAGTCAGCAACCAGGAGCAAACTACGAACAGAGGACAGAGCTTCGGGTTTAACCTCAGTTATAGTTTCCCTTATATATTGGTTTCCTCCTTGAAATGTCTGCTAAATGTGGTAGAATGTCTACTCCAGAAGGATGTTGGCAAGATAGATAAGGCATATAAACAGTTCATGAGTGGTAAAGTTTTGTGAAGATGGTATATTTATTGACAAATACCTTAGTTACTCTTCTCTTCTTGCTGGGACAAATATCCAACACACAAGCTTAGGGAAGCAAAGGCTTATTTAGCTCACAGTTACTGGAAGTTTCATAATTTAAAGCAGCCTGCATTACCTAGCAAGATTTCAAGACTCTACACTGCCATGTCCAGGATGATTTGCTCCATACCTCAGAAAGACCACCACCTAGGGAGCAGGGGGAGGGGGGAAGGGGGGGAACGCGACCTCCCATAGCGCATGCTGTCAGTTTAAAGTTTCGCGCCTCTCTTAGCCACTCCCTTCAAGCCCCGCCCTGGTCTTTGGTCCCACCCCTGGAGCCATGCACTAGACTGTTCTATGATTTACATGAGGCTTTAGGGGGACAACTAGATACAAACCATAACATAAAAGACAGTTCCATTTCTACCATGAGTTGTTCACATATGACAGTATCTATTCTGTGTCAGTGTCTTTTACTCCCCTAAACATGGATGTCATTTTATTAGTATAAGACTTTATATCAAAATGGAACCCAACCTTAGCTCTAATTGACTGTATTGATAAAATATGGCAAAGAATCATAGTTGATGGTCCTTTGGATGTTGGGTTTGATGATAACTGCCCATTTACACCTTCTGAACTGGGCACTCTAACTTTATGTCACAATTTCAGCACAAATGGATCATGTTTTCTTTTCTAGCCAGCTAACATCCTCCAAAACACATGACACTAATATTTTGGAGCAATGAGAAGATTTGTCCCTTTTATATTGGCTTTGAGACTCCAACAATGTTTAATCTACCTTTTCCAACCTAAAAGGCTTTCTCTTGGAGAAAGTGGCAACAAAATAGGAGGTTAATAAAGCTTCTTTTTCTTTGACATCTGTCCCCATTTATCACTTTCATTTTGCTATTATTTCATCTTCCTTTTACATGGAATATTCTTTTAAAAGCTATTTGAAACTATTATTTCGCCGAATACCTATGTATTCTACAGCAACCTGCCATGCAATGTCCTAAGAAATAGTGTCAAATAGAAAGAAGTAGAACATAGGGGTTAAAAGTGTTGCCTTTTAACATGGTTCACTTGGACTCACATTTTACCTCTGCTACATACTGGTTTCTTTAACCTTGAAAGAGCAACTTAACCTCTTTATTTCTTAGATCCTTCATTTATAAAAGAAAGGTAAATAATACACATGTTCTTTTGAGAAATTCATGAGTAGATATATGTTAAAATGCAAAGGACAACACCTGGCACTCATTAAATCCTCCATAAATGTGCAGTATTAGTACTGTCCTAACAGGAATATGTAGACCTTAGGCTTTGGTCTAAGTTATGCTAACCCCTTTATCTCTTTTAGCAGGCCTTTATTCAATCTGAGCTCATCAAAGAGCTCTTTATAAATCCCCATGGGTTTTGCTAGCTGACTTCTTCTTTTTCATTCAGGATAAGTCATGATTATTTTATTTCTTAGAAGTGTCCATCCCACTAGAGAGTACAACTACATTGGTTTGTGTCCTAGGCCACAATATCATAATCCTTGATTCTGAACTTTTAGAAATCTGCTCTTCTTATATGTGGAGGTACTCTAAAATCTGAATATTTTAATAAATTTATGAGTTTCTCAAAAGGAATAGAGGTGGTTGGTATATTCCACAGTAGCAATGAGCCACCTTATAACTTATTAGCAGTTAGTGAAAATGCCAGACTCTGCTTTCTCTGTTTCCTATCACACATGCGTCATTATCCAGTTCCTTGTTCCTGGTCACAATTAAGTGATGAATCACCATTTCTCCTCATTGTATTTTCTACCTACTGAAGATTGAAGTTGTCAGCCAGAACCATCAAGAGTTCATCAGATGTTCTGCAAGAGACTTCCAGCAGAGGTCCGGCTCAGTGAAGTCCCTTAGCACCCATAGATCTCACTCTCTGCCAATTTGTACAGTTCGGAGAAGAGAGCTTAGGCAGACATCTATGTGTTGATTACACATGGGTTAGCCTCCTCTTGTAAGAATGACACTTCCTAGAAGACTCTCCATTCTAAATACCCTTCAAACATCCTAAGACTCCACTCAATGGTTATTGTTTTTTTAAAAAATCAGCTATTGAGACTGTTGGATTATTTTTCCATTTGAAGCTTCTTTGAAAGAAGACCCCTCAACGACCTGTTTAGTATCTAATTCCATGCATTATAGGTCATAGTAGATACTGTATCTTTGCAAAGTGTGTACTCATCCAAAGCCCTGAAATATCTGGACTTCTGATGGCTGTCTTGTTATGGGCTTCTGAATTTTCAGAGGCAAATTGTTGCACCTCTTGTTGGCCATTCATCCTAATATGTTGGTAGTTGGTTGGCTAAATGTACTTCTTTTTTTAAAACTTTAGATTTATATTTATTTGTTTGGTACAGAGTCTCACTACTTGGCTTGGACTCATAGTGATCCTCCTGTCTCAGTCTCCCTAGCCCTGGGATTATAAGTGTGCATCTCAGCCACCACACCCAGTTCCAGTGGCTGGCTTGGCAAGAACCGGCATGGCATGTGGTGCCAGGAATTGAACCATAGTCCCTGAAGTTGCCTAAGGAGGTGTTTTAGTTTACTGAGCTATCTCACCAGCCTCTGCTCAATTTCTTTTGCATATATATATATATATATATATATATATATATATATATGATGAAAAACTAATTGTTAATTCTCCTCATTGATAAAATGATCAGCCTCTAACTACAAAGCTGCACACAGAAACAAAATTTCCTCTTTAACTGTAGTCTGAAGATAATCCAAACATTAATCTGTATATAAGCTTTTGGACAAAAGTCTGGCCAATATCTCTAATATAAGGAGCATAGAGTCAGCCTTTGTTGGGAAAGGTATGAGAGGGAAGAAGTAAAAGGATTTAAAGGAGAATCAAGGTTTTGCCTGAGTACCTGAGAGAGCTACTTGCAAGTTCAGACAGGAGACCAGGCCAGGAATGGCTATGGTTGGTGGACAAGAGAATTGGCTTCCCATAAGTGAAGCCTGCTGTAGAAGTTCACCCCTACAGCACCTGCTGAGAATCTTCCTCCTAGAAGAGGAACTGGTCTGTCCATACCTGAATCTCTGATCATTCCTCTTCTGTGGGAACTTACAGTCACTGCACACAAGAGATGTCACTGGCAACTCTCAAGCCAACACAACAGACTAAATGCAGTGTGTCATAGGATCTTTAATTAGACTCACCTAAGAAATCTTGCAATTAAATTATTGTTTTGGATTTAGTTTTCTTCTATCAACATCCAATTGAAAAAAAAAATGCCAGAACTAATTTTTAAGGGATAGACTGAGGTAGTCTGGAAACAGAAGTGCGTGGATGTCTCTGCTACCCAAGGATGGTACCTAGCCAGGTAAGAAGAGGATTCCAGGCAAAGAGGACAAAGTAAAACAGCACAGACAAGAATGACACCATGCTCAGAACACAGAATAGCAAGCAGGTCTGCACTGGATCACATAAAGTGGAAGGCAAGAGAATGACAGGATAGTGAGGGAGGCATGAGGACATGGAGATCTTAGTGGAACAAGTCACAGCGCACGCACTTTATCTACTAATCTACGTGAACTCACAGACAGGTCCCAAGTAGAGAAGTGAGACGAGAAGAGCTTAATTAGATTTAATTTTTAAAAGGATATCTTAGCTAAATCAGTTTGAAGATGGTAGAAATAAAGGGCTTGAGAGAGCAATTTATGAAGCTGATATAATTGGTCCAATAAGAGGTGAGACAGCCTAAAGTAGGAAAGGGATGGGAGAGATCAGGAGAAGGAGGTAGGTCAAAGGGCCACCTACGTGTCAGGTTGTAACTGAGAGGGACAAAGGAAAGGATGGAGCAAGCAAGGGTGATTTGGAGTTGGTAGTTTGAATGAAAAGGCTATCATGCCATGCAATAGGCATTTGATAAATCTATACATTCAGGTCATTCTTTTTTTGATGACTGTTTTGTCTGTCTTTATTACTGACTGCTAGTAAAACAAGCTCCAGCTCACTCACCGTGTGATGTTGGAAACGTCATGCTTTCTCTTCTATAAAATGAGAGATGGACCAGAAAAATCCTACAGCCCTTCCCATCTTTACCTTTCTGGCAAAATACTATATGCCAATGTTGAAAACAGAACATATGCTCTATGATATGGGTAGATGTATGTCAAACTTCAGAAAACTAACTTCAAGTGGATTTTTGAGGAGTATTGTAATTTGAGGACTATTATTCTCCTACAGCATTTCCTCTTTTCCACCTGAAGTAGAATTTCTTCAGAAGTGTCGCCTGTCCAAAATTTTTTAAGAGAGTATAATGTATGTTTTAGGATTGCCTATAACATCGAGTACAGGGCCAGGTACATTTTCACCACTTAACACTCAACACTCGGCTGTCCTACACTGTGTCTCCCTTCAGGGGCTTAATTCTAATTGAAATACTCCAAGCACGCATTCATTCATTTACTCATTCCTTCTTCCATTCAACCAACAGATGCTCAGAAAATACACAATCAGGTGCAAAATGAGTAGATATCCACCATTTACTCAAGGAATGAACAGTGTCTCAGAGCAGAAAAGTATCAGGATACAACGTTCGTTGGCAAGTAAACATGCCATGAAAGTGTCAGGGATAAACTGATGTGGTTGTCAAGAGAAGAAAGGAATTACTTCCAGTGAAAAGACGGCCATAGAGGCAAATGTCTTTGGGAGATATTCTACTGGCGCGTGCACTACACAGAAACTTTGGTAGCTATTAGCTTTGTTTGTAGAGGCTCAACCGGAAGATGTGGAGAAAATTGTCAAGGTGTTGGGAGTATACTGCAGCATACAGGTTAAAGTTCTGTGGGAATGAAACATCATGTCCACCACTGGTCAAAGTCTGGCTCTTAGCTTCATAGGGGAAACACAGTGTAGGCTGAGATCGCTAGACTGAAGTTAGAATGTCTGGGGTACACTTTCAGCACATGGTACTTCTTAATTGGGGGAATTTTGACAGAGAAACTCATCCTTAGTTGTTTTTGTCTGAAGAGTCATGGGAAATGTCCAGTTAGCCTTGTGAAGATCAATAAGCATGATGGCAGTAATTAACATTTTATCTAATGGTCACTGAGTGCTTGCTACGGTCAGTGGAACCATCCAAAATACACTGATGCACTAAGTCATTTACTTTTAACAGTAACCCCATAAGTAATTATTCTTGCCTATTATTTTAATGTAGTAAACAACACTGGAGCATCAAGAACCATCCCAAGGTCACCTAGCAGGGAATAGTGCAGAAAGTACCAAATCGAAGCACTTTGGCCACTCAGCCCATGCTATCTGATCACTATGCTCTCTTGCCCCTTTCCTAGCACAGCAGAACTTGGTAGACTGTAGCATGACATTTAACATAAGCAGCATAAGCAATACATTATTGCTTCCACTGTAGCAGTGCTGCAAGCGATAATCTCACTCCAATGATGTTTTCTAAATGGTCCAGACTAAAGGTAAAAAGAGGCCATAACAAGTAAATAGGAGAAGGTACACGTGATGTAAACATTAAAAATTGGAGCCAGTCCTTTTATTGTAGGTTCATACAACTTTTTGGTACATAAAAGAAACTAAGTGATTCTCTAAGTCGGTCTTTCCATTGTACCATCAAACCTGTACACTAGAAGTTTAAGTGACTAGATGAAACTGGCACAAAATTGGCAAAGCAGAAAACTGAAAACTAGTAATTATGGAGCTCAGAATTAAAAGGTCTTCTTCAAAAACCTAATGCTTTCTGTTGACTGATAAATTGACCTTATGTCAAGGCATAGTTGAGCTGCTTCCCTAAGTCAGAGTTCGATGCCTACACTTGATTTGTGATGGCTCTTGGAAATAAAAGGTAACAGAAGGTAGAACTTCACTGCTGTGTTTAAATTGTGTCACTTGTCCTGTGACATAAAATTTTGAGTACATCTTCTTGTACACACCGAGCATTTATTTTTTTTTATTTATTTATTTTTTAAATTTTATTTATTTATTATTTTTATTCTTGTTTCAGAACCTTTGTTTGTTCACTCATCCTTATGGCCGGCTCAGCCCGCCCCCCAGAGGGCAGGGATGGCGCAGCATGTGGTGCCGAGGATTGAACCGCGGTCCCTGAAGCTGCCCAAGCTTTCCCAAGCAGGCGCTTTAGACCATTGAGCCATCCCACCAGGCCCCACGCCGAGCATTTAAACATCACTGTGGGTGGCTTGCTGTCTTACTCTGTAGTCATTCAAAGAACATCTGTCTTAAGACTAGGAAATTTGAACCACTTAGAGGAATTCCTTCAAATACTTTTCATTTGGGAAGGCCAAGAAACTTCTACTTACAACTGAGTTTTATGGGATCTTATGTTGGCCCAATCTGATAAACTCATTTAAACTGTGTCCACAGTTTTTCTGAGATTCAGAAGAGGCATGTGCTTTAGCGGGTGTTTTTAATGAAAGGAATGTGTGGTGGTGGGACAGAGCTGCGAGGTTGGGTGGGAGAATGTACTACAAAGTAATAATAAATGGAAGGTAACGACAAGAACAACAATGACAGTATAAGCCAAACTACTATTTTATAATATATGAGCTAGAAATATGCATTTCGAATAGAATTTCCTCAGAAGTTCTTTAAGATGTGCAAATCAGACTTGATTTTCCTGTTTTCTGTAATACTTTTAAGTGCACCCTTCTCACATAGGGCTGTAGGGCTTATTGTATTGTATTTTGTTTTGAGGAGAAAGAAGAACCTTACATTTGAATGGGAGATAAATGGAATCTGAAGCACTTTTTCCAGAAGCCACAACTTTAGAAATAGCCTCTTAATTCATTAACCAATCAGTGAATCAGCAACTTAAACAAATATTCATTATGGATTTTTTAAGATACCAGTCACAGAGAAGGATTTATTCAAAAGAATATCAAACTCCTTTTCTAGACTAGAGGCTAACCTGGATCAGGCCTGCCTGAGCTAGCGAGGGGAAGTGTGGTAGGTTTTGCCCATGAATGCCTGTGTCCACGGAGAGAACAGATTCAAGGGCGTGGAGAAATCCTTTAAGTTCAGTGGCAGAGCTGAGGCCCACAGAGACAGTTTAGTCAGAACATGACCCTTTGGCTACTGTCCAGGTCCCACAATTTCAGCATGTTGGCACAGAAGCGGGAGGTGTCCATCTGGGCTGGTTATTCACCTGATTTCCATGAACAGATGAAGCAGATGCCCAGAGCAGCCCCCGACTGCAAGCCTTGTGGCCACTTTGGATGCTCAGTACATTGCTGTCACCACCCATAAGGGGAGAGAGTCACTCTTCCAAAGGTCATGGCCCCGGACTCATTGGTTTTCCCTTCAGTTCTTCAGCTTTATCCCTCCCCCACAGCTGTTTCAGAGGACAGAGTCACTTCACTGTAATATGCAAAGCTCTCAGAATGAGAACTGTATTGGGATGAATAATGACAAGTATAGTTTCATTTCTTTGGTGTACTGTTTGCTGATACAAAGTTTTTTTTTCTTTTTCTTTCTTTTTTTTTTTTTTTTTTTGTGCATTTGGTACATGGTCTCACTATACAGCTCAGACTCATAGTGATCCTCATGTCCCAGCTGCCCCAGTGCTGGAATTATAGGCATGTACCACCATGCCCAGTCTTGGTGCCCAGCTCAGTGCACCCTAGGGCAGGCCCAGCATAGCATATGATATCAGGGATCCAGGTTCCTACGTTTGTGTAAGTAGGCTGTTAGTCCACTGAGCTACCTTGCCAGTCGTCATAAAGCGAGTTTTTATCACCATGTATATCCTGCCTCCTGGTGTTAATTTTTGTGCTCTCAATGCAACCCCAATTCCAGTGTTATTTATTTATGTATTTGTTTACATCCCCTAATCATAGAGGGAAAAGCATCCTTTCTGTTTGCCTTCAGATCCACCCCTCATTTCAAAGCCAAAGCTTAATTGCTGGGTTCCAGCTTAGAGAATTGTTGATTTTTGCCCTGAGATTTCCCTGAATGAGCTGAGAAGAGAAATATGCTTGCAAAAGTCAAGGAGTCTTACCAAGTATCAGCTCCTGGTTAGATGAAAAAACTTACACTGGCCTTGCAAGAGGGAGGTGGCCCGAAGTCCTGACATTTCATTGATCATCTCCCATCTGACATTTTGGCTGAATGTAGGGAGCACTGTTAATCAGTGTGGAGAGGTTAAGGACAGAAATAGTGAAGATCTGGAACCTATAACTCATTCATTTGAAATATTTACTGAGGACTTTATAATCATGGCAAGAAGACTAATGGGAGTTTTTGAGTGTTTAAAGTGTGCCAGTCATTGTGACAAAGACTCTCTGTGGTGATACAGCTTAATCTTCCCAATGACAGTTGTCTCTACTTAAAGACAAGGAAATTAAATTTGATGGAAATTATGTAGCTTCCTAATGCCTCTGAGCTACACATGCTCAGTCCAGTGTTCAAACCCAAGTAGCCTGACTTTAAAACCTGTAGGTTTAACACTAAGTATAAAGTCACATGCTTTGTATTGAGTATTCAAAAAATATTAACAAACTGACAGTACTTCCTCTGCTTGATTGGGGTTATGGCTCAGCAGTATAGTGTCTGCCTGGAAAATACAAGATCTTTCATTAGATTATCAATATACGTATAAAAAATAAAACCCTATACAATTACTACCTCTACTTATTTGTTTTAACCTCTGCTTTTATGGGGTTTATAGTCTAGTATAAGAAATAAGCACATGAATATTTGTCCTACATTGATATGAGCTTTGTCAACTCCCGGCTTGTTCTGGTGTTAAAACCTCACTGTCTTTTTGCTCCCTGCTTCCTTCTCCTCTGGTCTATCCTATAAGGTAAGTATCAAATTAAACTTCCCAAGGGATTAGACTTTCATATTCATGTAGACCACAATAATCCAACCTTCTTCAATATGTGCACAAACAAAGTGGACTAAGGAAGTTTATTCTACAACAGAGAAGACTAGAAAAATCCACTAGTTCTTTTTTATACTTGTTGAAGCAAGTAACCAGTAGCTTGAGTTAGCCCCCAGTGCACAGCCTCAGGTCGGGGAAGAATCCTAAGATGAATTCTCAAAAGGCAAGCCTGGGAGCAACTACTTATTAAATTAATTTTGTTTGAGGCATTAGATAAAGATCAATGATCACTTTGAGGGAAATAAGTAAGAAGACATGGTAGGCAACCACAAAGAGAAAGGCCACAGAGAAACGACTTAATCTAAGGCATTTAAAATGAATAAAAAATCTATCAGTAAACTAGTGATTTTGTGAGTGAGGATCAAAAGTTTATAGTCTGGAGTCGGTCAGTTCAGGCTACAAATCTTGCCTCATTTGCTTTTTAGTTATTGATACTGGGCAAGAGACACTTGAACTTTATAGGCAGATAGTTCCTCATTTGTCACACTGAAGATAATAATACACATATCAATGACATAAATGGAAGGGGATATGATAAATTATTCTATATATAGGGCAAAAACAATAAGCCATTGTTATCTTCATTTACTCTTTAATTCAGTGGCACAGACACTTGCATAGGGAAGTCATTTTGAAAATTCTCAAGTAAAGTATACAAAAGAACAAGACCAGAAGGCTGGTGGAAGGAAAGTCAAGTATTACTTGGAACACTTTGGTTGCAAATGACAAAAGTTCTATGCGGCCCGGTGGGATGGCTCAGTGGTCTAAAGCGCCTGCTTGGGAAAGCTTGGGTGGCTTCAGGGACCGCTGTTGGATCCCTGGCACCACATGTTGCACCAGCCCTGCCCTCGGGGCCGGCTGAGCCGGCCATAAAAATGAGTGAATAAACAAACAAAGGTTCTAAAACAAAAATAAATAAATAAATAAATAAATAAATAAATAAATAAAATGACAAAAGTTCTAACCTAGTCTAGATAAGAAAAAGGAAACAGATGAGAGAGAGAGAAAAAAAAAGTAATGGTTCATATAGTTCAATAATCCACAACAGTTAATGTTGAAACTAGGGGCTCAACTGACACCACCATGTCTCTTTCTGTTCATGTCTTCCTTCTTGGTCTTATGTATGCCTTCTCAGTGGGCATTTTCTAGCTTATCACAAAATATATTCTGGCCGCTGTAGGCTTTTATGGTCTTTACTGCCCACAATTTTGAGCAGAGAAATCACAGAGACTATATTGATCCCCTAGAAAATCCTGTCCTTGCTGATGCTACGTGTCCATTTCAGGGCTAGTCATCATGTGTAGGCCAAAGCAACCCTGATGGTCCATCAGTTATTATACGTGCAGTGGAGCAGTGGAGCAGGCAGCAGTTTGGACGCTCAGAATATTCCGTCTCTCTGACTATACCCCAGAGTTAGCAAGTCATGGTCACTGGAAAACTTTATCTTTTCTTAACC
Source organism: Myocastor coypus (assembly GCA_004027025.1). NCBI lineage: Eukaryota > Metazoa > Chordata > Mammalia > Rodentia > Myocastoridae > Myocastor > Myocastor coypus. The sequence continues at coordinate 18,246 of PVJA010000342.1, read as the reverse complement.
AAAGGGGGGGAAAAAAAGTGAATGAAGAGCAAGAACATAGCCACTAATACCTACAACTAGAAAAAGCCTTAAACTCAAGATTTGAGGCTCTTAACTAATGTTAGAAATACCAGCTAGAGAAAAACCAAGAAGGCATAGCATTGTTTTTCATGAAAATACTTTGAACAATTGCTATAATTATTAGTGTCAGTGATACTCTGCAATTTGAGCAAAGAGATCTTGAAATAGGCCTCACATTTTAGAGGGACCTATACACCATAAACATGTCAAAAACTGAATTTATTAAAAACACAAATGTGTTTCACAAAACTGCTTTAGATACAATGTTCAGGGCTGGCTTAAGGACACAAAACTACATATATATTCCAACAATACCTGTCTTTCTCCAAGAGAAATGCTTCATGATGCATTTGTCCTTTTGTTTGCAAAATAAGCTGCAATTGCATCCTATCATGGACAACCTAGTAGGCTGTGATCCTAGGAAATGGATGTTCCCAAGCACAAGGAGAGACATGAATGGCAGAATCTCTTCACAGAAAAAAAAAAAAAAAGCAAATTAATTAACTTGTCAAATTTGTCTTCTCAGATAACATGAATGCCGCGAGTTTTCATATAAAAGATTATCATTTCCCACTAGTGCCAATTGTCCATTTCCATGCTGCTGTCTGCATTGTGATTAGTGCTGCTGAGAGACTCAAGGACTCTCACAAGCTGATGGGGTCAGGTGAGGAGCGCTTTCACAATGGTAAACAGTTCATATTTTTCCCGAGCTTACATATGCCATAGCAAACTTAACTGTACATGCTTTTCAAAAAGGACAGCACTGATCTGTACCTTGTCAGGTATATCCACATTGAACTCCATAACTGTAATTTAATTTTATAATGATATTTGATCTAAGGAAGTAAAACTTTGAAATATCAAGTAAAATTTCGGCTTAAGAGAACTGTAAATTAGGTATGTATTGATGATAATGCACATTTGCCTTTTAATCTGAGCATAGTTAAGCAGTTTAGAAGAACTATCTTAAGCAATGGTTTTATCTATAAAAAGATTTCAAATTTACTTGAATTTGCATTTTAATGAAAATATATTCAAACTTTGGTACTATGAAAGAAATTTCCAAAGTTCTTTAGGCCAATGAAATGAATGTGATTAAAAATTTATGAATTTTAAACTCATAAAAAACCAAGCTATTAAGAAAGTAAAAGGATAAACCATTCAGAGCTGTAAAGTTCAAATAAACACACTTGTAACAGAAGACCTATGTAAAATCTGTGATTAAGACATCTTAATGTCTTGTTTCATAAAGATTGAATTGATTATGAAAACAAGGCATATAAACAAAAACATAACTGATCATTTCTAATGGTTTGCTTTTTTTACTATTTTTAAAAATGTATTTAGGTCAGAGTTTCCAGGGTCTCCAGGGTCTCACTATGTGGATTGAACTCATAGTAATTCTCCTGTTTTCAGCCTCCCAAGATCTGGGATTACAGGTGCACGCCACTTCTCCCAGTTTCAATCGCCCTTTCAGCACCCTCAGGGGCGGGGCTGGCACAGCATGCTGGGGATGAAATCCTAGCCGCTGAGCTGTTTTTTTTTTTTGTTGTTGTTTGTTTGTTTTTTTAACTATTTTTATTCCCTTCAAAAAAACAAAAAAACAGAAAATATTAAAAACATAATATTACTATTTAACTGAAACTTGACTAGATAAGAAATGTGTGAAGCTTTCTAACTTTTTTTAAGTGAGAATTTGGCTGCCACTAGAAATTATGAGAATGAAAAAGATGACTAAGTAAGGTGACCCTACAGTTGGAAAGCAGCAAATGCAGTTTTGATCTGAACACTGAAAGATAGTCACATTCATAGAATGTGAACTTCTTAGCATTATTAGAGAAAATGTTAGGAGGTGGCCATCGTAAACTGGAAATCAACTCAAGTGAATATATTTGTCAAAGTTACAGCCAAAAATTCAAGTTTTTTGTCCCATATATATATTTGACAGTTTGCATTTTTTCAGTAGGAGACAGAGCATTAACTATGCCAGTAATTATGGTATTATTTAAACAATTCAAGGATTATAAACAATATTTTCTGTTTCTATTGAAAATGGAGTATTTGACAAATGGCACATCAAATTTGGCCTTACAACTACTATAAGATACATGATGCTAATGTCGAACAAATGCAGCTAAAAATCCACTGAATTTAGATTAAACAAAGCAATAAGAGACCCTTAATTATTATTATTAGAAGAAAATGGAACTAGGTGTAATTTGCATTGTACGTAGTCATTTGATAAGAATGCTGCTTGTTAATTAATGCTAGCAAAGTTTATGAACACAACCCACAACTAAGTTCTTTTGTTACTAGTTGTATAGAATCCATTAACCCCTCAAATATGATAGCCATTACCCTAAATGTGTTCATTTTTTAAAAAAAACAAGCAAAACCAAAAGCCTTTCATCAAATGTTATAATAAGAGAGAGAGAGTGTATGTATGGAGAAAGACCATAAAGATATTTTTAAGCACATGACTGGATTTCTGTGATTTTGTTCATTGTATTCTTTTCAGCTTTATAAAAGGGATTTCTGAAGTTAAAATTGCCCAGCTTCAGCCATAGCCTTCTGTATTTGCTGGGGAGAGAGGCTGTAATTCATTGTTACCCTTTATGTCTTTTCTTAGCTCTCCCTTCCAGGATAATATGAAGCATCTTATCTTTGCTCTAAATTCCAATTTTCTTTAACTGTTTTGATGCTGTAGTTGTTCCAGTAGAAGTTAATGCAAACTATTGACATAGAATGGTTCTAAAAAATGATCTGTGTAAAACAGCAATATAGAGCTTTTCAAAGATATTGATAAAAGTTGCTGAAATTTTGGCTTTAAAAACTAAAAAAAAGAAACAATATTGTAGATAAGAAAAATGTTTTTTCTAAGCAAGAAGAAAATGACATATAAAGATACAACAAAAGTAGTATTCGTAGAACATAAGAGTAATTCAAGAAAAGAAAAAGTGTATTTCCATATCTCTGAAGGAAAGAATTTATACCCAAAATCTTTACAAATTTCTATACAAAATATTTGTAAACCTTTTAGAGGTCATAATATTCTCACAGAAAGGGATAACTAGATAGCATCTTTTTTACGTTTTTTTTACAGTATACTAGCGCTGAAATTATAAAAGAACATCAGTAGCACTGTGTAGATCTAGCTACTGCCTTCTAGAGATAATAAAAATTATGACATGTAACAGTAACTTAGATGTTGCAATTTAAATATTTTGTAACATAGTGTGAAAAGGACTATTATACTGACCTCATTGTAATATTTAACAATAAAGTTTGTGCTCATTTCCAACTTCAAATATTTCTTAAAACATTTACTTGTCAGCTTTAATAGCTGCTACCTCAGAAAAACAAATTTTGTACACATAGATATTAACAAAACTATCCAAAACCCACAACAAATCAAGGAAAAGTACATAATTTAGTATTGCTCACAGTACAATAAAAATTATTTGAAAATATTGATTGAAAAATATAAACACAGTTTTTTTTTTTCTGGAGTAAAGGTTTAAAGAAATGTATTTTAAGAGAAACATATATATATATATATATATATATATATATGCTAGTTCTAACATAGCCAGCCCATAGAAGTATCTAAACACATCAATAATTTCAGACAACTTTCACATTTGACCAATTTTTAGTAGTATTAAAACTACACCTATGTATGTTCGTCATTTTAATCTTAGAAAGATACATGCACTCGCGTAAAGTTTTGGATCATAGGTAATTTACCATTTCCCTTCATTTGCAGCTTGAGTACATTTACAGGAATATAGTCCTTTCATATTTCCCCACAGCTCACACGTGTTAGGTGCGCTCATGGCTAGCACAACCAAGTGTTTACCTGGGATACACCTTTCTGTCAGAAAATGCTCCACCTCCAGTTCAGAGCATGTGGAAAGACATGCTCCTGCCTGGTGATCACTTTGTGTGTGGGGGGGATGTAAATTCTCACACTTGGCTCTGGTTCGTGCTGGGTGTGTTCTGTTATACGGTTTGTTTGTTTGTTTGTTTGTTTGTCATACGTGCAGCACATTTTACCATTCATGTGTCCACCACAACATAGAACACACGTTTTTCTGCTCCAAGCTTCCTTCATTTGGTGTATAACAGACTTTACTAAAACTTTGAAAAGAAGGTGAGAAGAGACGTGGAGTTCAGAAGTCATGACCGAAATTCTCACGTCCCAGTGAATGTTGGTCAATGTGTTTTAAATTATCGAACCTCCACTCAGATTAACAGATTACACCTACTTTTGACTCTTTAAAAAAAAAAAATTATGCATTTAGTACAAGGTCTCACTACACACCTGGGGTTCACAGTGATCCTCCTGTTTTCAGCCTCCTCCCCAGCCCTGGAATCACAGGCGTGTACCACCACACCCAGACTGGGTAGCTGGCTCAGTGCAGCTCAGGTAGGACCAGCATGCATGAAGTACAGCGGATCAAATCCAGTCCCTGTGCTTGCCTAAGCTGGTACTCGTGACTCTTCTTGGTTCTTTTTGTTTTTCTCCTCCTGTCTTACTATTCTTCTCACTGCTCTGCTCCATGGATTCTGGATTCTCATAATTCTATAACCCAGAACACGATCCTCTTTAGCCTTTTCTCATAATGCAAGTTTAGGCCAGCTTTGGCTGTAGCAGGACTACTGAGGTGCTTTACAATGGGGCAGGCCACTCTGTCAGTGGTTAAAAGAAAAAGGCGGGGTGGACTAGCAGGCCCCCATGAGATTGTTTTGTATAAGATTTGTCTCCTACAATGAAACTGATGTTTTAAATAGTGTACTCTTTTTATCCTTTTCCCCAGTTTTACCAAAAAATAGTTTTATAATAGCACGAGAGTATAGGCCTATGACCTGTTCTGACCTAAGCTTCACAGCATGCTTATTACCTGTGGGTGTAGGATCCATTCAGAACCACACAATAACTAGACCAACAACGTAGCTTTCTTTAGAACAACACTTCACTGCACAGAAGGTTTGCTTGTGTATTTGAAACGCAGCTTTCACGGCCCAGTGTGAGGGGAATATTCAATAGAAGGAAGCGTGCTTTGCTTACATGGCCGGCAGGGCGCCATTGTCCAGGAGAGCAGCGTGAGTCCCAGCTCCCTCCAGGGAACTTCTAGGGACTGGTATGGGCAGCGACAGTGAGTTCATTCCTCAGTTTACCAAAGGCTCTCCAGGAAGGACTAATGGCCTGCTGGCAAGTAGGAGCATCCTGAGACTATTAAGTCTTCCTGACTCCTCCCTCTTACCTGGAGAAAAAGTGGGAGCCCTTTACCTGCTACTCCTCCTACCTCAGCAAGACTTACTTGTTCTTGTGCTAAAGTCCTCCCCTATTCTTGATGCACAGATACACCAAGAATTCATTCTGGAATTTTCTGCTTCCTTCACTCCCTCAGGAAAAAGACTCAGGGACTATTCAAAAGACCAGGAAAAGCTTCAGAATGGCGTCACTGGAGCTTCCTTCTCAGGAATTCCTTACTAATGCCCCCATGTTTTAGCCCCAGAAATCTATCATCCTGAATACCACTGACTGCACAAGGAAAGAAGGTGTGTGGATACATACGTGTCATCAGTGATGTAGAAGTCCCCTGTCACTTCAGACACCAACTGTCCTGAGTGCTAGCAACTCTGCTTCCTAAATATCTCCACATCCTTTCTGTTCTCTTCTTTCTTATCACTTACCATCTCTTATTTGGATTACCGGAAGAGCTCAACAACTAGTTATTTTTGTGTCAAGGGTTAATCCTCTTCTTCCAGCTGTCGACAGAGTGATATTTTCAAAATGCCAAGTGTACTTTGTCATTTCCACAGCTGAAAGCCTCCTGTGTCTTCCCTCCAGAGGCCTGTAAGATAAAGTTCATATTCCTGACATAAGTGAAATGTCTTAATAAGCTGGGCCCTGTTTATCTTAAAGTGATTATCTTTCTGTAATTTCATTTGTCTTTGTCACTGCTTACCAGCAGGTGACCTACACTCTGTTATTTTCTGTTACTACTTGAAAAACTATGCTATTTTCCAAACACAAGGTACACTCCTAGGGTTTTTTTCTTAAAAAAAAAAAAAAAAGTTATTTGTTTGTTTGTTTGTTTATTTGGTACAGGGTCTCATTATGCAGCTGGGACTCATAGTGATCCTCCTGTCTCAGCCTCCCCAGTGCTGGGATTGCAGGCTTGTCTGATTCTGGTGGCTGGCAGAGCATGCCTGCGGTTTCAGGACTGGTATGGTGTGTGGTGCCTGGAATTGAACTCAGGTCCTTGCACTTGCCAGACAGGTGCTTAGATTGCCAAGCTACCTCTGCAGCCCTAGAGTTCTTTTCATATTATTGTTTTGGCCTATGACAAAGATTCATAATAATCACACTGTCAATGAATTCCTCCTTTTGCTTACTTTCCTTTCAGATAGTATTCCCCATCAGAAGCTTTGCTTGATCCCTTAGACAGAGTTAAATACTTCTACATGCTCTCATAATGACCTCTTAACTTGTCCCTCTTTCTGGGCCTTAAATGCCATGTGCAAGAGTAAATCTTCCTATTGCCTTTACTCCAAAGTCTTACCCAATGCTCAGCACATGGGGAGTGCTCACTCAATATTTTTACTGAAGATTGATAATTATAATTGTATATACTTAGGGAGTATAAGTAATGTTTTGGCAGACAGAGACAATGTGGAATAACTGATTCAAATACTGACTATAACACCCATTACTGCAAGCACTCACTGTGCATTCCTCCTCTCCACCTGATGCTCTGCTTCCTTTGACAAGTGTACACTATTTAAACAGTACACTATTTAAACATCAGCTTCATTCTAGGAGACAAATCCTAAATAAAATAATCTCACAGGGCCCGCTAGTCTTTTTTTTTAGCCACCGACATAGTGGCTGGCCCCTTCATAAAGCACCTCAGTAGTCCTGCTACAGCCAAAGCTGGCCTAAGCTTGAGTTTGTGAGAAAAGACTAAAGAGGACTGTGTTCTGAATTTTAGAATGATAAGAATCCAGAATCCATGGAGCAGAGCAGTGAGAGGACTAGTAAGACAGGAGAAGAAAACAAAAGGAACCAAGAAGAGTCACAAGCACCACGCCCCATGCTCCCAACTCCCAGTCTCTGTGACCTCTGTTCTCTTTGCTTCTGGGTGCTTGACTTTTTTAAACTCACATGCAAATGAGATCATGTAGCCTTTGTCTTTCTGGGCCTCGCCTATTTCACTTAGTGCATTGACCTCCAGGCTCAGTCTTGTCACTGACAAAGTCATAATTAGTTCCTTTGTAAGGAAAAAATATATATTCTGTAGATGTAATGAGCATGTATGGAATTATATATATATATATATATATATATATATATATATATATATATATATATGACACTTTCCATTTTCTTTATCTATGCATTAACTGATACATGCTTAGGTTATTCTGTGACTTTGTTGTGTGCAGCGCTACAATAAACAGGTGAGAGCATAGCTCTCTTCAACATCCAAGTCCCAAATCCTTTGGCTATATACACAGCAGTGGGATTACAAGAGTATACAGTAAGCCTGTTTTGAGTTTTTGAGGCTCTCTCAGACTGTTTTCCATAATGGTTGTACTGGCTTTCGTTCCCATCAATGTGGTATAATAATTCCTTTTGGTCCACATTTTTTAGTGACACTTACCTTTCCTTAGCCTGATATCAAGCATCAGACAGAAGGGGGCATTTTATTATGATGGTTTTAATTATCTAATGATTAGAAGCACTGATCTTTATTTAAAATCAACTGTGTACTTTTATTTAGCCTTTTTGTAATATGATTGTACTATAATGGCTCATGCTGACCTTGAACTCCGCTTTGTAGCCCACACTGGCCTTTAAACTTGGAGTAATCCTCTTGCCTCAGCCTCCTAGTGCTGAGATTACAGGTGTGCACCACCAGGCCTGGCAAGTAAAAATTTCAAGTGATTTAAAATTATTTTAAAGTACAACTTTTTAGGGCCAGACATATAGCTCACTGGATTAAAGGGCTTGCAAACAGCCACAGAGGCCAGGGGTTCGATCTGCTCAGACAGCAAGTGAGACTGGGTGTTGTTATATAATCCTGTAATCCCAGCTTTGGGGAAGCTATAAACAGGCAGATCACTATAAGTCTGATCCAGTAGTGAGACCCTGAACATCCTGTGAACCCTTCCCTCCTGCCCCCAAAAATACAACTTTTTTTTTTTTTTTGGTAATGTTTTATTGAGTTCCTTATATATTTTGAAAATTAATCCCTTACTGGATACATAGCTAACAAACAAAATGGTTGTTCAGGGTCTCACAACTAGATGGGACTCATAGTGATCCACCGGTTTATAGCCTCTCAAGAGCTAGGATTACAGGTGCATGCTACCACGTCCAGTCCCAATTGCCCTCTCAGCACACCCTGGGTACAAGGTCTGCACAGCAGGCCTGGGTCATTGAACTCCCAGCCCCTGCACTTGTTTGCAGGTGCTTTAATCCACTGAGCTATTTGGCCACCGTCCCCACTCTCAATCAATAGAGGAGGCACAAACTTGGGACACTCATAAAACAATAACTCCTGACACAGAAGAGATATCTAAAGAACGGACTCTTTACAGAGAAGATCTAGTAAAAGTAATAAAAGCTTTCACAGAGAGCAAACTGGTCAAGCAACGACCGTGATTCATCTAGATGGCTGACACTGACAAAAGATCTACAAACTGCTGTACATGGTTTCAGGGTAAATCCTGAGGGGATTTGACTGACCTTATCAGATACAAAAGTTACATGTTTTGTTATATAGGTCTTGCTTTATCTTGGTCTTAACGACCCAGCAGAAAAACCTAATCACAAGATATAAAAAGGAAAGCCATATTACCATGCTGAGCTGTAAAATGTTCAAATCAATAGCCTCCAATATTGCCAGTTGTACTATTATGGACTACAGTTACTTTCTCTTTGTTCAATGAGTATTTAAGTAAGATATCATGTCTGCATTTTGTACTCTGAATAACTACTATGAAGACAACAATATGTGATGTATTAATTATTGTATCTGTCCTACTAACCTGTTGTGAAACTGTCTCATTGCTATTTCTTTCTCATTAATATTAGTAAAAAAAAATGGTTTCACAAAAGAAATCTACTATCAAACTTTCACAAAAAAGTATCACAGAAATCAAAACAAAGTATTCTTTCTGAAATAAAAAATGACAAAATGAAGGAGCAGAATGCAATCTCAGCCCCTGAGAACACCCAGAACAATTCTAGGAGACATTAGCATAGAAGAAAATGGAAGTGACACACCTGAAATCTCTGAAATAATAGTAAGTGAAGGAAAAGTATATGCATACGTTCCCCTCCTTCTTTTCTCTTTTCCCCCATCCCAGTTGTTCTTTACTTTTGAGTGTTTCCTTTTTTTCACAACATGTATTGTACTTTTGGGGTGTTATTTACTTTTACAGTTTCTTACACTAGGGAGGCAACACAATGTTTACTCATGTGAGTGATTTATTTCACCTAGGAGTATGCTCTCTGGTTGCATCCATTTACATACACAAGCCTTGAGTTTATCTTTATAGCTGAGTAATACCATTGCATAAAAATACCACATCTTTTTTATCCATTTCTCAGTTGATGGACATTTGTATTGTTTCATTATCTCCAAGACTTAGTTATTGTACATTAGTTATTAATACTATGAATTTTTTGGTGGAGTTATTTGAGTCTTCTATATAGAGTATCATGTCATCTGAAAATATAATTTGAACCTTTTATTTTACATGTATCTTTTTATTTCTTTCTCTTGCAAATTTTCTCTGGATTGTGTGTCTCATAATATGTGAAACAGAAGAGGTAGCAATAGAACTCCTTGTTTTGTTTCTGATTTTAATTTTTTTCCCATTTCGTATGATCTTGGCTATTAATTTGACATACATGACCTTTATCATATTTAGGTATAATCTTTCTATACCCCTATTTTATTAGGAAGGAGTGTTGGAATTTCACAAAATCTTTTTCTGCAACTGTTGTATGTTGTGATCCGGAGCTGAAGGAAGTGACGAGAAGATCTTATGAATGTAGCTTCAGAGTTCTCACTGAGACGTGTCTCTCTCAAGGTGAGCCCAGAACTCCAGAAGCATCTCCTTTTTATTTAAGTCATACAATAGAAGAATTACAGGGAGGAGAGGGGATAATCACCAATATCTCAAATAAGGGTGGAGTCATTAATCAGGATAAGCTGTTGCACCAATGTCTCAAGTAAGGGTGGAGACATCACTCAGGATCAGCTGTGTATTATGTCTCTAGTAAGGGTGGAGACATCAATAAGGATAAGCTGTCACACCGTTTTAAATCCTAGTTTTCTGAAATCCCTAAGTAACAGATTACAACCCACCCTAAGCTTTGTTTATTGTTCTTCGCTTCTTTAAGATGCTAGTTTCTTATCTCTACATGCACCCATTGATATAATCATGTCTTTTGAAGTTGATCCTGCTTGTTTAATGTATTACATTTATTGACTTATGTATGTTGAACATTCCTTGCATTTCTAGGATGAAAATTACTTGATCATGGTATGTGATCGTTTTGATAATGTGCTATATTCCATTTGATAGCTCATTGAGGATTTTTATATCTATGTTCATTAAGGAGGTTTGCCAATAGTATTCTGTTTTAGTTTTAGTTTGTTTGTTTGTTTGTTTAGTACCAACATTAAGCTTGGGACCTTGCACTTGCCATGCAGGTATTTATGCCCCTGAGCTATATCCCTGGCCCAAAGTCTTTATCCAGTTTGGGATTAGGGTGATACTGGCTTCCATAAATAAATTTGGGAGTGCTCTCTCCCTTTGAATTTTTTCCAAGAGCTTGAAAAGTATTGATGACATCCTTAAAGTTTTTCTATAATTCAGTAGTTTGAAACCATCAGCTCCTGCGTTTTTTTAACCTGGTACATTCATTATTACTGTGTCAGTTTATTTGCTTTGTATTAGGTTTTTACTCATATGTATGTCTTCTTGGATTATTTGTAGTAGTTCATATGTGTCTAAGAATCTGTTTCTTCAAAATTTGATAATTTTTTGAAATATAATTTTTAAATGTACTTATCACCCATGTATGTGGACAGCATCTATAGTGATTTTTTCAGTACAAATGGTCCTTTATTTATATCTCCCCCTTTTTAAATTTTTATTCATTTTAATGAGAAAAAATAAAATAATGATGAAACATTTTCAAAACAGTTTAGTAGGACACTTTTAATAATTAACGCATTGCATGTTATTGTCTTTGCATTAGTTATTCAAAGGACAAGATGCAGACATGATATCTTGTCTAAACAATATTAGTATAAACCATTATTCTCAATAAATTAAGACAAAGTAGCTGTATATCTATGCTATCTTGTATAGGATATATATAGATATATATTTTTTTCATAACATGTAGGTCCTTTATTTATATCCCCTCCCTTTTTTTGTGAGAGCTGGGTGTTCCATTACCGTTAGAGAAGCTGTATTTTGAGAGGTAATTAAAGGACCTTTTCATACTTGATACCAGACCAAAGATTGTAGGTACTTGAATTCAGCAAAATAACCCAACATAGTCCAATGCTTCATAATAGCAGTGAGATGTCAGCCCAGCAAGCAATAGTCTGAAGTTGTTGACTTGAGCCTTTTGCAGCTCACCATATTAATATAGTTTTATTTTTACACCTCCTAGTTACACTTTCTTGGTGCATGGTTAAGACCAAGTTAATACAAAATTTATATAACTAAAGATAGAACATTTGCTATCTGACAAAGTCAGTCAGATCCCCTCAGGATTTACCTTGGAACCATGTATAGCACCTTGTGGATCTTTTGTCACTGTCAGTCATCTTGATGAGTCATAGCCATTGTTTGACCAGTTTGCTCTCTGTGAAAACCTGAGAGAATATTTTCTCGCCAGGTGACTCTCCTTAGGCACACTATACTTTGTCAGTCACTTTTCTCTCTTGCCCCATTATCTCCTTGATCATAAAATTTGGGACATCAATGAGTTACAGGATATCACAGTGGAGGTTCTCTTAAGTTCTGAGTTCTCACTGACCTTGAAAGGCTAGGGCCAAAATATTGGCTGTCATTTTAACCCATCTATCTGTCTAAATTTTGGTCTACAGACGTTAGTTGTTTAACAACCAAAAGAGAAGTTTCATGATATTTTTGTCCTGTAACAAAAGCAGCTAATCTTAACATCACTCTCTGTCTGAATATCATAAACCTTAGACATAAAATGAAGCTATTTTCCAACAACCATGAATGTTCTAAAATTTAAATCCCTATATGATGTAAAAAAATAATTACACATTTTTTTTTACACAGAAATCTAGAAATCAAACCACATACAACATTGTAGCAATAAGATCCTGCTACATTTTCTGTTGTGATTTAAACTTTTCATTTATTTGTTCTTTGGAAGAAACTGCTCTTCAATTTGTTGGTTTTTCTAAAACAGTGTTTTAATCGCAATTTTATTGATTTTAGTTTTCATCTTTATAATTTCTCTTAATTTTGGTTTGGAATTGGTTTATTGTTATTTCAACTATTTTATGTTTTTTTTGGTTTTGTTTTCTTTTGTCTTTTTGTCTTTTGAGACAGATTTTCTCTATGCAGTTTAGGTTGGCTTTGAGCTCACTTTTGTAGCCCAGGCTGGTCTTGAACTTGCACTGATCCTCCTGCCTCAATCCCCCAGGTGTTGGGATTACAGGTATGCACCACCATGCCTGGCCCTATCTTAAGATTTTTTTTAACAGGTTACTTATTTGGGCTTGCTATGTATTTCTAACATGAGCATAGATTGTGATGAATTTTCATCTTTGAATTGTTTTCAGAGGTTTTATTGAGGTGTGTAGTCAATGTTACTAACTTCCAGAAATTTTTACATTTCTTCTGTGACACATAGAATGCTTAGGAATGTATTGTTAATTTTCAAGGAGGGTTTGTAGTTTTCAAAATTTCTTCTGTAGTGATTTTGATTTTTATCACACAATGGTCTAATAGTATGCATAGGATAATTACATTTTTAAAAAATATGTACTGCCGGGCATGGTGGCTCACACCTGTAATCCCAGCACTCGGGAGGCTGAGGCAGGAGGATTGGTGCGAGTTCGAGACCAGCCTGGGCTACAAAAGTAAGCTCAGGACCAGCCTCAACTGCATAGCGAGACCCTGTTTCAAAAAGACAAAAAAAAAAAAAAAAAAATATGTACTGAAGCTGATTTTGCTGATTAATACGTGATTTATTTTGGAAGAATTATCATGTACTGCAGAAATATATATTATGTTATAGAGGAGTGCAATACTCTGTATATATCTATTAAATATATACGTTTAAGTGAATAGTTCAACTTTGATATTTATTCATTGGCTCTTTGTTCCATCAGTCTACCTCTTTGCAAAAGTGAAGTGTTAAGATATCTTTCTATGGGGCCAGCAAGATGGCTCAGCAGTCTAAATTGCCTGCTTAGGAAATCTTAGGCAACCACAGGGACTGCAGTTTGATCTTGGCACTACATGCTGTGCCAGCTGCACCCTCAGGGCAGGCTGAGTTGGCCATAATTTTTTTTTTTAAAAAAGATACCTTACTATGAATGGGTTAGTGTTTATTTGATCTTTTAATTTTATTCATAGTTTGATGAAGACAGGTGCTCTAGTATTTGGTGTATAGATGTTTAACAGTTTTCTCTTCTTGTTGTATTGTTCCCTTAACTAGCATGTAGTGATCATCCTTGTCTCATCTAAGCAATTTTAGCTTGAAGTTTAACGTGTTTGGTAGACTTACTACCCTTCTTGGTTTTGAGATCCAAGTGTATGAACTGTTTTCTGTCCTTTAACTTTTAACCTATAAATATCTTTTTGGATTAAATGAGTTTCTTGAATGTTACTAGCTGTTCGAGTCTGTTTCTTGATCTGATGTGGCAATCTACACCTCTTTCTTAGAGATTTGAGGCCATTGACATTGGGAGATATAACTATGGTTTGTTGGTTCTTTATTACCATTGCCTTCTTTATATTTTGATGAATTTATCAGAGGAGAGACTCCAACAGAGTGTGAATCCAAAATGAGTTTGTGGCTTATATGGTTTGGTTTTCTTTTTTTGATGTTTTGTTGCTGTTTATACATTGTCCTCACCAATTTCCTCTGTGTTTTTAGCTGTATCTGTTTTATGATTTTTGGCAAGAATATTCTTAAGTATTTTTGCCAGAGCCGGTTCAGTAGTCGTACATTTTTTTTAAGCTGGCATTTTTTATGAAAATACCTTATGTCTCCATCTATTCTGAAGGATAACTTTGCGGGACAAGTTAATCTGGGTTGGAAGTTATTTGCTCTTAGGGCTTATAATACTTTAGTTCAAGCTCTTCTGGCCTTTAGGGTTTATGCTGAGAAGTCTGTGTGATCCTAATTGGTTTGCTTTTATATTTGCTTTTTATTTTTTTCCTCTGGTTGTTTTTAAATTCTGAATTTTTGCTGAATGTCTTATATTTTAATAAGCATATGCCTTGGTAAGCTTCTTTTGTCCCTATAATTGTTTGATGTTCTACGAGAATTGTTTATTTGTATTTTAACCTCTTTTCTGTAAACATGTTGTTAATCCATCTGTTCTATCTCCTAGTTTTTCTCTAACTCCACTAGACTTAGAATGGTCTTCTTATTGTCACTTAGCAGTTACTAGATATTCCTCTGTTATTCTCTTATCATCTTTTTGGCTTCTTACAACTCACCATAATTCATTATTTTTTCTTTAGTATTAGATATTCCATCTCCATATTGGTTGTTTCTACAGATATTTCAGATATTTATGTCTTAATTTTTTTTTGAAAGATTCTATATCCTTGTTGAATCTATCATTTAAAATTTAAAATGGTTTTTGTTAACCAGTCCAGTATTATTTTTTAACCCCAAAATTCACCATGGGCATATTGAATTAAATTGATCTGAACTTTTGGTTCATCTATTCTCTGAATTCATCTGTTATGCTTAGCCCCTCAGTGAGCTTTTCATAGAGTTCTCCTATCTAGTGTTTGTTTTCATCTGTCTTTGTGATCCATTGCTGTACCCTAGAAGAACTGGATGAACCCAAAGATCTTCTGTTGCCTGGCTTCCCGTCTTAGTTATCTTTCTCATTGCTGAGACAAAATTCCCAACATCATCAAGCTGGTGGTACAGGTTTATTTAGCTCACGGTCTTATAGGCTTCAGTCTTTAATTGCCAATTTCCAAAACAGGGTGGCATAGCAAGCAGGCATCGAACAGGAGAAACAGTAGATGACATGCAGAATGTAGCAAAGGAACAAGCAAGGGATGATAACAGCTCTTTCCATCCCTTATGTCCTATCCAGGCAGGACAGGTAGAACTTAGGGCAGGTAGAACTCGCACCCTTAATCCTTGTGCCCTTGACACCTAGCACTGCACCATGAATTAACCTCAGTCTCACACATTCTAGATCAACCATCTCTGATAAAGCACCTCCCATGACTGCATGAAGCTTTGGGGGAACATCTAGACATAAGCCATGACATTACCCCACGCTCATATGTATATCTATGTTTTTCTAAACATATTATGCCTGCTCTTCTCTTTCTTTCTGAGGTGGCACTGCAGGTTGCAGACTAGAAAAGTATGGAGAGTTTGTGGTCGAATTGGAGATTTTTGGTAGGATTTTATCTTCCTGAGAATAACTTTTAGCTTTGTACATACCATGAAAAATTTTTATGCCTTCTGTTCTTTACTGTTATCTGTTGCCATTTGCTGAAATAATTACTTCTAGTTATAACAGCATCAATAGATTCAATTATGCAACACTTCTATATGATAGTTCTTGCAGTTACACATGCCCCTTTGTCTATCCTTTACACACTGTACCCATTTATTATATGTAATTGTTCTTCAGTGGGGTAGATGAAATAGAGGGAGGAGATCAAAAGGTGATTGGTCAAGGAATGTGAGGAGCTATTTGTCAGAGGATAGTGACTGGTAAAAGAAAAGTTTGATTTAGGGCCTGACTTTATTGGAGAACTTTTATTTGAGGTGAAGAGTTAGCATTGGGAGTTTTCAGAGGATATTTGTACAGGCAACTGTGAAATATGGGAGGAAAGAGATTTATTTTGTTATTGAGGGAAGCTAGGTGGTTGTCAGAACTTGCCGGTAGAGAGGATAATGGGCTAAGTAAGACAGGGGAGAGCCAGAGGCTTAGGACAGGGAGAAGTGAGGGAAAAAAGAAAGGTGTAACTATGGAAAGGTAAGGATGGGAAATTAAAATCTTAATTTAAGAGGGAGGCAGCTTATGTATTTGGAAAAAGAATAAAGAGATATGGTAATAACATTGCTTTGGGGTTTTAGGTGAAGAGGTTAGATAGCTGAGTTGAGGGAAAGAACCTCGACCCCTATTAAGTTAGAGAAAATAGAAAAATATACAAGTTAAAACTTAATGAAGTCCCTTCAAAATCTAGATATTAGTTTAACTAAGGGGTGGAAGGGTACTATAATGAACATTTTAGATGATTGAAGAAATATATAAAAAATACCAGAAATAGAGATAATTCCTATGTTCATGCATTGATATTTTCAAAATGGCAATATTAATACTACCAAAAGAGATTCATAGTTTCAATCTGTCCCCTTACAGAAGAGCTCATCCTATTGTCATGCAATCCACACCCCCAGCTGGATTCTTTGGGTAGCTAGTGCGTGGTCAGATTTCTTGTACTCTTCTGCACTTGATTTTTTGGATAAATATTATGAAATAATCCCATAAATTATGTGTCCTGTATTAAATCTATTCCCTTACAAACACTGACTACAAAAATAGTTCTGTAAGGGGACGGATTGAAACTATGAATCTCTTTTGGTAGTATTAATATTGCCATTTTGAAAATATCAATGCATGAATGTAGGAATTATTTCTATTTCTGGTATTTTTTATTTATTTCTTCAATCATCTAAAATTGTCGTTATAATACCCTTCCACCCCTTAGTTAAACTAATATCTAGATTTTTTTAAGCGACTCTGAATGAAATGATTCTTGTGATTTTTTTAGCTACTCAAATACTGGTGTATGGTAGAAGTATGGATTTTTCCATGTTGATTGTATTTTGTACCTCTCAACAATTAATTTTAACTATAGTCACTTCAGTATATTTCTCATTGTACTTGAATTCAAATAACTTCAATTTAGATTAACATGTCTTTAGTGCATGTTATGACTTATACCATTGTTTCATGTTTTGTATGATTAATTCTTTTCTTAACATACAGCTTAAAGAACACTTAGTAATTCCTACTTGAAGGACAGCTTAACTGAGCAAAATAGTCTTTGTTGGCAATTACTTTCTTTCAGTACGTTGAATGTATTATCTCACTGTTTGCTAACCAACTGAATTTCTGCTGAGAAATCCATTGATATTTATATTAGTACTTTTGCATGCAATGTGTTTATTTTCTTTTCTCTTACTGCTTTCAGAATTTTTCTTTGTCTTAGAGTCTTGATTATTTGATTATTATATATCTTGGTGAACCCTTGTGTAGAATAAACTGAATAGGAGACCTCTGTGCCTCATTGTAGTGGTTGATACAATGTGTCAATTTGGCTGAATGACTCAGCAGCCTGGTTCCCTGTTGATGGGAGCCCCACTCTGGGGTACAATTGGTTCTTCCCTGTAGTATCACCCAGGCCTGCCTAGGATCTGATTGGATTTCTCCCTAGAACGGGATCAAGGGCCCGTCCTGGGGTATGATTGGTTCCACCCTAGGGCATAATGAGTCCACGTCAGAATGACTGAGCACAAAAAGACTTTTTAAAGGGCTGAAGGAGGAGTCAACACTTCACTTCATCGGAGAAGCTTCGGTCTTCGCATTCAGACTGGACTTCATCGTCTGGCTTGCAGCGCAGACTCTTCGGCCTCCAGCTTAGACCTCTCACCTTCCGCCACAGACTCTTCAGCCTCCAATTACGAAAAACTTCAGTCCTCCATTACGGACCCGTCAGCCGACAGAGACTTACACGGAGTGCTGCAGTGAGTCCAAGCCTCGGGATTGAATCCTTCAGTCCAGAGTGTGCAGACGCCCTGTGCACGCTTCCTCATCTGACTCTGTGGCTATTGTAAGCCAATCTTACAATTTCTTATAGATTGTATATTTGGTGTTAATATCCATT